>OX940939.1:17267956-17867956 GCA_954870645.1 Agrotis clavis
AACATTGCCTCACCCTGGAATTCTCCTGCGTCGTGGGTCCATTTACAATCATATAAACTCACATACACAAACGCTCAGACCTGAAACAACTACTCGTAGATCATACAAATATTTGCTCCGTACGGGAATCAAACCCGTGACTTGCAGCGCAGCAGTCCATTGCTCAGCCACTGCGCTAACCGTGCCTAACTCTGCATTTATATCATCATCATCATCAGCCTATAATATTCCCACTGCTGGGACAAAGGCCTGGCCATAATCCACCACACGGGCCCAGTGCGGATTGGTGGATTTGGTTCTAGGACATGCCGGTTTTCTCACGACGTTTTCCTTTACCGTTTTGAGAGCAGTGGTGATGAAATAAATTACACAAAGTAATGCGCCAGGCGGGGTTCGAACCCACGACCTACAACTCGTAAGTCGGGACCGATACCACTAGGCCACCACTGCTGTATTTATATGTTTAGGTTCAATTTGAAAAAAAAATCGCCTAGCTAGTTACTTTATTGTTGCATATAAGCGTAAGAATTTTAATAATCGACATAAGTGATTTATTCTGAACTAGCTGTGCCCGCGACTTCGTTCGCGTGGATGTCAGAATTTAACAATGTATTTTTTAGTGCGAAGCGCTTAATTCTCGCCACGTTTTTTATAAATCATATCGTTTTCATATAATCCCTGTATTTAGAATTTATTTTTCAAGAATATTTGAGGTGATTATAATAAACGCCCTCTGTCGTTCAGATTCAGAAGAATTGCTACTGGATTAGAGCACCCATTCTATCTCATTCCATCCCCCTCCATCCCACTCCATCCCCCTCCATCCCACTCCATCCCCCTCCATCCCACTCCATCCTACTCCATCCCACTCCATCCCACTCCATCCCACTCCATCCGACTCCATCCCATTCCATCCCACTCAGTCCCACTCCATCCCACTCCACCCCACTCCATCCCACTCCATCCCACTGCATCCCACTCCATCTCACTCCATCCCACTCAGTCCCACTCCATCCCACTCCATCCCACTCAGTCCCACTCCATCCCACTCAGTCCCACTCCATCCCACTCCATCCCACTACATCCCACTCCAACCCACTTCATCCCATTCCAACCCACTCTATCCCACTACATCCCACTCCATCCCACTCCAGCCCATTTCATCCTACTCCATCCCACTACATCCCACTCCATCCTAATCCATCCCACTCCATCCTACTGCATCCCACTCCATCCCACTCAGTCCCACTCCATCCTAATCCATCCCACTCCATCCCACTCAGTCCCACTCCATCCCACTACATCCCACTCCAACCCATTCCATCCCACTCCATCCCACTCCAACACACTCCATCCCACTCCAACCCACTACATCCCACTCCATCCCACTCCATCCCACTCCATCCCACTACATCCCACTCCATCCCACTCCATCCCACTCCATCCCACTCCACCCCACTCAATCCCACTCCATCCCACTCCATCCCACTCCAACCCACTCCATCCCACTCCAACCCACTCCATCCCACTACATCCCACTCTATCCTAATCCATCCCACTCCATCCCACTCCATCCCACTCCACCCCATTCCATCCCACTCCATCCCACTCCATCCCACTCCAACCCACTCCATCCCACTGCAACCCACTCCATCCCACTACATCCCACTCTATCCTAATCCATCCCACTCCATCCGATTCCATCCGATTCCATCCCACTCCATCCCACTCATTCCCATTCTAGTGTGAGTCTAATAAAAACCTTTTCTTTCTTTCCATTCCATCCCAAACTATCCCATTCTATTCCATTACACTCTACTCTACTCTACTCTACTCCACTCCAAACCACTCCACTCTCCAGTCCACACCATATTTGAATAGGTATGTAGTTTTTCTATTCCAAGCTAGATCGCGCTACTGAACTACGCGTCTCGGTGTAAACTGACCGTAATTTTACTTCTGGGTCTGGAACACTTTAAATTCAAATATCTTTTGATAGACTTAACCGATTACAATGAAACAAAAACTAAATTAGTCCTCAAGTTACGCTCGATCGTTGTGTATAAAGGTTATCTACATTGCCTTCGTACATTTTACGTGATGGAGCCACAAATAAACAGACAAACCGACAAACCGACAAACAGACAAACAGACAAAAATTCTAAAAATGCTGGAAATGGGTTCTGTTGGTTGTCCTTCAACACCCTAGCTATTTTTTTTGGATTTTATTTTGATGTACCTACAAAAACGATTTTTCTACAGTTTTATTATATGTATAGATCACAAACATATACAAAAAATCTATTTCTATTTTTTATCTACGTACGTAATTTGTTGAGTATGATTATATCTCACTGCTTTCAAATAAGAACAATAAGGGGTTAGTTTACTGGGTAAAATCGATAGTTATAATAATATCTGACCAACAGATTAAACTTTCAGGTCAGATCTTAGACAGGTAAGTGTTGTTAGCCAATTAGAAGCACTCCGTCTCTAGAACACCTCGTTCAGCTGTCAATTCTGTCTGTCAGTTACTCTGTTGGATTTCTGATATTTGAAAGCCCTTCCTCATTTGATTGTGGTTAATATCCAAGTAGATATTAGTTTATGGCCTAAAATAATTGACTTATTTTGTAGTGAGTGGAATAATATTTAGTAGATAGTCTAAGGCGTGGGCCACATAAAAAAGACGTAAGACGAGGACGCGTCACGGGCGGGCGAAAATGTATGAGAGTCGCGCCCGCGACGCGTTTTACGTCGCGACGCTTCTATACATTTACTATGAAAGAGACGCCGAAGAGACATCTGTGTCCGCCCCGTCTGCGTCTTACGTCTTTTCTATGTGGCCCGCGCCTTACAGCCTATAATTTGACGGCGCGGTTGGCGCTGTGACTGAGCAATCGACTGTTAGTCAGTGTGTCACGGGTTCGATCCCCGCACGGAACAAATTATAATTGTAACGTTTTTGAAAAAAATGAAAACACCTGCTGTTGGGACACAGACCTCTCTGTGAGAGGGAATGAACTGTAATCTACCAAGCAGGGACATAGTGGGTTCGTAGGTGTCACATGCTTTCGAATTTTTGATTCGAGGACATGCCGGTTTCTTCACGTCTTTTCCTCCACCGTTTTGCCAACTAAACCACAGAATTCGCGTCCTGCAAGCTGGAATTTTTGTTAAGAGGGAGTTGAAAAGTTTGAGATTTAAGAACGAGACAGCGTATGAAAAATTACGACTCGCGATGCAGGTGTTAAGGCAAATAAAAATGGTTATGTTAGTTACTGACCAAATAACAGGCTCTTAGTTTACTTCCACAGCTCATAAACTCTAGAGAGTTCTCATATACATAACTTGGAAGATCCCTATTGTTCGTACAACTAAACCAATTCAGAACGTTGGTAAATTATTGTAGAAGCACTAACATGGAAACTTGAAACAAATATAGATCAAGTCTGGGCTAGGTCGAGGCAGCTTGAACCAGCTAATTTTATATCGGATCGATCGGTTCGAACTTATTCCCTTGGACTAATTTCTATATTTAGTTGTATACTATCTCAGCTTGCACGTGTATTTTTTTGAAGGCTAAGTTTTTCTGATGCCAAAACTATTAAGTACATTTAAATTTGGTTGCTTTTTGTATTTATTTGTCTCATTGTTGAGTTCACAAAAAATCCTTGTGAGAAGCCATGCGTTAATGCGTTATAAATAAAATACAATTATTTAGCATCCCTACATTCTAACGAAAACATTTTACTAAAAATTAAAATAATAAAATATGTAAATGAATATATTTTTTAATAAAATATTTCAATAAATAATTATGTTATAGCGGCAACCAAAATAATTATATCATCTGTGAAAATTTAAACTGTCTAACTATCGCGATTCATGATAGGTTAGACAATAGACATGCGTATGCGTAGTTATGCCTCGTGATAGACGAACAGACAGACATGAAGACAGAGGAACTTAATAATAGACTCCCGTTTTACCCTTTGGGTACGAAACCGTAAAAAAGAAGAGAAGGTGCTTCTAAGAGACTTTGTTCATGGCGCGACGCGATATCGAATTGCATAGATTGACGATATCGGTCAGATATCACACAAGCGTCCGGCCGAAGAAAATGTATGGACAATCGTTAGTGTTTGCCAATGGAGTCGCACGCTCACAGATCTGCTCGATATCGAATTTCATGTACTTACTAATGACAATGCACATGATTCTCTGTTCGAAATTCGATTGCGCAACTACCCGTCACTGGCGACATATTTTGTCTTTGGTTTGCAGCGCCTTTATTGGCGGATGGATGATAAAAAATTAGGTGGATTTTTGAAGTGCACGGTTGAATTGCATTGCATCACTCCATTAGTACATACGTGCGACTTAAATCGGCAATCGACTCGATATCGCACGTATCACGTCGCGTCACATCGCACCATGGGTAAAGTCCCTAGAGAAATACTTTGACTCCGAGTCTAATATTGACATACAGAAGTCAATATTAAACTAAGAACAAAAGAAAAGGACAGCGAGACGTTCTTGAAAGAGATTGCCCCATAAAAATAGTCCACCCTTGATCAGCTGCAACAAACAGGACTTTTACTACCCTTACTAGCAAGGGGGACCTAGGGCTGTCACAAACACAATGTACCAAAGCAAATTGGATCTTTTCTTAAGTGAATTTAAAGACAACAAAGTTCATTTTGTGATTGCATTTGTTAAACCATATTTTAGAGAATTTATTCCGAAGGGTGTATGAGTTTATTACATTAATATTAAATCTTCATGAAATAAAGATTTCACAGTTCTCTCAAGTCGTAAAACGGTGCTAAGTGTAGGGGTGGGTTACAAGTTTATAAACAAAATTAAGTTCCGTGTTTTGCCGGGGTCGCGCGACTGTCTGAGAATGTTACCGTGACCCCGGAACGCAAAGAGCTATTGAAGGATCACCGTGGATTAAAGTCAGTACAAGTTTGACTTTCCCTTTCGCTGATTTTATGATTTTACCACAAAAAAAAAGACTCTGACTCGTACTGACTAAAAAAAATTACATAGGAATATAAAATCGGAATAAAAGGTAACCTATGTATTAATCCAAGTTATAAACAGTGGTTTTTGCGTGAAAGAGGAACAAACATCTATCCATCTAAACAAACTTTCACATTTATAATATTAGTAGGATTCCTACAAGCAAACTCATAAACTTCAATACCTTTATGATATTATGTAAATAGGTAGGTATGAGTTATGCCGTCGGCACACCCATTAATAAAAAAAACTAATTAATTATACTGAAGAGACAATTGCAGCCCATTAGCTTCTAAGTACCAGGCGCATAGAAGTGTGTAGGAGTATACTACGGAAACATTTATATCTGATACGACAAAGCAAACGGTCGACAACAGCTGCGAGCATACGCTTGAGTTTCTCACAGTAAATTCCATGCGAGGAATTATTATGCAAAAGGTTTTGACAGTTTGAACTTTATCGTGTATGTGAAAGAGGTATGTTTTCTTCTTTTAACTCCTGCTTATTTTATGAGACCTTAATAGTTGACGTGGTATTTTAAGAGCGATTGTATGAAACAGCGGAATAAATTAGTTTTTGATCGATAGCTATAGCAGTGCTTATAATTACAATCTTTTGCGTTTTAATTGGTATTTGTGGTTTGGCTGTTTTATTTTCTGATGATTTAAGGTTAGGCCGTTGCCTAGAATCATGACGTTGTGGTTTTCACGATAATGGAATTGTAGAAATGTTTAATTTGAGTATACATATTATACTGTATTGGTTATTGGTAACTACATTTTTTTATTTCTTTTTTCATGAATGTGAAACTACGTTTAAAAAGAACAATAATTTAGCACAATCTCTTGTTCATCACAGTAGGGTAAAGGGAGATTATTTGGTGAGACAGGCAACTCAGTGATTGACTCTTAAAAGTCTCTCAAAACGTTACTTATGCATGCTGTAATGCGAAATAATGTGTCACTACATCTTGTCTACTTTAGTGGTGAACTAGTTGCATCATTTCGCATTAGGTACTGCATAGGTAACGTTTTGAGAGACTTTTAAGACTCTATCACTGAGTTGCCTGTCCCTTTACCTTAATTATTTTTTGCTCAAGTGAATTGAGAAATTCCTCCCTGCCTACAAATCGAGGAAGTATTTGATGACCCTATTACCTAACTGAACGGCGACGATGCGCAGAAAACAAAACTTTTCTTTAAGAAAATGGGGAAAATGCCATTTGTTACAGGCGTTACATGCCCTACATGACAAACTGTATAAAACGACACCATTTTACAAGGAAAACAGTGGGGGACGTTTCTGAACGGGTAAGAGTTGCGAGAGACTTGTTTGGGTAGGCAGATTCGATTCGGTAGTTTTTGTTAAACAAAGGAATCGAACGGAGGCAACTGCAAAATTTTGGTCGGCTTTTTAAATCTGCAAGTTCTTATTTTTCCGCCCAGTTTTGCTGAATGCCAATCGAAATAATAAGCGAAGCAATGGTAAAAGATACCCATTATATTTTCCATTGTTATGGACACTTTAAGCAAAATTAAAGCTGTGTATTCAATCGTGGCTATCTCTAATTACATGTAAGCCTGGTGGGTACGTGGTCAACGTGGTCTATGAAAATCACTATTATATTCATTCACTGATTTAATTCACAGCTTAAAGATGTTCAATTTCACACAAATTCTTCTGTTAATGCAGATCAGAATCGGAAAGAAGGATTTTAATTCGTCTCCCCAAAGGGCAAAATAAAAGGAGAAAGAAAATCAAAGTTCGTAATTAAACATTTTTTTTTCTTTTCCTTATTTATATAATTTCCTATCAATATATGCTTGCTGGTTTAAACATATTTACCTTCATCTTTTTTACGGATTGAACATCAATTGAGGTGCCATATGTAAAGTGGGAGGGACTGCAACCAAAGGGTGCTTTTTAGTAAGGTCGAGTCTGATTGACCTGACTAAAAACAACAAAAAAAAAACTTTTCCCCGCTCTAGGAATTTCTCCTGTGTCGTGATTGCGTTTACAAACATAGAAATTTACATACACAAACATCCAGACCCAGAAAAACTACTGATAGGTCATACAAATAAAATTTCCGTGCGTGAATCACTCAGCAATCCAATCACTCAGCCACTGAACTTTAGTTGCCCTTTGCTTTCCAGTTTAGTTGCCCTTTGCTTTCCAGTTCAAAGTAACCTGTTTAATCTAGCGATCAACCGCAAATCCTTCTTGCCTATCTACCTATACTTGCCTATACCTTGCCTATTTGTAAAAGAATAACAAGAATGTCCCCACTCCAGAGGCAACGTCAAAATGCCCCACGTGCCTATAATTACGTCGGCACCCCAAACCCTTCAAATGAGAGCACAGTATCGCTGCTGAGCGGCAAAAATACTTCGAACGTGACAAGCTAACTAAATGCGGTGTTTAGTCGAACATATTGCTAAGCTGTTAGAAGTTTTCCTTAGTCAGTTGATAGTGGCAAGCGAGAATAATATTATGTAACTAAATGTAAATATGAAATGATGAAGGGAATTAGCAATTGTGTCTGGTAATTGGTGTTTTACATAATAATAGTTATACTAGGGCAAAAAATAACTTCAAATCGCGAATATTCCGGTTTTAAAGGTTTTATCTCTTGAGCACGATCAGGCTGTGGAAAGAACTGTCCCTTCCAAGATTTTCCCATTGAATTATAACATGGGACTCGGCCACGATGACCACTTTGCATCAGATTGTTTGTCATATTCATTCATATGTTATGAGAAAAAAAAATGTGTAATTTTTTGATAATCATAAAATGTACCCATTTTGATGTCATAATAAATAAGTTTTCCTTTTACAAGCTAAGTCGTGGTCCGCTTGCAGTTTAAGTCAAAATATTATGATCCCACCAAAATAATACATGTAACCCTCGTTTCTTAAAACATGGCTTTAGGGTAAATCTTATCACGTACACGTAAAATAAACATACGTAAGTCTCGTTGGGTCCAAAGAGAGTTATTTAATAAAGTACGGCTATTGCTTTTATTATACCAGAAATAGATCCTTTTCTCTGAAGAAAAATGGTATACAATAAAAACCTATACTTCACAAAAGATGGTACCATCATTAAGGTAGCCACTCCTACACTCGTAAAAGGTTATCATAGATGGGTAGTTCGTCAGAGGCAAAATTTTCGATGTCTGTGGGTATATTTCTGTAACCAACTAACAAAACGGCATGTAATATTTTTTTCTGTACAGTTTAGTTTTAGCTCTACCTGGGACAAATTATATTTTTTTAATAGTAGCTATCTAGATACAAAATAAAAAATTTTGAAGTCTGTTCTCCTGATTCATATAGGGCGTCCGTTTCCCATTTTCCGGAACAAAATGGTCGATGTCGCATTTTCCCTTTGATTCATCAATATCAATTAAAGTTATATCGAAAGGTAATTAATTGACCTCTTACAAAAAAAAAATGTATTAGATATAACTACGTCAGTGTGTTTTTAATTAAGTAAATAAGAAGTGTCCGGCGTATAATACTGATTCATGTGGAGTAAGCTTTGCTTGACTGTACTTGGTCGAGGAATAATGATGAGAGTCTGAGATCCCACGTGGGGGGAAACCTGTCGTACAACGGACGTGCTAGAAGGCGGACGTGAGGCTGGTTGGCTTAGAACCTGGTGAAACAAAGGTAAATGTCTGATTCATCTGTGCTTGGTTTAAGTACCTTGCTGATTACAATGCCTAATTTATTAATTTTATTTTGCTGTTTTAAGACTTTAATCTGAGTTTCGTGTGATGCTTTTGGGTTACAGATTCGTGTAGAAAAATGATAATACTGAAGTCTGTATGAATGATGAGTTAAGCATAATTTTAGGCATAATCATGATTCATCTGTGCCTGATTCATATGTTCAAAAACCCATATGAATCTGAAAATAAATTAGTTTTCCCCTTTTCCGTGCAGAAAGGAGCACTTTTGTTACGTTATTTTACTTTTCCATGTCAGTTGGGTATGTGTGAGATATTTTTGACATTATTCTTCGGTATTTATTCATAAGTCAAACTCTACCTATTTTATTTTATTTTATATTGCTGTTCACAACAATGCCACTATCAATAGTAGAAAAGATGGAAAAAAATATATCTATGAGAAAAAGAGACTCACAGAACGAATTTTTCATCCTTCTAAGATGGAAAATAAGAAAAGATCCAGACAAAGTATGCTGCGTGGAAATTAAAAATGAAAGAATTATAATATTTGAAAAGAAAGAGAGAAAAAACAAAAGTAAACAGAGAGAATATTATAACGTAGCATTAAAATAACTATCTAGTACCTATTTATAACAAAATTCTCGCTTTTCTGTAAGTATTTAATTCTGTAAATGTTATTTTGAAAAACAAGAATTTTATTGTTGAATTGACCAGATTTTTTCCTTGATATGATCACTGATAATTAATTGTCTTATAAAAAAATGTTATTGTTGTTATAATATTATGATTATTTTCTTAATACAAAGTCCATTTTTATTCAAAGTTTTCCATTTTTATTTCTGTTCCTGATTCATCTGTAAAAAATTCTGATTCATCTGGGCACAAAATTTTTAAACGTCGATATTTTAAAAACTACTTTGTAAAAAGGAGTCCCTCAAACAAATAAATGTTATTTGGAATATCTATTTTCATATAAACATGTGTTACTGAGCTGAAAGTGAATTTAAAATTTGACCATATGAATCAGTCAAAGAATCAAATTTCGAAGAACTACCCAGATAATGCACTTGTCAAGTGAGGAGTGCTTCTGTATAAAATGGGAGATATATGGGGTGGTCACAGAGTAAATGACAAGTGGAGTGCTTAGAACATTTTATTAGGCGGAAATACATTTTTACAGAAACATTGTGGTGAATCAACGTGAACAAGGCTTATGTAACATGATAAGATCGTAGCAGCTGGCATTCTGTAGGTTCTGCCTACCCTAGGAAACAGGTGAACTTGGTTCTTTTTTCGGGTGATGATCACTGAAAATCAGTTCAGCGCTGTGGGTCCCCCATAGCACAGCATCATGCAGAGTGGAAAGACTTTCCTGACACAGTTATGACGTACTATTACGAGTATGTTTTGTATATTTCTTTGTGTTTTATGCTTTAGATTTACCTGGCTGGTTTTGCCATTTTTCTGTTAAATATTTTTTTTTTGTTTTTGTTGAATTTATGTGCGTGTATGAATGAATGTAGGTATGTGAAAAATAAAATATTTTGTTCTTCTTTCTAGTCGTATTCTAGAGGGAATGATATGACCTTGCAATGAAAAACCCAAACCTTATTAAATAATCTAGTATCATGAGGTCTTATGAGCCTTTAAAAGTTTATTAAATATCAAAACAATGGAGTTCTTTTGAAAATAGAGTATGCGCAATTATGCAGCAGCATGCTCGACTCAGTAAATGCACACAAGGCATCCATTTGTTCCTTCATCTTTGGTGCTCACTAGGTGGTAAGCTTGACGGACATAGAGCTTATGTCCGAGGGACATGTAGAGAGGTGCGAGCATTCTGTAAAACCGGGATCATTCTACTAAATAGATGAACTGTTATGGTGGGTTCAAAATGATCAGTAGATATTTTTCTTGTTTTTGGGATGATTCTATGAAGAAAATTCTTTTTCAGAAAGATTGGTTGGTGAACGATGGGATTTTCAATTATCTTTTTCATAAGGTATTGATGACTTCTTTCAAAGATTATCACATTAATTAATAAGTCACGTATTTCCACTTTACTTACGTTTCACTGTAACTCAAGCTTCAAGCTTAAAATTAGATCAGTGATGTGTCAATGATAAAAATAAAAGAAATTAAGTGTTTAATTTGTAGGTATCATTAAAATCCAACAGCATCAAAAACACGAAAAAAAAATAGCGAAATTTGTTCCAAAACTTGAGTTATTTAATGCCTTTAAACGTTCTCGCGTAAGAAACTTGAAACCAAGTCGTCATTATACGTACACGCAGCAATTACCGGCCTCTTGATTTATTAGCACTGAACACTTTTCATAATTACTTACAATGTTTTACAGAATTTATGGAGGTTGTTTACTTTATAGCTAGGTTATACGCGTGAGTATTCCCGAATTGAACACGCTCAGCACTATTTAATTGGTCTTATAAATGCCTCATTGTGATTTGACGCAAAGAAAGTTAAAAAAAATAATCTAATATTCTTTCTTCCATCATGTGTTATAAAATCAAATATAATGATGTATTTAACCCTTGCCCACATCACACCTGTCAGAGCACACATAAATACAATCTGTGTTGCCCTCTCGTGGCATGAATAAATTATAATTTTAATACCTACGTGATCACAGAATTCAAGCTTTAGTCATAAAACCCAATTAGTATACCAACGCCATAATTGCATAATTTTATTATGAGAATAAAACATCAACCTGTACACGAATTTCATGTACAGGATGTACCTTTTGCAAAGTGTAGGAATATTATGACCACGATAACGGTGAAGTTGCGATGGAGCCATATTGTGTCGTCATGCACGGTTTTCTTACGTTCTTTAAAAAAACATTATTTCATATGAAAATATCATTAACAACTAAATTGGTCAATGCATTTTTTTACTACGTTTTACTTTTAAGTGACAGTTGAGAGATGGAAGTAGAGGAGCTCGTGGCTAATTCATTATAGCCGCACACGCCGATCTTTCGGGTTAAGCCGCTCTTACCGAGGTTGGCCTGTGTATGGGTGACCATCTGTCATAGCTCCTCTTCCGTACCTCGGAAACCACGTAAAGTCGTTGGTCCCGGCTGTAACTTGTAGATCTTTGACAGTCGTAGTCGTTACTATTATTAGTCAGAGGTCTAAAAGTCTGATGACCAGTTTTACCATGGAAGCTCTAAAAGTCTTTTACCATGAGGTGCCGTATTACCCAGGTACTGGTTTGTACAGATCCATGTAAAATACTGATATTCAGCTGCATCTCGTTCGACTAGAAGCCGACCCCAATATAGTTGGGAAAAGGCTAGGCAGATGATGAGTTGACAGATGGAAGTCATTACGTGTTTATGCTTAGCATTGTACATGTAATAATATACGGAATGTCCCTTTTGCGAAGTATAGGAATTAATTACCCAGTTCTATAGAATTTCCTCAATAATGTGGTGTCCATTCTTAACAGAGGCCCAATTGTGCTGATTTTCATATAATAATTAAAATATATTTCAATCCGTTATCGAAAATAATATGGGTTCGGGTTTCAGAGCCATTTATACTGATTTCGGGATGTCAATAAATTTCAATTTCGATGTCACTAATTAAGTGTTGGTATGTAAATGAGAACATCCTTTATTCGTAAATAAAAGGGATCCTTTTGAATTGAAATTAAATTAAGATTTTTTTTTTATAAAAATCAGTCGACATTTCCTGTAATTAATCTATGCTCAAAGACGTGTGATCCTGCAAACAGAATTGGACCTCTTTTTTTCAACATCCGCAAGTGGCCGGAAGTCACCCCTCTATCTCCGACGTCCAAAGCTTCTCCCACGGTTACCGGGTCGTGAGTAGGAGGAATACCTCTCAAGGACAAAGTGTCAATGGATTTTTCCATAAAGAATTTATATATAGCAGCCACGGAGTCTGAGAATGTGCCCGTTTGATAGCAGTAGGCTCGCCCTCTATTACGATATTATAAAACTGGTGAAATATAGGTGTACTATTAGGCATGTGTGCTTAGTCCTTCAGAAATAACAGGCGTAATGTTATGTTATCTTATTATTCTTGATAGAAGATCTACACATTATAGTTATAACACTTCGATGAATGTCGTTGTTCCATTCTGAACCTTATCTACAGAGAATTAAGGAACTAAAGAGAGACGTTTCAAGAAATCTCATAGAAAAACAGTGATTTCATGTCTCAGTGGTGCCATAAAATAAAATGACGTAACCGGTAAGTTTGACAAAACAATTTTACCGACTCTAACCGTTATTTCTTGGAAGAATATTGCGATATTTTTCGCTTTGTCTCGATTATGATCGCTTTGTCTTATGATCATCTACTTGGGACAACTATGTTAGGATCGATTTCTAGTCTAATCGATGGGCAGTTGCATGCCATTCCATGTAACGTACATGGACAGTGGAGCTGCCTATTTGTCGTCAAAGCCCAATTTATTCAGTTAATTCATCATCTGCCTAGCCTTTTCCTAACTATATTCGGGTCGGCTTCCAGTCGAACCGGATACAGTTGATTATCAGTATTTTATATGGAGCGTCTGCCTATCGAACCTCCACAACCCAATAACTAGATATTACGATACCCTATGGTATACCAGTAACGTTTATTGATACACCTTATTTTATTTTTGTATATTTCACTGTTTACCGTTTGATTCCTGTATTAAGCGGATTTGAGTTTTTTTTTTTTTTGTATTCTCTTTTTGCATTTTTATTTGGGTCTCGTGATAAATTTAATAACAGATGCACGGAGGTTGATCTTCAAAGAGAAGCTACGTAGGCCGAGGTTAGTCTGTGAATGGGTGACCATCTATCATAGCAAGATGACAGACAGATATCGCACACCCAGGCCAATAAAGGCGTAAGTGGAATTCACTAACTTTACAGGGGAGCAAAAAAACTGTTTAACCAGGTATATCTACTTTGTTTTTGACTCTATGATCTATTGTTATATATCAAAAAATAGTAAAAAAAACAACCTTTTTTTTTTGTTTACATTCGAAACACCTTAAATTAAATTGGTAATCAGTATTTAATGTTTAAAGTTTTACAGACGTTTTCCTTATTTATTTAAGACCAATCCTCAAATGTAATGTTTTTTATTCTAATCATCGCTTTCTAAATATTTTTAATACTGTAACTACTCATGCTTACGTCTGTTACGAAGTTCTTTACTATGATAAAATACAGAGGCTAAGTACTGCTTAAGCCCTTTTTTGCTTAATTTTATTTTACTTATCGAATTTTAAGATGCATTTACGGCTTTGTTTGTTAAAAAATAAAAGTAAAATATAGTTTTAAGTCTAAATACGGCCTTTTTATAACAGTATGTTCAATTAAAACATAACTGTAAGTAATATTAAGTTTCTAGGTAAAATATATTTCAGTGGTGTAATAAAAAAGGTTTTTAGAAAATTGCACTTTATTATAATAATAGTCATAACAGAACAGATTATTAGTGATAAAAGATAATCAAATTAACAGTGAATTATAATTTTAATTTTGTGATTAAATCAGAACGGTAACTAAATAGAAATTCTTATTAAGACCTCAAAATATTAAAATTAATAATCACAACAAAAATCTTAAAATTATTTATTATACCAATTACTAAACATTCACACAAAAGAATGTTAATCATATTAGTATTGAAAAAAAAACCCCAAGTGCCCGGCGACTCCAGCAGTTGTGCTGTCGTAGACGGGCGCGAGCACAGCCCTGGTGTCAGGGGAGCTAAGAATCTCTGGCGAGATATTCGACTAACCGTCAAACGACAATTACGGCAAATTACATAAAGGACTCCGGTACACTCAACATTCTTACATACAATGTTCGGACGCTGCTGAAAGATGGGCGGTTGATTGAGCTTGTAAATGCCCTAAAGGATATTAGTTGGGACATTTTGGGACTTTCAGAAGTGAGACGAGAAGGTGAGCAAACAGAGGAAAGAGACGATGCCGTGTTCTTCCACTTCGGTGAAACCAGTGGCCAACACGGAGTGGGGTTCATGGTGGCAAAGAAGTGGAAGGACAACATAATTGAATTTTTAGGATACTCTGAACGTGTCACTGTGCTCAAGTTCCAACTAACACCTACCAAAACTCTAACTCTTGTTCAGGTATATGCACCAACATCTGCATATTCAGATGAAGATGTAGAAGATGTTTACGATCTTGTTAATAGAGCATGCGACGAAAATAAAGGCACCTGGAACATGGTTATTGGTGACTTTAATGCAAAAGTGGGACGAAGGCAAGAACTGGACTGTGGTGACACAGTTGGTAGTTTTGGGTTAGGAGATCGAAACGAGCGAGGCGCTCGACTCACTCAATTTGCCTTTGGACAGAGCATGCACATAGTCAACAGTTTCTACATGAAGAAACCGCAAAGACGATGGACCTGGGTGTCACCAGATGGCATCACGCACAACGAAATCGACTACATCTTGTCATCCGATAGATATAATTATTATTAAAAATATTAATGTCATAAACAGGATCAAATATAGTTCAGACCATATTCAGACACCCATTCGTGTTAAAATCAGACTAGATTTTAAAATCCATCGAGCCAAATTATGTATAAAACAAATTAAAAGACTGTCTAAAGAGACCCTCGTTAATAACTTCCAACATTTCAACCAGGAACTGTCTAATTATTTTAAGGAACTTGAAATCGATGAAACAGACGCAGAAAAACAATACAATGCAATAGTTACCGGAACAAACAACACCTACAAAGTATGTACCTGTAAAATATAATCAATAAATCTGTAAATACCTGTAAAATCATGGAAATTGCCACAAAATATTATAAATCATTATATTCCGAGCATCCATCATACGATAACTATACTGAATATAATCTATCCGATTCCATCCCCCCCATAAATGGTTATGAATTGCACAAAGCGCTTGCTACTATGCGCTACAATAAAAGTCCTGGAGAAGATGGAATTACCACAGAAGCACTCAAAATAGGATCTTCCACTCTGTTGCCCCACCTTACTAACCTATTTAACACCATTTTACGGTCCGGAAAAGTTCCAAAAACAATGTGCCATTCAAACATATTCCTTCTGCATAAAAAGGGCGACAAAAGTGACATCGGCAATAAAATTATCGTCCAATAAGTTTAACATCATTCTCACATCTACAAGACTTTCATTAAAGTAATACATAACCGTATAGATGACAAATTGGATAAACATCAACCACCTGAACAAGCTGGATTTCGCCCCAGTTTCTCAACAACCGACCACCTGCAGACTTCGAACCAACTTCTAGAAAAATACTCAGAATTTAATAAACCTCTCTACTTAGCCTTCGTAGATTATTCTAAAGCCTTTGACAGTATTAAACACTCCTCAATATTTAAAGCTCTTGAAAACCAAGAATTAGAATCGCAGTATATTGACCTCCTCAGAAGTATTTACTAGAACAGCACCGAAAACATCAAACTCAGTAATGAAGGACCCACATTTCAAATTCAAAAGGGAGTCACGCAGGGTGATCCGCTCTCTCTGAATAACGTGGTAAAATCATCAAATGAGTCCTCCCACCCCGGGCAGGGCGGGAGGGACTGTCAGGCTTGTACTGACTAAAATCGGCGGTGTCCTTCAGTAGCCCTTTATGTTCCGGGGTCACGGTTAGGAAATAATCCCGCGACCCCGGCAGGCTTTGGCCCTCTGAGAGGGGGCCCCGTCAGTATGCTGACGCTCTTTGAGGCGCGCATGGGACACAACGCGCCGTCGACCCGGGCATGATTCATGGTCGGGCAGCCTTGTTGTTGTTGCCCTTTACTCGCTGCCCGCATGCCCGAGCCTACGGTGGCTGGAGATCGTCTTGCGACGTCCGTCGCCGTGGGCGTCCACCACCGCGGGTGGGGCGGAGGGAGGACACTGTCCTCTCTCTCACGCGGCCCGCCTCCTCCTTCGCGAGCATTACTGCTTCGCAGAAGGAGGCGACCGCTTCCCACTCCGTCTTGCCCCGCAGCATGGCCGCGACCAATGCTGGGCGCGAGAGGTCTCCGCCTATCGCCACCGTGAGGACACGTCGGTGCTCTGCCCAAGCGGGGCAGTCCTGCACCGTATGTTCCACCGTGTCCTCCGGGCGATCTTCGCAGTGGTGACATCACCCAGGCTTTTCCTCCTTCCGCATCAAACATAGGTACCTCCCGAAGCATCCGTGCCCGGTGAGGACCTGCGTCAGGCTGAAAGTAAGGACGCCATGACGTCTCTCCAGCCACTCCTCAAAGAGGGGTCTTACCGCCGCAATCGCGGCGTGCCCGTCACCAGCACACTTGAGGAGATATTTAAAACTCTGGCAGCCTTTTGGGCGACTAAAGGTATAGAAATCGGCAATAAGAGGCTGACAAACCTCCGTTTTGCCGATGACATTGTTCTTTTTGCCCCTACAGCTTTTGAACTACAAACCATGCTCCAAGAACTGAGCACGGCTAACTCCTTGGTGGGACTTGCGATGAATCGGTCTAAAACACAAATAATGACAAACAGCACTAAGCGTAGGGTCGAGGTAGATGGTCAGGATATTAAATATGTCGATGAGTATATCTACTTGGGCCAGTTAGTATCTTTCGAAAACAGGCAAGAAAGAGAAATCGATCGCCGAATCGAAAACGCCTGGAAAAGCTACTGGTCCAAGAAGACGCTTATGAAGGGTGATTTACCAATCTCCCTAAAGCGCAAACTCATCGACATGTGCATCCTGCCCGTCCTAACCTACGGTGCTCAAACCTGATCGCTTACCGAGTCGCAGAGGTTCCGCCTTGGAGTCTGCCAAAGGGCAATGGAACGCAGCATTCTGGGCATCAAACGACAGGACAGAGTTCGCAACACCACGATACGTTCCAAAACGGGCATTCTGGACGTCGGCAAGAAAGCTGCCAAGCTGAAGTGGGACTGGGCGGGTCACGTCAGCCGCATGAACATTGACCGCTGGGCGAAGGCCGCCACACAGTGGGTGCCTGAAGATGGACGGCGCCGCCGAGGCCGGCCTAGAAAAAGGTGGCGAGACGAGCTGGATTCACACCGTGAGGACTGGTTCGAAGTGGCGCTGGACAAGAAAACTTGGAAAAACTTGGAGGAGGCCTTTGCTCAGCAGTGAGACAGTGTAGACTGAAAAAAAAGGGATACTTAATTCCGATCAGTACCTAAACACTTCTTTAAACTTCTTTTTAACTCGGAAATACAAATCGTTACGTGCAGTTGTCTCTGAGCGGCGCGTGAGTTATGAAAACTAAACAAATAATCCACACCCGCGCATGCGATGTAAGGGTAAGTACCCAGACCTTTCGATTTGTTTATGTGACGACTTCATGATTACTTCCGCCAACTAGATCAAAAAAGGCGAAAGAAAAAAGGCGTAAGCATGATTATTTCGAAACTGTGTGCGAATGCACCCGTGAACATAGAAATACGGCTTTTTTTGTTTGATTATTTTTATTTGTGATGGGATGTAATCGGTATTATTTTAAGAAAATCGTTTTTTTATTAGGCATTAAAAAGCATAATACGAGATATAATTATACGTTTTTTGCTTTTTTTGATGGAACAAAAACCTAAGCATGATTAGGTGTATTTTAATGAAATTTTACGTGCTTATGTTGGTTTATCGACTTTATTATTTGAAAAAATATTAAAGTTAAATGACGCCAAAAATTTTTTTTTTGTAATAAAACCTTAATTTTAAGTCTAAATTGCACGGAAAAAATTGAGCACATGTATCTTTACGTATGCTATCCAAAACAGCAATAAAAAAAAATTGACGTATCTGCACTTACGTCTTTGTTGATCTGGGGGTGCGATATTTGATAGTCATTATTGTTATTGTGCAATTACAGTGGTAGCGGGGCGGGCAGCGGAATCTGCTGGCGGGTAAAGCAAACAGTGTGCGGGCGGGGCGGGTTCTTACCCGCCCCGCATTTCACTGTTTACTTGATTTTCTCTTGGAAATCAAGTCTGTTTCGTGACCCGCCACCCGCTCCCGCTGCCCGCCCCGTGCCACTGTAATTGCACACTTAGCCACTTCGTACACTAGGCGACACAAGTCTCCTTTACCTTTCGACTTTGGTATCCATTGACGCGTGCCTGTATACGAACCTCTATGCATTTCTATTACGATAGTGGATATCAAAGCCGTAAGGTATTGGAGACTTACGTCGCCTTGTGTATGAAGAGGCTTGGTAAGAAGCCCGAAAGTTTGACAACCAGTCTTACCAAAATATTATTGTATTAGTTACTAGATTCCAGTTACTATATTTTGGAGGTCAGATAGACAGTCGCTTTATGAAAAACATTAATATTCAGCTACATCCAATAAGCCCGAGAGTCGATCCAAACATATTGAGAAAAGCCGAAAAGATGATGTTTAGCCCTAAATATTCGCCTTTTTCTTCTTCTCAATCTAGATCTAAACATACTTTTAACGTATCTCGAACTCCATAGTAACAAAGTATTGTAATACTTTGTATGTTAACCTGATCATGTTGTTAAGTATACAATTAGTATTCGCATGTCGTTTTCTTCTCCCCCTTTCATATGTAACTTTTCGAGAAAAAGTGTATTGGACGTACTCTTAGAATAATTGAGTAACGTTAGAAAGAATTGCTATTTAGCCTGTGGAATAGCAATTTACATGTGTGTAAGTAGGTCGGTAGTAAGTTTTTTTTTTTAATTTGTTTTTTAGCATACACAAATTGAAAATAATAGGTATGGTGGTTTGTGAACGAACATTTTATGGTATCGTCAGTTACAAGAATTTCCATTTTAGTTCAGGTTAATAAAATAAGTAGATCACCTGGATTCGATATCGTTCTTAAAATAAGTTAGTTCAGTGTGAAGTTCGCTTTAATAGTTTAGGTATCTTTTTAAAAACATTTCAATGCATTAACTTTTTTACGCATCATTGATCTGAATGATGGTAACGTAAAGCGTGTAACATAATTTTTAAACAAAAACGCTCGTGTTGCACCAACTCTTTGTAACATTGGACAGACGGTAGTACGAGTATAACGTTGAACACTCACCTAAAGTTAACAATAAAACAACCTTAAAATAGAAGGCAAAAAAGTTCAAAATCACAAAACCATAGAATATAACCAAAAAGGTTAAGATTCTTTCTTAAAATTTGTCGCACATGTTTTCAATTTTCCCTGGTCGTACTAAACCCGTCCAAAACCATTTAGATTACGTGTTTCCGAAAGGTTAATGCGATTACCCTGGACGGCCAGCCTTGATCACTAATAGACATTTTCTTTTAGCATACCGTTTTGGGTTAGAACGGCTCTTTTTACCGTTTTTCTACCGAATACGTATGTAAATCGGATAGGTTAATGAGGGACTTTTCTGTATTTGTATATTGCTCGGATTTCGGTTGGATGTAGACTAGTAGAAGATGGCTAACGATAATAAGAAAATAGGTAAGAAAACACCGAAACATTTTCGTAAGGGAGAAAAAGGAAAAAATGTAGATTTATACTTACTGCTCTTTCCATATAAATGTTATATCACGTTATTCCAAAAGAAAATTCTATGTCTACATGTTTTGATAAAAATATTTTATTCTAATAACACTGTAACAATAACTTTTTCAATAAACCAAGATCGTTATTTTCGTTTCACTGATCTAAATAACTTCGCAGATAAAACGCTACATAAAAGAGATCGAGCTAAATTATATAAACAACAAAACAAGCCAAGCTAACTACGTCGGTATCATGTAAAAACCTGTAAACATGCCACTATGTATACACTTTCATTGAATCCTGTGCATCGCATTAAAATCTCAAAATCTTACCACAGACGGCAAACGTACTACATTATTTTTTTTAGTTGCCATCAAGGCAGTATTAATTTTTTAAATTGGCAATTTTTTCACACTGTCACATAATTAAAAAAAAAAACACGCGCGTAATTTTTGACGTTTCTTTTTTTGAATTTTATTTTTTTGTTGACACTAGGGTTGGCACTTATTTGTTTTTGGCTGTAATTGTTTTGTTTGTTCGCTCGAGTTTTTATGTTGCCCGCGTTGTTTTCGTGTTGTTTTTGTAGGAGCGTGCGCGGCCGTGACGGAACAACCGCCCGTGTCGTCGCCGACGTTAGACTGAGTTGCGACCACCTATAAACTGTACAGACGAGCGCTCAAGTGATTTATCTTTTCATGTTTTAATTAGTAACTGAGGTTTGTCAAGCATTGAGTGTAGCTATTTGAACTTTTTGGCTTTGTGTTCAATGGGTTTCGTTACTTTTATGACGGTATCTCTAAAGTACTTTTAAGATGACAGAGAAAGTACTGAAATCAAATAAATAACGATTATTTTCCAATGTTTCCAAAATTTTTGCAAAATGGGTCCAATTGTTATCAAAATAACCTCCTTTTAAACATTTTTACGAAAATGACAAGTGAATTATAGTGTTGGAACAACGAATTAAACCAGAAAAGAAAATGACGGAAACTTTTATTTGTTACAATCGTAACATTTTCCGCGTCAATTGTTTTACATAAACACGACCTTTTTCGTTCCCATTGTATTGGTGTCTATGGCATGCATTATGATTTAATGCTTAAATATTGAACGCGGGTAATAGTCCTTTTATCCAATAAGCGAAGTTTTAGGGTTCCTGTCGTCGGGTCCACTCTTTGTCTATGGATAAAAGCGGTCTCTCTGGAATGTAATCGACAATAATATATTAAGATGTCGCCTCCCTAATTTCAATCCGAATTATCCCGAAGAGTTCCGGAGTTACACGAAGTCCAAATATCCTTGGTGTTATGACTACTGGTATTAGATATGTAGGACTTATCGAAGGTCGTAGTGGTACTTAATATGGTGCTTAGTAGACGGGAATTGAGTGTGGAGTTGCTTAGTTATGAAATTGTAAATTCTATCAGCGTGTTCAGAATTTCATAGTAGGTAGGTACTTTAGTTGTTTTTCTATCAGGTTGAACTGTTCCCATGGCTGGGATTACAGATTTTCACCGTGAAAGCAGAATTTACTAGTAAGTCGGGGTTGTAACCACTTTGTCACTACTTTTAGTGTGTTTTCTCTGTGATCTGTTTACAACTGTCACTTCTACGACTCTCAAATGCAAAGGGAAACCAAAGTAACATAATAGATTTTAAGTAATTATGAGTCTGACAGTCCCTTTAATTCCACCCAGGACGAAATTTTGCTCCTCCCGGGAGTCCGGACTCATATTAACATTCCACAAGAAAAAAAAATGATTTCGTTTTATTTAATTTTTCTTGAAGTGATATTTTGGTCAACCCTTTTTTGCGTTGGTAAAATCATCAAATGGCTCCCAGCCCAAGGTATAGTGGAAGAGACTATCGTAATCTTACTGAAAAATAAATCCACACTGTTTTTTGGTTGCCCTTTGCGTTCCCGAGTGGATGTGTGTTCCCACGGTGTGGTGTCCGTTTAAAACAGTCCCGTGCACTTGACAGGATGTTGGACAACCCTAAAAAAGACATAAAAGAATAAACCCGAAGTGCCAGCAATCAATAGACTAAGGGTTTATTTCCCGTGAGTACCATAAAAGGCGAGAAAATGGCCGGAGACCTCTTGTGTGTTGTGTCAACTACCTTAGATTATAGCGTTGTGACTGTGTCAGCATTAAAGTGAAATTGAGAGGGTGAATATTTAACAGAAGGCATTTGAGGGTTAAGAGCAGTGGTGGCCCAGTGGTTCAGCCCCGACTTACGAGTATCGAGGTCATGGGTTCGAATCCAGTCAGGCGCATTACTTTGTGTAATTATTTCATCACGACTGCTCTCAAAACGGTGAAGGAAAACATCGTGAGGAAACTGGCATGTCCTAGAACCAAAAATTCGAAGACATGTGACATCCACCAACCCGCACTGGGCCTGCGTGGTGGATTATGGCCCACTCCCTCTCTCAGAGAGGAGGCCTGTGTCCCAGCAGTGGGAACATTTATAGGCTGATGATGATGATGATTTGAGTTAGGTACCTATTTTAAGTGCGTATTTTATTGGTATTTTAAGCGGTTGGCGCATTGAAAACCAGCGTCGGGCACCTTTAGTTGTCCGACATTATGCTGAAATGGGCCTATTTGGCGCAGCCGTGAGTCACACAGTGTAAATATACCGTTTTTATTTATTTATTTTTGCTTCGTAATATTGTTTAGTTTTAAGTTATTTTTGTTTGTTTTTTCTTAATATGTACTGTGTGCACTTGTGGTATGCGCCAATAAACGTTTTTTCTTTCTTTCTTTCTTTCATTGGTTGAGCGATTGACTGCTGCGCAGCGTGTCGTTGGTTCGATCTTCGCAAGAAAAAAAAAACAATTGTATGACCTACAAGTAGGTGTTTCATGTCTGAGTATTTAATAATAATAATGAAGTATTTATTTGCGTGAAACATGGTATACAATGGTGTTAAATACTAATTTATATGGCACAAACATGTTAAGCTAAGATAGGACAAAGCATGCAAAATTTTAAGGTTAGTAAATATGTAGATACGGAGGCAACAACAATGAAATTTTATACATCAAAATTTTTTATCGATAAATTCATTTATGCTGTAAAAACTATGATCGAGTAAAAATTTATAAAATTTTGTTTGTTTCTATGTATAAAAACGCACCTACGACACAGGAGTAGAGAGGAGAAACGTTTTTTTTTAAAACACAGTAGCGACTGCTTAATATCTACAAATGACAGCCGGGACCAACGGTTTTACGTGCTCTCCGAGGCATGGATGAAACTCCCTAGCATGAATGGTCACTCATCAACAGTTTAACCGCGGCAAGCGCCGCTTAACCTTGCAGATCAACCTGTGCGGTTGTTATTATTTAGTCACAAGCTTAATACATAATGAAACCAAATAATTAAGCAATATAGGACACGATACCCGATAAACAATTTACGAATCTCGACTGCCTTTTGATTATAACTTAATATTACTGACACAATTCCAAGTAAATAATATTTCTTCCATCTTGGTATATTCAGCAAAAGAGTTCAGTGTTCAGACAGAAATAAATCATTTTCTTGGACATAATTATGCATGCTTTATGCTGTATGTATGCATTTTTTGATTATATGCTACATACGGTTCTCTATTGTGTGACCTAACTTTTTTATACATAATCTAATGTGACATAATTTTTTTTGTCCTAATCATCATTTGTCCGAATGATAACTTGCCCGAACTTAATACACATAATTTCGAATGCCATAACATTGAAATTCCTAAATACTGTATGTCCTAAATTTGTTTGTCATAAATATTACAATCTATAATATTCAAAATACATAAAACCGATTGCCATAAAATACATAAGTCCTAAAGTTTGTTTTGTTACTGATTACCACCCAATAAGGAATATAGACGGAGCCCCGCTTCGCGGGGCTCCTATTTCTGCGT
The DNA here is from genome assembly GCA_954870645.1 of Agrotis clavis. NCBI lineage: Eukaryota > Metazoa > Arthropoda > Insecta > Lepidoptera > Noctuidae > Agrotis > Agrotis clavis. The sequence continues at coordinate 17,292,124 of OX940939.1, forward strand.
GCAAGGTTTAAAGTAACCTAACACGAAGGGGATGGCGGGGTCTTTCAGACCCCGCCATCCCCTTCGAACCTAACCTGTCCGTGTCGGGGTGCCCACAAGTCCCGAGCTCGCTTCGCTCGCTCTTGGATCCCAAGATCTTCGGTTTCTAAGCAATTTAATGAAATATCAGTTTTCCTATACCTAATTGAACATTCGGAATAATACACATTATGTAATACAATGATTAGGACATATGACTTTATTTCATACAAAACTAGGAGATTCAATTATTATGATACTAGATATTATGCCAGAACAGCTTTAGAAGTGAAGATAATTATGTAAAACAAAATTTAGAACTTTTGATCATTATGGTAACTGAATTTTATACCAAACGTGTTATGGATAATGATTTTCGGACAAACAGTTTTAGGTGACGAAAAGGGATACCGCTACATACAGTTAAGCTATTGTCAAACAGACAGGCGTGACGAACGCGAAGCGAGGCGCTTTTGTTTGTAATGTATGCAATTGTTTGCATCCGGTCACATAGAAAAGCGAAAGCGATCCGATAGTCTATGTGACGGGCTTCAAACAATTGCATACATTACAAACAAAAACGTCTCGCTTCGCGTTCATCACGCCTGTCTGTTTCACAATAGAATATGCAGACACGTCTATACTAATAATTATTATAAAACTGAAGAGTTCGTTTATTTGGTTAAACGCGGTAATCTCAAGAACTAAAACACAGAAAACTTTCGTACCACAAAAAAATAAACATCTGTTGAAAGCTTATCTAAACAAATGTAACTGCGAAACGACCCTTATATCAACGTCAAATACCGTTTGAATTTGACTGCTTTTTTAGACAGAACATTGTTCACCAGATGTTTAATTTTTTTGTAGTAAGACGGAAAAAGTTTAATAAAACTTGCTGCCTGTTAACATAACTCTTTTAGTGACTGTACCTCTCGGGCGTCGCCTGTAATTTTATGAAACGCCTACGGCCTAGAATTTCTAACCTCGGTTTATTTGTTTGTTTATTAATAAATAACTTAGTTTGATAGCAATCAGTGATGTTTTGTTAGGCACGTGTCTTGATTGTATGATTTCATTTCTTATTTAGTGCCTCTCACTCTAATATTTACAATTATTATTTCCTTTACAAACCAACCAAGTACGAGATGGACTCCGAACGGAGGTTTCCGTATCATCATTTTTGTAACTTGTTACTTTCGAAATACGAGTATGTACTAAAAAACTATTATTAAAAAAAACCCACACTTAGAATAATTCCTGTGCTGTGGGTGCTTTTACAAACATCTAAAGTCACATACATAAACAGCCAGGAACAACTGCTTGTAGATCATACAAATATTTGTCGCGCGCGGGAATCGAATCCACGTCTCGCAGCGCAGCGGTCATTTGCTCAACCCCTGCGCCAGCAATGCCTTCTAATCTAATCTATAAGTCTCGCTAAAACTCGAGAACAGTGGAACCCATTTGGATAATTTTTGGAAGTCCAGGAAAGGTTTAAAAGGCTTAAGAGTAAATAATAATGTGATAACAATTTTAATTATTGATTCTTTTATTTCTGAATGTCTTTTTTTTGTATTTTTTACTGTGGACACTTTTAACTTGCTACATCGTTCTCACATAATGCACCTACATCTTAAAATGAATGATGTAACAAAAGATTTGTAATAATTTTGGCGATCTAAAGAGTGTCCATGCATGGAGTTTCTTGCCCGTTCTTCCCCATAGAGATCTACTTCTTGGAATGGGCATCTACGGTACTTTCACAGTTTTTATGTCTTGTGTCTGGGACTGTAGCATAATAACTTTGTAGTATTTAATTATATTTTTTATGTCTTTGACAATTCAAAAGTGCCTGTAACTGGTCTACTTGAAATAAATGCTTTTGATTTGATATGAAACAAAAAATTGATTCTGCGGCGATATGAAGTTAGCTGGGTCAGCTAGTTACTAATATATCGTTATGTTTGTTATAGGTTTTCCTATTATATATCGGCAGAGAACTGTTATCTGTATATTTTTTAGAATTTTAGACTCGTTCGTTATTTTGGAGGTAGTTAGGTGGTGGAGTAGGGCAGATATTCATTTAATTTCTTCTATAACTTCAAAACCATTTTCACCGCTTGCAATATCTTATTTCTTACTTGTCTTATATTGGAAAAACATCAGTTTCAGAATCAAGGGCAAAACAAGCATTTAATTTAGAAGCTTTATGTACTATTACGATATAGTTCTTATCTCAAAATAGAAAAGAATATTTGTCGAGAGAAAATTGCTTTTGAATTGTTCGTGACTGTACAACTGACACAATGCGTACCATGTCAGTAAGATAAATTCTCATCTTTACGGCACTAGCTGTTGTCAGCGACTTCGCCCGCTACAACTCGAAAATTATCCCACAGAAAGGGGAAATCGGGATAAAAACTATCCTTTGTTATAAACTCTCTGTGAATATACGAGTAATAACATCTGCAACTATCTGTATATATATGATGACTATCTGTTATTTCGTTCTGCAATTTTTGAAAAAGTAACAAACAACTTCCGCAATTATTAGTAGAAGTTATTAGGTCCTTTACTATAGGCCTCATTAGTAAGCTCAGTATAGTCCAACGAGCTAAGGAGAGGGCTATGCTCAGAGTCTCTCTTATCGACTTAGGAATCGACTTAGAAATAAGGAGATTTGTAGACGAACCAAAGTTAAACATAGCCCAACGAATCAGCAAGTCGAAATGGCAGTGGGCAGGCCATATAGCACGCAGAACTGATGGCCGATGGGGCCGTAAGGTTCTCGAATTGAGACCACGCACCGGCAAGCGCAGCGTAGGACATCCACCCACAAGGTGGACAGACGATCTTATGAAGGCCACAGGATCACGCTGGATGCAGGCCGCTTCCAACCGGTCCTATTGGAAGTCTAAAGGGGAGGCCTATGTTCAGCAGTAGACGTCTTACGGCTGATATGATGATGATGAAGTGTTATTAGCAAGATAAGATGGTAAGATTTGTCGATTTTTCGTCCAACTTAGCCGTGCGGCTTGCTGTGCAGTGAAAATCGACCGTCAAAATGACAATTGTTGCGACTTGTGACTAGTCGCACGGTTAGCCGCATGGCTCTTCACCATTAAAATTGACCCTTAGAAATGCTCCATAATAACCTATAACTGTACGACACTGGCAGATAATTATCCATCATCGGTTCAACTGCCAAAAAAGAAGAAAAAAAAACTTGAGAGGTGACAAGGGACACCCGGATGGAACGAAGTTACTGTATACACTCAACAAAAATAATCGTCGCCTCCACTCCACTCCACTCCACTCCACTCCACTCTACTCCACTCCACTCCACTCCATTCCATTCCTTTCCATTCCATGGTAATAAACACATTACCCTCGTGTGTGAAAGAAGAAAAGTGTCGTGCCAACTTTTCGTAAGAATTTTTTCCGTCCAGCCCCCTTTCACAACGCGCGATAAGGAACTTCGTTCCAAAACCTTTAATTGGTCTTACCAGCCAGCACGTAATGTTCGGTCGTTTCAAAGAGATTTTATCGTTCCCCATGTGTCGCAGAAGATTTATGAATAGAATACCTTCGCCTCCTTGGAATTTAAGAAAAATAAAAAGAATTGATGGTTACAATAATAATGTCAATTTGTTGACCTAGTGGTGATTTTCTTAGGTATTTGACTTTTTGGCGATGGTGTTATTGAGTTCAAAACACCACTCGAAATAAAACATTATACTGTTGCTAGTCTGGTGAAATAAAGCCGAAATCAGTCAGTCTTGCGACCTAAAAGTATCTTAGGATCATAAAGGCCGGTGTAACGAACGCATATAATCCGAATCTCACCTTTGACCTGAATGAGATAAGAATAGAATATCTTTATTTGCGTGAAATATGGTACATTGAGTCATACCAGAGTCAAGAGCAAACAAATTTCAAATTAAAAGAAAGTTTTGTGTTGCATAACGGGCTCGTATCCGCAACTCCACGGCATATGCGATTATCTACTATATAAAAATAAGTCGGGTTTTCCTTCCTGACGCTATAACTCCAGAACGCACGAACCGATTTCCACGGTTTTGCATTCGTTGGAAAGGTCTCGGGCTCCGTGAGGTTTATAGCAAAGAAAAACATCTGGTGGCGAAACGGAGTTCGTCGGGTTTGCTAGTTGGTTATAAGAGTGTGCAAGTATAAGAAAAGCGTGCATGACGTCACAATATGGCACTATCGCTTTGTTGTTCTCATCATGGTTATAGCGTATAAATAAAAACTATGTTCGTTACCTACCTCAACAAAACCTTGGGTGGCATCGTTAAAAATATTCCAATTTTTAACTGTCACACTTTTCCGTTCACCTGTACGGCAAATTGTCGTTGAAAAATTGCGGGTACTCTCGTTAACAAAATTAATAGACCTGATCAAATTGCTGATTGACTTATAATGTGTCGTATAACAAAGGGTGATGTATCGGAGTTTATTTATTGACTTAGTAAATTGATTTCTGTTACGTAGGTGGGAAAAGGTAATTTAGCGTGAATCTGGTTGGACTCGATGAGGTCGTGGCAAAATAATGACAGATGTTCGGGTCGAACAGTTATGTGTAATTATTTAATAGACCTGATCAAATTGCTGATTGACTTATAATGTGTCGGATAACAAAGGGTGATGTATCGGAGTTTATTTATTGACTTAGTAAATTGATTTCTGTTACGTAGGTGGGAAAAGGTAATTTAGCGTGAATCTGGTTGGATTCGATGAGGTCGTGGCAAAATAATGACAGATGTTCGGGTCGAACGAATAATAATATGTACATTTATGATCTACAAGTAGTTTTTTCCGAGTCTGGGCTCCATACCTGACTATAAATGTTTGTAAAAACACACACGTGCTAGGACAATTTTCAAGTGAGGAGAAAAATTAACAAAAGTTTATATGTAATATTTAGTTTAATTTTGTCCTTTGAGTTCACTGTTTGAACCATATTAATTTTGTTAGCTATATACAGGGTGATTTTTTCAACTTGGCATGGAAGGTATCCGAAACTGTGAGCGATGAAAGGAGTCCCGAGGCCGATTTTGACAAAAACTAAAACTGCATCATGTGATTTTAGAAAATTCAATAATCCTGGCCAGGTATCAAACCAGCTGATTTTGGATAAAAAAATCACACTCTGTATTGTTACACCATTCGATAGACGCAATAAGGATAAAATTCTGGGAAGTAATGATATACGGCAAACTTAAGAAGTAGATTGCCACTGAGACGGTAAGAAGAAGATAAACAACAACAAAAAAAGGCTATATTTCAAGGCAAGTTTCCTGAAGCATTTGTATACGTCAGGACTCCGCAATTAAATCAAACTTCTTAAAGCGCACCATTTTTTCAACGACTTTGTTTTCAAGGCTCCGTTACAAAAAGGAAGCCTTCACAAAATCCTGAACAATCTCTAGAGCCCACTCGATTTTCGGGTTTATTAAAGACGACACTTTCTCTTACCCCTTGTGTTGTAAGCGCTCAGTTTTGGTGTGAGTTCCCCTTCGTATTCTACACATTTATAACGTTCTAGCTTGCTTGTGTTGTTTCTCCTGCGTTCAATATTTTGAAACTTAAACAGCCTTACTACAAAATCTTAAACATTTGTTGAACACTTGTCTAAGAAAAGAGTGAGTGCAATACGGACCTTATTTCAACGTCATAATCTGAATTTTTTTTAGACAAGTGTTCAACAGACGTTTAATAGTAGATTACGCAACAAGGGAGTAAAGCATTGCCTTACGTCACGGGCGTATTGAATCCCGAAGCGACACTAAGGATTCTGGGGGTGAACCTCCGTAGCGCAGCGAGGAGATTCAAGTGTTAATTCTCGAGTGAAACGAGGGAATTAAGTTAAGAATCCTTAGTGTAGCGAGGGATTCAAGTTAGCACAATACAAGGCAGCTTTACTCCCGAGGAGCGTACTCTGCTTTTCACACCTACTGCGAGGAAATGAATTCGATTTTTGAAATTTGATGTGGTATGACAACCTTCGAACGTGAAGTTGGCACCACTGCAAGCAATCAGCTGTTGCGGCCAGCGGCCGTCATTATTGCTACAACTCCTTGGTGAAAGTTTTCATACTGTTTTATTTGAGGTTCCAAATTCAAATCACATTATTCCCACGGGAATAATGAAATTCAGTACAATATTATTGCCCGGCTCGAATGGGGGGCAGCAATCACCTGCTTTATTCCTTGTTTGCATGACATATAATTTGACATTTACGAGCAAGTGGTGTGAAAAAGTTTTTGTGGTACCACGGTAACTTTTTATGTAACCTATTAGTTACAAGCTAATTCCCTATTCCACGCTGCGAATTCTAAGATTTTTAAATACCTACCTATATTTCGGTGCCAAAAAACATGGTCTTACTCGTCATCTTTATTTCGGGGTTCATGCCTTCATCATCATCGTCTGCCTAGCCTTTTTCCAATCATTTTGGGGTCGGCTTCCAGTCGAACCGTAAAAGTTACATGGAGTGACTGTAAATACACACAGAAATTGGGTAACGAAACCCCATGGTGAGTCTCGTTGTCAGACTTGTAGAGCTTCTGAGTATTAGTAACGACTGTCAAAGATCTACAAATAACAGCCGGGACCAACGGCTTTACGTCTTATCTAAGTCTCTAAGTCGTCTTCCTTTAAATCTTGTCTACCTATAATTATACCAAACTTCATCGATATTTTTTTGAGGAACGAAAAAATTTGGTGCTAGTCTGATTTCTGGATTACTTACTCCAGTCGTCGAATCTTTCATTTTCTTTGAAAGATTCGGTGGATTTTTTCTTAGATTAAAAAAGCTTTACGATAACTTCATCAATATTGATTCAACTATTTGGGCGTGAAAACATAACAGTCAGGCGGAGTTACTTTTGTATTTACATAATTACAAATTTATGAATAACTCATGCTATGAAGATATAGATATTTTATATAATATGTAGTAGTACTAACAAGCTGTTTTACATCCGTCACGACATCAACATTACAGGTCCAGTTGAAAACCAGCGTCGGGCACTAGTTGCTCAACATATTGCTGAACTGGGCCTTTTTGGCGCAGCCAAAAAATAGTATTCTTTTATTTAATTTTTTGTGTCTATCGTGGCGCCAAATTCTTTCTTTAACTTTATTTGTAAAATCAGCCTACAATGTTAATGCTCACTGTTGGGAATTAGGACACAGTCCTCCTCTCCGTGAGAAGAAGTGGGTTGTTTCCCTCCACGCGAACCCAGTGCGGGTTGGTAGATGCTACATTTCTTCGAATTTTTCGTTCTAGACAGCTTTTTCTTCTATGCCAAGAAATACAAGTGACAGTAATTAGGAATTCTATGACATACCCGATTTACGAGGAGAATGTCTTTCTCAAATTGAATGTACGCAGTTTATGGCTTACCTGATAAGATAAGAAATGACATTGCGTAGGAAGTATATGTATAGGAACGGTGATATTATATGTACGTTTATCATGAAGAGGGGTATTTGTAAAACTTCAGATACTTCATACATTGTCAAGGGAAAAATATTTCATTTTGGTACTTAAATTACTTCGTGACGTCACTGTAATTAATTCTATTTTTAAGTTAATGGCGCATTTTCATTGGTCGTTAGGGCCCGCATGCGGCATGCGAGAGCTTTCTGTAACGCATACCACAGGGCCCGCATTCGGGGAACTGTTTTCACTAGTTGATAGGGCCCGCATGCGGGGTGCGAGAGATTTCTGGAACGCATGCCACAGGGTCCGCATTCGGGGAATCGTTTTCATAAGTTGATAGACCACATGCAGGGTGTAGTAAAACCTTCATGTTCGTCGCCATTTGACAAGAATGGCAGACTCGCATCGACCAATGAATTTCATTGGTCTATAACATGATCGGTATAAAGCAAGCGAAGACTTGTGACTTTCATTGGTTTCTATCTCGCATGCGAGGACTTACCGTATGCTATATACCGAACGAGTTAACGACCAATGAAACTGCGCCATTAAAAAGAGAATCAATTTCAGTGACGTCAAAGTATAGGTAAAAATAACGTACAAAATGTCTAGGCAGTTTACTTATTAAAGATCCATAAATTCAGGTAAGCTTGTACAAAAGAAGCATACATCGTTCATCAATCATGGTGTATCTTGACATAGGCTGTAGACTTTTTATGTGCCTAATGTTAATAATGCCTATAACCACAACGAATAATGCGATAAAACACTTTACTTGGTGACGTCACAAAGCGTGTGTGATTTATGGAAGTTAGTCTAAAAAGTGATTATTATTTTAGACATGTGCGGTTCACCGGAACTCTACAATCCGAAGAAATTAAAATTAAAGATCTTTTAGTTATACGATAAGGATTGCTGTATCGTATTGTTAAGAACAAACTAAAATTAAAGTAATAATATATACGAGTAAAACAATGAATTAACTGTCAAAGTGCGTCCATTCTACTGTTGACATTTCAATTGTAAAAAAAATTGGGAAAAGTGCTTAGAAGACTGGCAGTTGAATTTACCATACACTGGCGAACGCGAAGCGAGGCGTTTTTGTTTGTAATGTATGCAATTGTTTGAAGTCCGCCACATAGACTATCGGATCACTTTCGCTTTTCTATGTGACTGGATTCAAACAATTCCATACATAAAAATAAAAACGCTTCGGATCGCATTCACTTCGCCTGTCTATTTAATAATAATAATAATAATAAAGATATTTATTTCTGTTTGACAATAGCTTTAATGTATCGTGGGCGCGTTTATAAACTTACTTACTTTTCATTAAATTATTAACTACTCGTAAAAGATAAACTATTACCTAAACCCTGTAGTTTAGGTAGAGTCCTGGGTCCTGAGAGAGTTACTAATGTAACAAAGATGGAAAATTAATGAAGAAAATCCGAAAATTAATTCCCAATAGGTGATAATAAATTGATGAAATTTTATAAGCGAAAATTCGTAATATTTCTTGATGTGAAATTCCAACAAACTGTCTGCTGGATACCCAATCAACTGTGGGGCAAAATAACCATATGTGTAGCCGTGTCATAACTAAAACGTAAATACCGAACAAGTTTCTAATAAAACCGAGATAAATACACATACGAATATATGTAGTGATTGCTTCAAGTCAGCTCCGTTGTTGATTCGAAGAAAAATATAATTCGTAACACGTGCTTAGATCAGACGGCGCCACAACACAAAAATAAAAACAAAATACTAGACGGCAGATAGACTATAAAAAGTCTAAACTACTAACTAACCTTGTTTCTTATATTTACGAGAACTAGCAAGTTCTTTTGTACAAAAGTTTACTGCGACAAAATTAATTACTTCTCAAAGTGCTACGGCACTACGGTCTGCTACGCCGTAGCTAACCTCGTAGACATTGTGCTACGTATAGAATTAAAAGTTGAGTGCAGTTGAAAATAACATAAGACCACGTTTGTTATCCTCAACGGGTTGGGCAGAGGCGTAGCTTTCTAAAGTACAGACGCCAGCAGGTTAACCTATTCCAATCTGTCAATTTTTACCAATCGAACATTAAGGGTCCGTTCACACAGACCGGCTCGGAGAGGAGAGCAGATTCTTATCACGTTGAAAACTGAGTTTTTAATATTTGTAGTAAGGTTTATTTTTGCGTATGCACTGCTTTTGTCATTAAGAATGCTTAAACGCGCTTGGTGTGAAATAATAAGAGGAGCTGACCGGCTCCGATCGCGTACTTTTTCTCAATCGTGCTGCCGTTTGGCTCCGATTGCATGCTCTTTAACGCTCGCGCAGCCGATCGGTTCAGATTGCGTGCTCTTTCTCGCTCGCTCAGCCGATCGGCTCCGATTGCGTGCTCTTTGCGTCCGCGCTTCTCCACGCCGATCGCCATTTTGATAGCACAAATTGTGTATCCATCCGAGCGCATCCGACCGGCTCCGAGCGCATCTGACGGGCTGCGAGCGTATCCGACCGGCTCCGAGCGCATCTGACGGGCTGCGAGCGTATCCGACCGGCTCCGAGCGCATCCGCTTTCAGGTCGCTTCCAGCCGGTCTATGTGAAATAGTTGGCGACTCCGCTCCGACCAACTCCAAGCGCATACGATCCGGTTTGTGTGAAAAAGAAATGCGCGCCGATGCTCTCCGAGCCGGTCTGTGTGAACGGACCCTAACCTTCCAGTATAGTGATATGGTTGAAAATCTATCAAAGAAATTTGACAGATTGAAGTAGGTTGATGTGCTGGCGTATGTACATCCACATTTCGCAGGTTCAGTTCCAAAGCATTTTTTTAATGATTGTATTATAAATATTATGTATACGTAAATTGAGAGCAGTGTAGCCAAGGGGGGCAATTCAGGCTTTGTCCCTCTAAGGGGGGCCACGTCAGGATTTGGTCCTCTAAGGTGGGCCTCGTCAGGCTTTGTCCCTCTAAGGGGGGTCATGTCAGGCTTTAGCCCACTAAAGGGGGCCACGTCAGGCCCGAAAATCCCTGAAAAGCGTTACTGTATCGAGGAAAAGTATTTTCTTCCCGAGTGTTTCCGCGGAATATTTTGTTTAGTTAATCACATTATGTTTTCATTGCTTATGTTCCGCTTCGAGTATTTCTTACATATCTGTGGAAAACAATTCCCATTTTCTTTTATTTGTTTTAAATTGGATTTAGTCTTTCTTTGGGTTTCCTTATTGTGTTATACCTTTAGCACAGCATTAATATGCTAAAGCATAATATAAATATTATGCTTTTTGAAGAAACGGTTGGAGCAGTGAGTGATCGGTTGACTGCTGCACTGTATGCCGTAGGTTCGATTCCCACACGAAACAAATATTTGTATGGCCTGCAGATAGTTGTTCCGGGTCTTGTTGTGTGTGTATGATGAGTTTCTATGTTTGTAAACGCACCCACGATACAGGAAGAACTCCTAATGCGATGCAATCTTTTAAAAAAAAAAAACAACAAAACTACTTTTGGATCTTAAACAATATTTGTTACGTACAGGAATCGAACATTGCAGTCAATCACTTAGCTACTACCATTTAATGTAAACATAGCCTTACAAGCAACACTATTGTACCGAACCACAATCATTAACCACCTTAAAAAAAAAAAAAACCACATTCATTAGATTACAATCGTATTCCGAACAGGCAAAGTTTTCGATAGCTCCCGAATAGTTTTGCTACCAACACTCAATCACTTAGCTACTGCCATTTAATGTAAACATAGCCTTACAAGCAACACTATTGTACCAAACCACATTCATTTACCACCTTAAAAAAAAAAAAACCACATTCATTAGATTACCATCGTATTCCGAACAGGCAAAGTTTTCGATAGCTCCCGAATAGGTTTGTTACCAACACTCAATCGGCAACTTTGCCTTTATTCGAATTAGTTCGCCAAAGAATAATTAATTAATGAGATTTATTGAGAGTTGGGTTTAGCTATGAATGGATTAGTCTGATTATGGGCATTTGTTACGTTTTATCAAATTATCAGTGATATTCTATAGTTACGATGGCTTTAGCAGCTCGCTTCCCATGCATGAGGTTGCGAGTTCAAACCCAGGCAAGTACCAATGTGTCTTTTACAATGCTTTTGCATTGCATTTTTGCTTTGTACTGTTACGAGCTGGGTATTGGGATAAATTAATTGACACCAATTAAAACCAAATTAACTTTATTGACACACGAACTACTAATTAAAACAATCACTAAACACTATTCAACACTTGAACACTCACTTAATCACACGTAAAAGTCACTTAGAGATCGCTTGTAGTTCACTTCGAGTCGCCTCGATCGTAGTCAAGACTGACTCAGGTCGTCGATCGGCGCCCTTTTTATACCCCGGCCGGACCCACTAGATGTTTCTAGAAGGTGGTCGAATGTTCTGGAAACATCCATAGACTTCGACATAGTCCCATACCTTCTGGAACATTCCAGAACCATCTCGAAACATCTAGAACAGGGTAGTATTTTCTAGAAACTTCCAGACCAATTTTTAGTAGAATAGTCGAGAACCTTGTGGAACCTTCGAGAAGCTTATAGATAGGTCTAGCAATTCGATCGACGTAACAGTACTTTTCTAAGTTTGTTTTGGACATCACTGACATCGGTGAGAGAAAAAAACGTAAGAAAACCTGGACTTATAATTTATATTATAAATATGTAAGTCCAAAACCATGCCATGTCAGGGGGCCTGTGGTGTTTCCAGAGGCGGCTTAAGACCGCTGCGATAAGCTTAGTTGAATGAATGTAAAGTCTCTGTCGTCATTTTGCACAATACATCGTTGTCTTCTCTTTGAGAAACATTAATCGGTACACTATCATCATCAGCCTATATTGTTCCCACTGCTGGGACACAGGCCTCCTCTCTGTGAGGGGGAGTGGGCCATAATCCACCACGCGGGCCCAGTGCGGGTTGGTGAATGTCACATGTCTTCGAATTTTTGGTTCTAGGACATGCCGGTTTCCTCACGATGTTTTCCTTCACCGTTTTGAGAGCAGTGGTGATGAAATAAATTACACAAAGTAATGCGCCAGGCGGGGTTCGAACCCACGACCTACAACTCGTATGTCGGGACTCGGGACCGATACCACTGGGCCACCACTGCTCCTAATCGCTACACTATAATAAAATGATAATTAAGACGAATTTAATTTTGCAGCATAAAATTAAAATTAGCCCCATTTATCTTGTCAAAGTACCTGTTACGCATAACTTAAAGTTACGATCGACTGATAACTTAAACGATTTGTAAATTGAAAATGGAAATTAGTGTAATAGAGATAGTGTTTGATTTTAATTATAATTAATTTACTGATTAAGTTTAAACCTATGATATCTTGAAAATGACGTTTGGCAATAAAATACTTTGTGTAAATTAATTTTTAATGGTGTATATTATGTTCTTCTTTTTAAAGTTATTTATTCAATTAATAACTGTTTATTTAAAATCATGCATATTTTAAAAAGGTGTGCATGACGTATTCTTTTCATTAAAAACTAAATATACAATGACTGTGTCCCAGGGATAAGTGACCGTCCGGCGTTTTTTGAATATTTTTACAGAATTATTAATAATTACATTTATATTTGTGACTTAGCGGCTTTAGTTTTTTTTTTGTTTTTATTTCTTTTTTTTTGTAAAGACGCGTGAAAGATATTAAGGGGGCATTTTTTAGATTTATTTTGAAAAAACTGAAATGAAGAGTTATTTTTTTCTTTGAATTTTTTAATTTAATAAATGTTTTACTACATTTTAGTTATGTTTAATGATTTTAATTGATAAACAATGATGTCGGCTAGTCAGTAAAAAAAAATAATGGAAAAAGATGAACAAACTTGGGAAATATCGTAAAAAAACTGCAGCACGTCACGCGTCTTTACAAAAAAAAACTAAAGCCGCTAAGTCACAAATATAAATGTAATTATTAATAATTCTGTACAAATATTCAAAAAACGCCGGGCGGTCACTTATCCCTAGGACACATTGTATAGGTAACTTAAAAATGTATTTAAAAGGTTGTGATGCATATTAAAGTTGTGCGTGCGTCCCTCCGTCTTCACTCACTTCACACATAGCGTAGTCGTGATTTCGCGTGATATACTCGTAAAGTTATAAAATAAATAATTTTCCATACATACTACTACTAAGTAAATATTAACAAAATAACTGTTAACGGTTCAATGCCCATTATAATACTAAGTAAAGTCTAAGTTTTGAGACGGTCCTATCAAAACTTTGACGGCACTAAGATTTTGATCGATTCATAAAATATACTCGTTCAATTTCTTTAAACGAGATTCTAAAACGAGTTTCCGAAATCGTGTTTGAGTTGGTTAAAATGTGTGAATGTATTTCTTTATCTTCAAGTGGAGCTTTAACATTGACTTTTATACTACTTACTCCATACTCCATTAATACTACTTCGAAGTTGAATTGCATTTTTTTTCGAGTGGTTTACATTTGGGTAAGTAAAGAAACGGGGTGAAGCCCAAAATTCAAGAGGCTCGTGGCTAAAAATAACAGTTACACCAACAGATTGCCTTTATTGTTCAATCGACAAAGTGGAATCGTGACCCATTTTGACAATAAATCGTTTGAATCCGTCAAATTGACATAGATCAAAGTCGTTACCATAGAATATAATGTATGTACATACATAATTTGACATAGTAGTAGTAACAAGTACATAAATAATACATATGTATGTTTACACGAATGTGGACCTAATTGTATTTGAATGTCTGTAGGAAAATAAGCTTATGGTGGGTCATAATTCCACTTTGTCGATTGTACAAACTAATATTCTATTTCAAACTGAGTTTGACGTAAATTTTTTCTTTAAACTTTGCTCCACTCTAGTAATTTCTTCTTTATCGTGGGTGCATTTACAAACATAGACACTCACATACACAAACACCCAGATTCGAAACAACTACTTGCAGATTATACAAACATTTGTTCCGTGCGGGGATTTAACCGCGATACTCTGGGTAGCAGTCGATAGCCCTTCCACTCCACCAACCGTGCCGTCGAAAGTCGTCGACATACCAAAACAGGTATTTAGAATCTACAAACAAATCCCTAATAATAAATGACCAACCCCTAGTCTTTTAATCCTAAAATTCTCAACCATCATTAAAACAACCCCTTAAATAGAAGTCACCCAATCAAGCTATCACTTGAATTACTTAATGACCCCTTGAAAGGGTGCGCAACGGCCAGAGAATTAATTTTATGCATAGCGGCAGTCCCGAGTTTGATAAATATCTGTTTTAAACCCTTTTTTGTCCAATTGTGACAGGGTTAGGTCAGGGTTGGACGATCAGTGGGTATATTATAGTTTGCTTAAATTATTTTGGGGCTCGATATAACATGTTAAGTGTCTTTTTTTATAGACAACACAGTGACGGCTATAACTTGAACTACTCGGTAGACGACAAGTTTTTCATACATTTTGGTATTCCCTAAAAAATATCCTCGATTTTACATGTAAGTTGGATCGGTCAATCTTAAAGCTGCGTCGTCGATGAGCTTGCTGTAGAGTACAGAGTTGCGAATGTCTTATAGAAAATAGCATAGCTGGAAGTAAATGGAGGAAGCTTTTACCCAGCAGTGGGTCAGCATAGGCTCAAAGAAAATCAAAGGATTATCATTTAAAGTGTAAAAAAACGTGTTGAGACAGTAAACAGAAAATTAATACAATAAAATAAGAATAAAATTGCTTTTTAACCGACTTCAAAAAGAAGGAGGTTATCAATTCGACGGTATGTTTTTTTTTTTTTCTGTGTTTGTTACTCGATTACTCCGCCAACTGTGGACCGATTTTCAAAATTCTTTTTTTGTTCGAAAGGAGATACTTCAGGAGTGGTCCCATTGTCACCATGTCAGGATCTGATGATTGGATCCTGGAGAAATCGAGGGCAACCCTCAAATTTTATAGGCCTACACATCGTTTTTCGCAAATATGTATTATGAAGTAATTTAAGTACTTGCGTATAGAAATCATCATCTCATGTAGCTGAGCTGATGATGGAAGGTAGAACTCCTCTAGTAAGAAAATTATGTTTGTGTTCGCATATCTCCGGAACTACAAGTCCGATTTAAGTAATTCTTTTTTTTTGTAGTACTAGGTATCGTTCAACTTAGGGAATACTGCAAGTTTCATCAAAATCGGTGTAGTAGTTTTTGAGATAGGGCATTATGAATGTAAGAGATTTTAACGATGTTATTACCGGTATTACGGATTACAAAATTCTAGTGCTCATGTAAGAAAATGATGTACTCGTATTTGACAAGAATTGTGGTTGAATATTTAAACTAAAAAGAATAAAATAAAAACTTAAAAAAAAAAAATGTAACCGCCTTCAAAAACAACCACAAAAAAGGGTAAAATAACCTTCAAAACTTTTCTTTCGGAAGTCGGTGGCAAAAAGACAATGAAATTAATAAAAAAAAGGCACCGACTTCCGAAAGAAAAGTTTTGAAGGTTATTTTACCCTTTTTTGTGGTTGTTTTGAAGGCGGTTACATTTTTTTTAATGTTTTTATTAAATCTAAAAACAGAACTATACAACATTTTGTACAATCCAGACACTTTTAATGACTATTATATATAAAACAAAAAGTTTGTAAAGTTCACAGAAATAGGTTCCAATTTGAATAAAATAAAAATAAAATAAATGTCTACCCGATTTAGATAAATATATAGCCTATTGCAATCTTCTTATGGATATAACCATCTTTCAAACTCATTCATGAGTTTAAGAATGTATGTATTTGATAAGTGATCAATTACCTAAAAAGTTATGTGTCAGCATTTTAAAGAAGCCTCTGCAAACAATGTATAAAAATTGCATATTTTTTTCATAATATATTCATGGGTATTCTAAAAAGCCTACACTATCAAAATCATGAATGTCTGAGTTGCGATCAAGTTTGTTAAATGGAATATTTTAAATAAATAATATTTATTTATTTATAAGAGTAGTGATAGCCCAGTGTATCACCTACGACATATGAGTTGTAGGTCGTGGGTTCGAACCCAGCTAGGCGCATTACTTTGTGTAATTTATTTCATCACCACTGCTCTCAAAACGTTGAAGGAAAACATCGTGAGGAAACACGGATGTCCTAGAACCAAAAATTTGAAGACATGTGTCATCTACCAATGCGCACTGGGCCAGCGTGGTGGATTATGGCCCATACCCTCTCCGAGAGAGGAAACCTGACCTTACCTGGAACTAACCTAATAATTTTATAGAACTTTATGTTATGATTCAGCTAAAGAGGCTCTTTACATCCGCTGTTCATTTATACTACTCTAGTCGTGATACTGACGCATGGACTATATTTTTTTTTTAATATTCCACAACTATCACACAACGCCAACTAGTCCCAAGCTAAGCAGAGCTTGTGTTATGGGTACTAGACAACTGATAGATATGTTTATATATTTTTAAAAACATAAATATATAGATAAATTACACCCAGACACAGAACAAATGATCGTGCTCATCACACAAACATTTGTCCTGTGTGAGAATCGAACCCACGACCTCCGGCATAGCAGTCAGGGTCACTAACTACTAGACCAATAGGCCTGTTGAAGTACGCACGACCAGGACTGGACATCATTACGAAGTCTCGACAGCTGGTACTTCCCATGACTATTTGCAAGTGTTCCATTTGTAATTCAAAGAACTTGACTTTCCCACAATCGTTTTGCATATTCGCAGTTGTTATATTATGACGTAATAATAGGCTAGTAGGTAAATGACATTATTTGTTAATGTAGGTAAAACCTGGATACTGAATGGATGAGACTAGCAAATTTATGTACGAGTAAGAGAGCAGTGCGTGATGGAAGATAATGACCACTACACTATATTAGCATTTTTTAAATGATGTGTAGGTTTGTGAGGATTGAGTGATGGATAGATGTTTGTTACTCTTTTACACAAAAACTACCGAACCGATTTTGATGAGCACACAAATGGTTTTAAACCCAACGTTCCCGTGGGATTATTACCAAACAAAACAAAGTCATTGTTTTTTTAAGTGTGATTTGTTATGCTGTGTGTACTCGTATGTCTATGTCTTAGGTAGCTTAGACCGTAAGTGTGTCTCTAAATTATTTTTTTTTTCCTAACAAACACAGTAAAAATCTAGTTGTAAGACAAAGGTCAAAAACCGTCACAGTTTATTCTAGACTAGTTATAAAAATGACAAGATTATAATAATCTACATTATAAATGAAGACAAACAAACAAGCCAGTTATAATTACGGCCATTTCTTCCACTTTATCTCCCTCGTAAATCTGCGACCCTGGTACCAACGGACAACGACAGGGACTTGTTCAATTCTGTTCACGTACAACATGAACTCGTATGAGAGCGAACATGGCCGGGCGAGCGACCTATTGCATTCTTTTGACTGCCGAAATTATTGTGTAGGTTATAATACTTGAGCTAGTACGTTTTTTGGCAAACAAGAGGTGAACATACCAACTCCTTACAGTACATACGACAGGTTTTTTTTTTTTTTAGCGTGGTAACATCATCAAATGAGTCCTCCCACCCCGGGCAGGGCGGGAGGGACTGTCAGACTTGTACTGACTAAAATCCACGATGTCCTTCAATAGCCCTTTATGTTCCGGGGTCACGGTAAGGAAATAATCCCGCGACCCCGGCAGGCTTTGGCCCTCTGAGACGGGGCCCCGTCATTATGCTGACGCTCTTTGAGGAGCGCGTGGGACACAACGCGCCGTCGTCGACTCGGGCATGGTCCATGGTCGGGCAGCGAGTTGCCCTTTACTCGCTGCCCGCATGCCCGCGCCTACGGTGGCCGGAGATCGTCTGTTGACGTCCGACGCCGCGGGCGCCTACCACTGCGGACATAAGATAGGTAGGTAATAAAATACTAAAGGATATCTTGACGACATGGTTCGCGCTGTGGCTGAGCGATTTGACTGCTGCCCGGCGTGGCACGGGTTCAATTACCGCACGGAACAAATATTTGTATGACCTACACGTAGTTTTTCCGTGTCTGGGTGTGTGTATGTGAGTTTCTATGTTTGTAAACACACCCACGACACAGGAAAAAACCCTAGTGTGGGGCAAAATTACTCAACAAAAAAAAAAAAACTTATGCACCCGAGGCCCATTTAACAAAATACATGTAAAAAAAATTATGAACTATTAAGTATTACCATAATACGTATAATTACGATCAAAAAAGTGTAATTGCAAAACGACCCTTATATAAAAGTCAAAATAATGCCGTTATTTACATTTGACAGTTTCTTTTGACAAGTTCTTAACAGACGATTATGTTTTTTGTAGTAATATGGTATTATAATCTAAGATCTAGTTTAACACAGTATTAGGAACAAAAAGCAATAAATGGGCTATCTTAAAACACATTTTATTAACTTTAAAAACGTTTACCTTTGAGCAAAATCTAATACTCGATTTAAGTGCCCAGTATCTTGGCAAACCCATCTACACTACACTCGGAAAGTTATAAAATTATTTACGACAAACATTTTGTCGAACGACTCAATTTTTACGACATAATACTCATCATACTAAAGTAAAAACAAAATGGCTGCCGATATTACCGATTATTGGATTTGTTTAGTACTTAGATCGTAATTGTTCTCGAATAAATATTTTAATGGGGAACAACAGTTCCATTTTATGATTCTGCTGAAACAAGTACCATAAATTAAAATAAGATAAGAAACTGTATGAACTTCTCTTGAAGAAGTTATTACACTCGTATCATTCTATACTAAATAATTGTAAAAACAATACAAACGATTGTTCGAATACAGAGAAAGGTTAATCTTAAAATAAGTCCAGAAGTATTTAAATGTTATGAACAAATATCTAGTTTTAATTCCGCGACAAAAATCCAGGCTTTTTGCAGGATGCAATCCCACCCTATACAATCATGCATATGCACATGCAGCCGAGCCTTCGAGGCCGGGCGCTTGTCGAGTCAACATCTCCTGAGGATGCCCCGTGGAGGGGTGAAACACGTGTCGAGTATAGGTTTGATTGCATGGCATGTTTTTCTGTTTCTTGCACTTGTGCATATGCATGTGGGCGGGAGGGTGGGTCCTTTGCTGCATGTGCATATGCATGATTGTATAGGGTGGGATTGCATCCTGCAACAAGCCTGGATTTTTGTCGCGGAATTAAAACTAGATATTTTTTCATAACATTTAATGTCATGGATTTCCGCAAAGTAACGCCTGATTCCATAATTTACCAGAAGTATTTGATTTTCCTAATTTATTACAAACATACAAAAATATGAAATACTAGTTATCTTGCCTCTTTATAACATTAGAAAAGATATGGATATTTAACGATACTTGACTTTGACCGCTATCTCGCCCCATGAGCAATGACCTGGTCGATGGTGAAGGAAGCTTAACCTAGAAGTAACCTATTAACTCTCAGACAACGACGATATAATACTAGACTCGTAATAACAGGCGACCGATGTCTGTCAACACATTAGGCAAAAAATGTCTTATATTCGTCTCATTTCGACCAATCCTGTGAGCCGTAAACATACGTTGAGACAGAACAGACCTTGAGTTAGCCAATCACAACGCAGTACCCCGTCCCCCTCGCTTACGTAGCACCTCAGCGAGTTGACAGAATAGTTTTTGTTCCTTAGATCGTGCATGCGGAGTCTAGTATTATATCGTCGTTGCTCTCAGATAATAGAATTAATTCTATGTTATGATTCAGCTAAAGTGGTTACAAACTGTACCACTCACTTCATTTTCGTGGGACTGTCTCATCAGAAAATATAGATTATCTTTCCTCTTTATAATATTAGAATAGATATAGATAAGCTAAAACATTTTGACTGGATAAAAGGCTGGTATTGACTCAAACTGCTCCAGTGAGGGACTATCTTAACAAGTCAGTAACATGTTTGTAACAAACAAGTGCACTTTATTATCTGTATCTTTGTGTGTATGGCTCCCTGGAGATAATTACCGGCAGTAGACGGTTAAACTGCACACTGTACGGCCACAAAGTTCGCGAAGACAGATGGGAATGGCACTTCTAAAAATATTACTAGAAGGACTTTTCCGACAATTCCAGACAGGCTACTTAATTGCCTTGAAATTTTACGTACGCAAAAACATTTTACGTTCAACTTTTTTTTTGTAACATTCTAGTAGTTTTTGCAACTGAATGAGATTTTTTACATTAATTAAAAAAAGTAAATCCAATTAAGAACTTTTCTGATTGACTACAAAGAAAATTAAACATAACTTATAATCCCCGAAAGATTTTTTCTTTTATTTTATATTGCTCCACACTAGGAATTTCTCCTGTATCATGGGTGCGTTCACAAGCATAGAATATTAAAGTATTTCAATAATAGTAGTCCTTATACGCAATATACAAAGGCGAACGCTATGTTCTCGCTCTTTTCTTACTCCTGCTGGTTTAACAGCCCCGTACTAATAGTAAGGAGTAGTTAGTACACACGCACGGTTCTGTTCTCGACGGGGTGCGGGAGCTCGGTCAACATTATGCTCACAGTCGGGGCCGTGTAGACACTGCATTATACAGGATATTGTTTGTATAACTCAATTATGGACGCCTTTGGTGAATACTTATGTATTGTACGAGTATATTATTGCTCGAAAGCTTAGTCACAAGTCAGGATTGTATTAACTCTGTTCAGCGCCTTACGTTCCAGTGTTGCGGTGCCCAACACTGGAACGTAAGGCGCTGAACAGAGTGGTTTTTAGTCGGTCAAGTCTGACAATCTGCTCCGCTTCAACCAGAGCAAGCGAGCGCAAAAAAGGTGTAGCCACAAAGCATAATTTGCATTATTAGGTATACTAAATAAATAAAGTTTTTAAAATATAGAATATTTTCTATCTGCGATTTGAAATAGTGACGTCCCACGCGCTTGGTTTTATTCCGGTGTGTTTTCGGCACTGTTCTTTATCTATATAATTATGATGACATACACACATATAAATAAAATGGGAGTGTCTGTTTGTAATATTGAAATCCGTTTTTTACTACATGCATACGAATATAATTATATACGGTACATAGGTACACCAAAATATTTTTTTTTTCAATTTTTGTCTGTCTGTCTGTTTGTAATTGCTAATCTCTGAAAGGCTAGGCCAATTTTGACGGGACTTCTATTGGCAGGCAGCTGATGTAAAAAGGAGTAACTAGGGTACTTTAGAAAAAATCCTTTGCTTAAAAAAATACATTGTTGAGTTCCGACATCCACGCAAACAAAGTCGCGGGCACAGCTAGTTTATTATTATAACTTTTGAATTAGAGCGAAAAAAGAAAAAAAACAGCACATAAATTGTCATAAAACGTATTTAACCATCATTCTGTGTCTAAAGTACGATTATTAATTCGAGTCAGTAAAATGACATTTGTACATGAATGAAATGTACTAAACTTTGTATCAGTGACAGTTGCACTGTGCATTTACACTTGTCATTTTACTGACTCGAATTAATTAATAACCGTACTTTACAAACTCTGACAACAATAATGTTTATAAAATGTTTAAATAACTTTCTTGATCCTGTATACTGCGTTGCACTAAACAGCACGATTTCCATAATTTACCCACTAACAGTATTACTAAAATACCGTCTATAATTGCAGTGCCTAACGTTCTGACCATAACCTCAGGCGTTGCGACTTGTAACGATAGCAAGTCACACACTCTTAGATATAAATATTGTAGTGCTGGTGAAATATTAACTGTATGGCAGAGTTAACCTTTTCTAACGGTTTTTGCGAGTTAGTGAAAATTGACCCTATCAAATTTAAACTTAACGACACGGTTGGTGCAGCGTGACGCGGGTTCGATTCTCGCACGATGCGAATATTTGTATGATATACGAGTTTATGTTTGTAAACGCACCCACGACATAGGAGAAAATCCTAGAGTAAAAAAAATCGTTGAACCGGAATAAAACACAAGACTTAAGAACTAATATAATCTATCTTTGTGCTTAGTTTAGTGGCGTAGTTGAGTAACAACCATTCATTCAGCCATCCAAAGGTCACAGGTAGCCTGCGGTGCTTATAATCGTGGTGTACCGCTAGAATGTAAACTCTAACTATCATAAAAACTTGGTAACTCATGGCATATCCTAATAAAAACTACTTCTATTTGATTTCCAAAGTCGCTGTCGTAACACGCGTGTCGCTTGAACGTGTAGTTTGTGGCCACGCATTAAGGCAGGCGTCAGTCTTAATTATAGGGAAGAACGCAAGCAGAACAAACTAGTGACCGGAATCAAATATTCACCGGAACCTTGGCATTTCGTTTGTCGCCTGCCTTCGACTGTAGTCGTGAATTAGTGAAGAGGTCGACGATTATATTTAGAATTTCATAATCATTTATTTGTAAGTACTGTATCTTTTTAATTGTAAAGTGTTTGTTCTGTTCCTGGCACGTATAGGTCTATTGAAAGACACTGTGGATCTTAGTCAGTACGAGTCTGACAGTCCCTCCCGCTCTGCCCTTAGCCTTCCTTGATTGACTTTCCAAAACAGAAACAATTTTTCAATTCGAGCCAGTAGTTCTTCAACCAAACAAACAAACTCTTCAGCTTAATAAAACCCCACCGTTCAACGAAATATCAAACTCATAAATAATACTGTGACAAATACCGTGCTACATAAATCACAAAATCACAAACCAATTGAAGAGGGGCACATAGAAAATTTACGATTCGTTTCCTTTGCAAAGTCTAACACGGCAACGTTCTTCACGGTCTAAATTATGTAGACGCTCTGTTGTGATTGTCTGGGAGAACTCACAGATGGCGCTGAGAGCACTAAGTTGGAAAATGTAAAGTTTCACTTAAGTTAGCTTAAAGTAAGTTCGTTTCAATTTTATTTCTTCGGTTTAATTTTTAACGATTGTATTTTTTGTTTTTTGGTTTCTGTTTTTACAAGAAACAATTATTTCTGAATGGCTATTTTTTATTTTCTGTAAATATTTTGGTCTGTTTACTCAGTCACTAATTAGTATATGATGTTCCTACCGCTGGCACACAGGCCTACTCTCCGTGAAAGGGAGGGGCTTGTATTGTCGCTACGCCAGCCAAGTATAATTTTGTTTTAGGTTCAAAGACATGCAAGAAGGAAAAGAAATCATCGGGAGGAAATCACGATGTTTTCTTTTACCGTTTTAAAAGAATTGGTGATGAAACAACTAAAACTTGCGTCATCCATCCCTTTGCTTGAGCTAAGGTATATCTCCATGATGTCCAGCTCTGGCGATTTTAGGCCTCTAGCTCATCCCGCCATCTTTTACCGGTCTGCCGCGACGCTTTTTGCCTGTGTCTCAGGGCTGGCTGGGACACGGTTCGGGATATTGGATATTTGGGCCGCTAATTGCATTGAAGCCTGATCTGAGCACCTTGATCAAAATAGAGAGAGAGTAATGCAAATTGTGATAAAAATATCAAGATTCAGGTAGGCACTTTATATAATTGAACAAACATAAAATATGTCATCCAATTTTCACAAATCGCCACAATGTCTGAAAACACGCAGCAAATGGCCAGAAATTGAAAAATGGGTTCAATTAGTATATTCTTTAGTCTAGAATTCGATTTTATTTCGTTAAGCCTAAGGCATTATTTGTAGTTATGAGAAACCGCGATTATTAGACCATTAAAATATGACATTATTTTCTTAAATTGTTAAAAGATTTTAAAATAGAAAAAAAGCGACATATTTGAATTTATAAAAACTACTAAACGTTATATCAAAGAAACTAAAAACTGATATGTTCTTCAAACACCTAATAACATCCTGGACGCATAGCGTTACCAGTTCAATCTATATTCAACCATAATTAGTAAATTCATGGTTATTTCTATTAATTCAAAAACCAGACCAAAATCACAGACATAAATGAATACCAACTTCAATTCCTGAACGCCTAGTACTCATCAAGATGTCAATACGAGTTCCTTGATCCCTATAATGTGTCAGACGCCTTGAAATTGATGGTACTATAAAGTACAGAGTTCAGACCCGTTATGCGTACGATATAGCCGTGGATATAGATGGTATCTTTTTTTGTGGGATCTTTGGGACATACGGCTTGTAAGGACGAGCAATTTTCCTTTGTGAGTTTTTTAGATTATAATTGTGAAAATATTTGAAGAGACTCGCTTCGTCGCTTGCTAGTACTGTCAACCCAAAAGGCCTAATTATTCACTTTTCGAATTACAACTCAGTTTTAAGCTAAACTTATTACATTTTTCAATCAAAAATGAATATCGAATTGACATTATCTTTCTTCCTCTTTTTTTTTGACATCGGCAGCAAACCAAAATTGTGTCGGTTTGGTCTTCGAATTCCCTTGTTAAATGTATTTCATTATCTCAATACTAGAGAACTTACTTGCGATAATCTTCTTACCTAACTACTACGTTTTTGGCCACATCACCATCATCAGCCTGTACATTTTCTCATTGTTGCTGTGAGAGGGAGTGGGCCATAATGGATTATGGCCCAACGCAGGCCCAGTGTGGGTTGGTGGATGTCACATGTCTTCGATTTATTAATTGGTTCTAGGTGCTACACACATGCCTATTTCCTCATGATGTCTTCACCGTTTTGAGAGCAGTAGTGATGAAATGAATTGTACAAAGTAATACGCCTGACTGAGTTCAAACCCAACGACCTACAACTCGTAAGTCGGGGCCGATACTGCTGGGCCACCACTGCTCAGGGAGTATTTGATAGACGACAAAGTTAAAATCCAAGAAATTCTACTTTTATTTATTTATTTATTTAAACTTTCACGTACAATTGAGGTACATAAGGCGGACTTAATGCCACAAGGCATTATCTACCAGTCAACCCTTGGGTCAAATGGAGAAGAAGCTGGAATAGGTGCAACTGTACAATACGAAACAATTAAAACTACTTTTACGTTGTTACGCCTTCATAAACATTTAAGTACGTACTTTGATTTATTGCCTGACTTAACCGGCCGTATGTTCAACGATCGTTAACTCAAAACCCTCGCTGCCTTTTTCAGTGTCTCGGTCTTCACATTGAGAGGAGATTATGTGGATGCTTTCAAAATTACTTCTTTCCTTATAAAGCGTACAGTAAACGACGTTTTCATATCCTCTGAGATTGTCTCAATATGTTTTGCATGGATTTTGGTTTAGATTATGAACTGTTTTTGACTTATTAAACGTTTCATCTTTTAATTATCACGATTTTCTTCGGAATATCGATGATATGTTTTTTGCCTGACCTATACCAGAAGCCAAGACTTCATGCTTTTTGCTTAGATAATCCCGCGAAACTGGAAGGCAATTTGGCCCTATGAGGGACAGTTCGTTGACGCGCGTGGATTACAACGAGCCGTTGAACCAGTCCGGGGGGGTATTACAACGTCTTAATGATAAAACTAGGCTTGTTCCAGTGAGTGAACGAGATAGCGCTAGACGACTTGTTAAGCTCTGTCACTTTCACTCGCCGAAATAAGCCTGGTTTTAAGACGTTGTAATACCCCCCAGGTCCTTGATCAGACGGCGAGTTACCCATTGCTCGGTGTCCGCAAGATCGCTAGGCAGTCCCATCATGTAAAATGCTGCTGTTCATGTGCATTTATTTAGACTAGAAGCCGACCTCAAATAGTCCAAAAAGTCATTCGAATTAAGCTTTTAATTATTAATCCCTAATTTATTTAATGAGTCCCTAACTCCCCGCAGCTATAACTTCTAAGGCCACTATATTGAAAACCCATAAATTGTCTGCTGAGCACATTTTTTACACCAAATGGGCCCTTTTTCGTTAATTGACAGTTGGAGTCATTAAGCTATCGACGGGGGATTAGGTGGCTAATCTAATTTGATAGAACCTTTTTCAAAAGACCTTTGTGGTCGAATTGTTCCACTCGTATACTTATATATAGTTGGTCAAGTTGAAGATGTAATGATGTGTTCTTTGAGATAAATTGTAATTGATGGCAAGATTAATAGTCTTGAATCTAGATAATATTGAAGAAAGTATAGTTGAGATTAGGTTTGATACATTGTTGCAGTTTACAAGTTAAAAGATATTTATTTTGTAAAACATGAGTGCAGAATTATACAGGTCTTAAAATAATAGGAGGTAGCTACATGTTTTGCCATTTATGGCGTACAAAATTAGTCGCATCAAGACAACCATTACACAAAGATAATTAGAAAATCGTTAATAATAAATTAATACAATTACTTACAAAGACAAAAAAACAAAACTCAATTAAAGTAAAATACAAATTAGAAAATAAAATTTTATATACATATATTATCTATTGCAGAAGATTATCATTTAAAAAGTCATCTACGCTGTAATAGCACTTTTCTAGTAAGAACCCCTGAACGGACTTTTTAAATTTGGTTAATGGTAAATATTTAACATCATCAGGTATTTTATTATAGATAATGGGTGCCCTACCAAAGAAGCTCTTTTTCAGTAAGGCAGTTTTGCACTTGGTTGGACACAACAAATTCTGATGTTGAGAAAGAATTGAGTTTGAGGTTAAATCTGTACTAATATTGGAAAGTTGACGTTTTTGATTGAACGCGCTAATCTCAGGAATTACTGGTTCGAATTTTAAAAATATTTTTGTGTTGGATTGTCGATTAATTATCGAGGAAGGCTATAGGCTATATAACATCACGCTATCACGAATAGGCACCGAACAGCAGGGGTGTAATCACGAGAAACAGCTATTTAATTACTTAAATTATTAAAAAAAATTGAGATTGGAATTCAAATAATATATTGGAAGTTCATTGTAATATAAACAGGACATGATTGTCACAGTCATCGACAGCAAAAGAAAACCTTAATAACCTCACATTCAACCAATGGATACCAGGAGACCATACATTCTTAGTAGTAATTAACTTCGAAGTTCTAAGACCTAATTAGATCAATACGGTAGGTCTTGGTACTCAGTAGTTTCTTGGTAAATCGCAGTGTCAGAATCATTAATTTAGAGAAATTATGTTTTCATCAATATGAGAAACGTACAATAAAAACGCCGACAACAAGGTTTCAACAATTCTGTGAATCGTTGCCATTGTATGCCCAAAACAAAGAGAAAACCATAATACGAACACATGTCATATTCATCAAAATGACAACAATACAAAATCTCAATAACCCCGTCGATGGTTATCGGTACCAGGCAAGCATACATTCTAAGTAGTAATCGAGCTCGAAGTATCAATCCATCCAGAATATATCCGTATTTAGTACGACGACGTTCGGAATTCGAATGGTTGGGACCGTGGAACGGGGTTACATTTCTATTTCGGGAAAGGCAAAGGTCGCCGGTTGTGAGCCTGAAGGTACGGAGCATTTTACAGAGTTTTATAGAATGAAGGTTGTATGTCGTCGTAATGAGAAAGGGTGAAGTGATTTGATCTGTGGATACTGAGTTAAGAGGTTAGTGTAGTTTATCAGATTGTTAAGTTAAATTAAGTGTTAGGTGGACCACGTTGAACGAATGCTCCTGGAGAGGTGGGCAAAGATCGTCACCAACTGAAATCCTGAAGGGGACAAGGGTGGACCACGTCGTTGATGGTGTAATGATCTGCTCAATCATGACTATTGGCCAGCAATTGCTTAAACAAAGAGGTTTGGGAGGAGAATGGTGTCGCGCTTTAGATTATTAAATAAAAAAACTAAGCCACGGAAAATTATTCATTTTAAAAATAAGTAATGGCAGAAAGGAGTTTGACTATAAATTGGATAAATTCTTAATACAATAATTATCATTAGAAGGTTCAATAAAAAATGACAAAATAAAACATTCTAAATTTGAAAAAGAGGGGCGTGTATTCTCACACTCTGCTATTTAATTAATTTATCGTAAACATCAATTGCCACTGGCCATAAACACGCCACGAGCGGGCGCTGTTAAAGTAAAATATTCCTTTTTCAAATTATTCCTATTTTGGTGCTGGTTTAGCATTTTTTGACGCTAAAGAGGCGTTAGATGACAAGTATTATGAATACTTCTGACAATTTTATGATTTCTGGGTCCCAAAAAATAAAAATAGAGGTAGGAAATTCGGAAATGAAGATAGTATGTTATAGTGTAGGTTATCAAGCTGTCTATTGGATTACACATTTTTCTTTTTTTTTTAGCGTGTTAATATCGTCAAATGAGTCCTGCCACCCCGGGCAGGGCGGGAGGGACTGTCAGACTTGTACTGACTAAAATCCACAGTGTCCTTCAATAGCCCATTATGTTCCGGGGTCACGGTAATAAGATAAGTCCCGCGACCCCGGCAGGCTCTGGCCCTCTAGAGGGGGGGTTGTCATCTTGCTGACGCTCTTTGAGGCGCGCGTGGAACACAACGCGCCGTCGACCCGGGCATGGTCCATGGTCGGACAGCGAGTTGCCCTTTACTTTTTTTACTGTATTACACATGATATGAGTTTACACGCGTTTTTCCTAGCAGGGCAGAGATGACCAAGGTTTGTATAAACTCGAACGTTTTCCCATGGGAATAAGCATAAACGCAACCTACTATGATCCTTACATACTCCTTTCGTCTCGTTAAGTTAATAAGTTAAGTTAAGAGTTATACAATGTGCTGATCTGCAACCAACCTAGTCAAATTCAAGGACGTGATTATACTCATGATTCTCGACCCAAATCAACAATAAAATAGGTAGGTATTTTTTTATTTTATTTTTCCTTTTTACTGAAATCCATAAGTGTGAACTAGTTTCTTCAAGAGTAGTAGATTCAATTCACGCACACCATCTGCTCATCGCTGTGTGCGTACGCGCGGACTGCGTAGTCGGGTGATTCTCTTTCATTTGTATTGAATTAAGGGTTTAATTAAATACTGTAAAATTTCAACAACAAAAAAAAAAGCAGCCCTTATTAGTTTTGCCCGGTACTATACTTTCAATTGATTATTTATGACTTTTGTGACAACCACTTGAAGTTTGACGAAAATGCAAAAAAACAGCGTGTATAAGTTAAGTTATACATAAAGTTACATAGGCACGCCGATTGTAAGTACGAAAAAATTAGTTCCTCATTCGTACACTAAAATCTGTCCAATCGAACATTAACCTTCCACAATTGTGATAAGGTTGAGAGTCTTTTCGAAAAACCTCATCAAAATTAGAAAATGTCCTTTTAGAGTGACTGTTCTCTATTAAAGTTGCCACTAACATTAGTCTTGATAAATAAAAAATAAAGTTTCCAGAAATTCCTTTTGCTAGATTAAAAACATAATTGTAAAAATTTAATTCGTTTGCAGAAATGAGAAACTTAAAAATGTAATATATTTACACTCATTGTAGAGAAAATAGTTTCTTTAGAATCCTTTCATAATAGAAATGTCTGCAGTTTGGCTGGAGTCCAAACAACTACATTCTTACAGTAAGACACATAAATATGACACAATTGAACACAATATCCATTCATTATTGTGAAAAAGTTTTTCCTTCTAGTATTTTTTTGTCGTTGCTGAATTTGGGAAATAAAATACGCCCCCATTTTGAGTAATATATTTTACTATTATTCTTCTTTAAAATAAATTTATTAAAATAAGGTCACTTTTCCTGTCAGCGTATGTAACCTTGTTGTTCTTCAAAACTACAGTATGAAAAGTTATGTTTTATTTTCTTAAAATCTTCTAATATACGAGTATTTAAAAATCTGTTGTTTGTGTTTACACTCCTCCATGTAGCCCGACCGTTTATAATTTATTATGTTTTTTTTTTCGTTTTGGTTATCAGAATAGGTCTAAGGTATTTTGCACACTTTTAAACAACAAGTTCATTTAAATAAAGAAATGTTTGATACCTAGAAAAGTGGTCATGGGTCAACTAATCAGTAACAAAAAAATAATCGCACTAGGCTCTCGGGTTACCGGGTCGACCGCGACGGCGGGTTGTGTTCCACGCGCGCCTCAAAGAGCGTCAGCATGATGACGGGGGGGGGGCGTCCCTAGAGGGCCAAAGTCTGACGGGGTCCCGGGACTTATCTCATTACCGTGACTCCGGAACATACAGGGCTATTGAAGGACACCGTGGATTGTAGTCAGCACGAGTCTGACAGTCCCTCCCGCCCTGCCAGGGGTGGGAAGACACATTTGATGATTTTACCACGCTAAAAAAAAGCCCTCAGTTTATCTTCTAAATACATCAACAGATGCAAACATAAAAAATATACTGTTTGTTCGAATTTGTATACTAATTAATCTTGAAGCGATGGTGTGTGGTAATAAAACACAAGCACTTACGGAAACTATGTATAATATCCAAGAGATAGCTTCAGAAATATAAAGAAAGTAGCTACGCTACAATCTCTTTGCATATCAAAGGTCCTCTTAAAACAATAAAGCAACAGGAAGAGCCACTCCCGCCATTTAATTCTTATTTTATTATTATCTAATTCTGCTAATGGGCCGCTAATAAAATGGCGTCCAATGGCAGTACAATGTGACACTTGTTCATTGTTTATGGTGTGTTTATGGTAATGTTGTCTATGGAGTTGTTTTTTATTTATTTGTGTTTCGTTTTTTACCCGACTGCGCCAGGAGGGTTATGTTTTTCGAGTGTATGTATGTATGTATGTATGTTTCTGTGTGTTGCTCTGCAGCCTAAACGGCGAGATGGATTTTAACTTGAGAGGTGTCGTTAGATTCGTCTTAAACGTGAGAGTGTCACTGGGTACATAAAACTGGCCAAGTGAGAGTCGAACTCGTGTGCAAAGGGTTCCGAACTAAAAATATTTTTTTTAAATCTCTCACATTCTATCAAGGTGGGTATCAACAAAAGGATTTTAAAAATGGTTTACCAAAATATATATAACTTATATGTTTCAATTTAATTTGGACTGATAAATGCTAACAAAAACTAAATACTTATAGTAAAATAAAATAAATATTAAAAAAATCAAAAAACCCGACTGCGTAAAAAAACTAAAAAGAAAGAAACAAGCCCAGTAGTTTAGAATTCACTCATTCACACTCACAGTCGGGGCCCCTTGGGAAGATTTGATTGGTATAATTTGAATGGGCCCCGACTGTGAGTGTGAATGAGTGAATTCTAAACTACTGGGCTTGTTTCTTTCTTTTTAGTTTTTTTACGCAGTCGGGTTTTTTTAGTGTGTGTTTAGGTAAATATTGTGAAATGCTTTAATTTTAATATTAAGGGTGGCAACCCTACTCACCTACCCAACTCTATAGACTTTTTTTCGCCCATAAATAATATTATCTTCATAGCACTCAACGGGGCTTGGCTTTATTATAGAAAAGTCTAAAAGAGTTACAATAGCGGGATTCTTTAATACTGAATTGTAATAAAATACTTTTCTGATAAAAAGGTGACATTAAAAGGCTATGTTGATTTATTTGAATAAATCCATCAAATTCTTAACCGAGATAAAAATAATTCAATGAAAGTACCTATATAATCTATTTAACATTGTTCCGAAAAAATATTGAAATAACTTATGAGAAAAATAATCATGTTACATTTCATCTATCAATCAGTTGTCTGGAACTAGTCTAGACATTGAGTCTAGTCTAAGCTTAGACATTATCCGGACACAGGGTTGGCATGATTAAAACAAGTTGTTTTAAAACACATGTTTAAAACAGTGTTTAAAACAGTTTGAAATTAAACAGTGTTTTTTATTACATGTTTAAAAACAAAGATTAAAACAAGTTTTAAACATTGTATAAAACAATACGAAAAAAAACATGTATTAAAACTACTTTTCATGGCGCTTAACTGAATATAAAATGAAAATAAAATAATATTTGAGTGAATAGTTCAACATAAAACCAATCGAGTCTCTATTGCTGTTATATTTTTGAACTTTCATTGGAATTGTAATTAACTTAATAATTTTTTTAATAAAACGTGCCCCACACTAGGAATTTTTACTGTGTCGTGGGTGCGTTTACAAACATATTAACTCACACGCAAAAACTCCCAGCCCCGACAACATTATTTTTATGTTGTGTATTTCATTCAATCAAACAAATAAGTAGATATATAAGTACCTACCAGGATTTGTATGGGACTAGATAGCACCTATTTTTGAAACATTATCATAATTCATAATAATTTCAAAACAATTAAAATTATAACAATTTGTATTAAAAAACAACATTAAGTACCTAGTCATATAAAAAACGTAAACTTCGATCTCTGATGTCGGCTAACGAAAGAAAGTAATTTAAAGGATTATTGGTTATTCCCCTATTTTTTAGAGTAGGTCGGTGTTTCTTCGGTGGTTCATTGTTCATACGGTGATTCCCCGCGCGCGGGGAATCACCTCATGAACAATGAACTATTTCTACGAATAGGAGTCGCTCAATATAAAATCAACATTAGAACATACCTACCGGGTGAATGTGAAGCGTTTGATTACGCAACATACAAATAAATGTTAGGTATCTATTGTCTATTGATCGTTTTTTTGTTATTATTTAATTTATTATGGCGAGTTTATAAAGATCTAGTCTAGAAAAGAAACATAGTCGAATTAATTTGAAATAATGCCCTAAACTAAAAAAAAACAAAAAAAACACTTGTTTAAAACATTTTAAACTGTTTGTTTTACAAAATTAAAAAAAAAACTGTTTTTTTTCCAACCCTGTCCGGACATCACCAGTATGCCCGCCAATAAAGCTCACCTGGCGTGATTTTTGACAAAGTTTTACAATTATACGAGTACATTGGTAAAATAAGAAAAAGTAGTGTAAATCTATACTACATATAAATAAAAGTGGAGTGTCTGTTTGTAACATTGAAATAACCGTTTTTTATTACTACTTGCATACGAATATACGAATATATACGGTACATAAACCAAAATAACATTTTTTTACAATTTTTGGCTGTCTTTCTGCCTGTCTGTCTGTCTGTCTGTTTGTAATGGCTAATCTCTTTTATTTTATAAAAAAAAATCCTTTTTTGGAAATGAAATACATTGTTGAGTTCCGACTTCCAGAGCTAGTATGTTATAAAGTTTTATTAAAATGATTCGGCTAGCAAAAAGGCTGAATGATTGACGCCCGAGATGCATGTCGCGGTTTCGAACGGAATTAATATTTGTATGATCTATTAATAATTGTTCTGGGTATTGTTGTTTGTGTATGTGAATTGACATGTTTGTAAATGTAGCTATCATACTAGAATTATTCCTAGTGTGATGCAACGTTTTATTTAAATAAATAAATTACCAACAAAACAAAAAATGTCTGTTTGACAATAGCTACAGACAGGCGTGGCGAACGCGAAGTGAAGCGTTTTTGTTTGTAATGCGTATCAT
Source organism: Agrotis clavis (assembly GCA_954870645.1). Classification (NCBI taxonomy): domain Eukaryota; kingdom Metazoa; phylum Arthropoda; class Insecta; order Lepidoptera; family Noctuidae; genus Agrotis; species Agrotis clavis. The sequence continues at coordinate 17,326,037 of OX940939.1, forward strand.
GTTACACATGTTTAACAAATAAATTGATCTTTATCTCTATGGAATTGTTTGAATCCAGTCACATAGAAAAGCGAAAGCGATCCGATAGTCTATGTGACTGGCTCAAAAACGCCTCGCTTCGCGTTCGCCACGCCTGTCTGTTTGACAATAGCATCACTGCTACATTAAATGAAGGTTAAATAAATTACAGTTTGTGCTAGTTGGGTTAGCAACCGTGCGAAGCCGGGTCGACTTGCTAGTTAATAATAAGAACTGTTTATGTATGTTTATGAAAAGACATTGTTCGTCCATCATAGGTATTGTTTGTGCTACCAAGTACCTATCAAAAGCAGCGTGATCATAGAAGAATCGAGAACCTCACTCACCTTGAAAGGGACCTACAAGCTGTTATCTTTACAACAATCTAAACGTACGAAGTTGAACGATCCCTATTGTTTACTGTAACGAAATAAACACACATATCAAATTCGCGCCAAAATGAACAGAGGTATGGGTCATTTACCCTAAGGGTCGGAACAAACAGGAGCTTCAAAACGCTTGGCCAGTTCTTTTATTTTTTTTTATTCTGAAAGTGCTGCCAAAGATGAAGTCTTGAGTTCAAATTCGGTAGATCATAGTTTTATTATGTTACTAGTGGTTGCCCGCGGCTTCGCTTGCGTTAATTTAGAATTTGAGAAACAATACGGATCGTGTAAGTGGCGCCATCTGGAATATGAACGTAATTGTTTTCTCGGCAATAGCTCTTTTCTGTTATTCGGGATGAAAGATACCTTATACCCGTGTCTATACTCCTGACAACAATAATACAAAATTTTGGGACGGCCGATTCAGTAGGTAGTTTGCGTGAAAAGGTAAAAAACAAACATACTTGCATTCATAATATTAGTTTAGATCAATAATGTTATAGGTACATAGTTTACAGTATCGCAATGAAAGTACGATAGCATTGCTCTTCTCCCTTTAGCATACGAGTACCGCGTGATACCTAAAAAATACGCTTATTATTTGACTCGATGAGTAAAACTTGTCGTCGTTTAAAACAGGATCTATGTACTGGTTAAGCACCAATTCAAAACATAAATAAACACAAAATAATAGAAAGACTGATTGTTTTCGAATCTTTAAAATTCGTACACCTCGCAACAATTACAGTTTAAAAAAATGTCCAACTTACTACCTACAATTTAAATCAGCGTAGATATATCCTAGAGAACTATTAAAAAAAAATAGTAATAAATTATAATTGCGAATAATATTGAAATAAAAGTACCTATGCATTGTAAAGTATGTATTTTAATTATTTGAAACTCTGAGAATAAACAAAACAAAAAAAAAATGAAACACAAAAAGCGAAAAATAAAAATGCAAGATTTGATCCAGGGACCCCTTGCACGAAAGTCAAGCAGGTTGCCAACCAGACTGGCTAGTTCGCTGACAGTGACTTTCAAATAGCGGTTCTTATACAAATGTCAACGATGACTGAAAATCAACATATTATAACATTGCTAAACCCCCAAGGGGAATAGCGTAATTATACACATCCTATTAATTGAAGAGCAGTTTAAGGAATATTTCAGGAAAAACTGAATAAATAATATCCAGTGGTTTAGCTTCCAACTCACAACAAACATTTAAAAACAACAAAATTCAAAATTGCTTATCTCCCAGGGAAAATAGCGTTATAATACATAGCCTATTAACAGAAGCATATTATTAGGAATATTTGAGGAAAATTTGATCGACAACTTTACAGTAGTTTAAGAGATAGATCAAATAAAAAAAAACATAAAAAATTTCGAAAAAAAAAAAGTTCAAAGTCAAAGTCAAATCATTTATTCCAATTAGGCCATCAAAGAGGCACTTTTGAACGTCGATATTTAAATTTAAAGGGAATAGGAAGGGAAGGGATTGATTCTACACCCATTCGCTAAGGTAGGTTATATGGAGAAGAATGGGCAAGAAACTCCATACTTACTCTTTTTAAAAAAATGTTTTACAATATTTTTTAACAGCGTTTGAAATAATTAATGTCAAAGCAATGTACCTTGAAAATCTAGACTAAAATTAAAAAAATAATAAGAAATAAAAAAAGCAAAAAGGTACATGGCGTTCACATTTTAACAAAATATTGAAATTACACAATTTACAAATATAATTTAAGTGTGTGAGCATTCAAATTTCAACCAGCTTGACTTTGTTTAAGCCCTACATTGTACTATGGAGCAGGACCAGCATGTTTCCAAACATTTTTATCTTGAATATAATCTTCTAATTTATAAATTATGCTTGTTTACTAAGGGTGTTTTTTATGTAACTTTTAAATTTTTTTTCATTTAGATTTAAGATTTCACTCGGTATTTTATTGTAACATTTAACACAGAACCCCATAAAAGATTTTTGTACTTTAGACAATCTAAAATATGGTTGATCAATTTTATCTTTATTTCTCGTATTAAAATTATGTCTGTCGCTTATTTTATTAAAAAGATGAAGATTTTTCCTAACATGCATTATATTTTCATAAATAAATTGACAAGGCACTGTCATTATATTAATTTTTTTGAATAATTCCCTAAGAGATTCGCGACGACGTAGATTGTAAATTGCTCTGACAGCTCTTTTTTTTTAAAAAAAAAAGTTGATTTGGCATCAGAATCGATCCCTTATCTCGAAAAAAATACAAAAAGAAAAAAATATTCAATGTACAGGAATGACAGCTCTACGATTTTATTATATGTAAAGAAGATAAAAATAATGATTGTCTTTGTAGCAGATAGAAGCCCGGATTTTGAGCCTTTTAAAGACAATAGCCTCGTCATTGTGATAATATGGGTATTGATTAAACTTAATCCGGCATACCACAAAAAAAAACCAACTGTTGAACGCGTGTCTAAAAAAAGTGTAACTGCAAAACGACCCATACATCAACGAGAAATGTTGTTTTGACATTGACAGTTCTTTTAAACAAGTGTTCAACAGATATTTATCTTTTTTGTGGTAACACGGAAAATATTTTGTTTATGTTTAATTCTGTTTAACACTTTAACCAGAATAGGCGTGACATTCTGTTTATGTTTCAATTGAAAATAAGCATCTGAATTTATAGAGCATTAAAAATTAGCTTAATAATATTCACGATGCAGGCGTTAATGCGTGTGAGTAATTAAAATACTTTACAAAAAGTTATCGTGCATGTAAGACTTTCCCTGTGTAGCAAATGTCAACTGTCAGTTACTAACTCTCATACAGAACTTGGCAACACAAAACCAGCCAGCGTTTTCCTGCTCTGTCAGAACTAACCCTAAGCAGGCAAAGAACGTCCATTTAGTTTTGATCTCAATAATACTTATTCGAGAATTTATGATTTTAGTTCCGAAGCGATATCGCAACGTTATCTCTTAAAATATTGTTAGTCTTAGTGTTTCTCTTGTATTTTCTACTATTACGAGCAGTTTTGTTTAATTAGAAGAAAACTTTAGACGTTTGTTGAGATCAAATTATTTCACTTTAGTTCGCGAATTGTTAATATCAGTTTGTAACTTGATGCCAATGTTGTGGAAGTTTTCAGTTTATTGTTGCAGATTTTGATTTGATAAAGTCGCATATAATCAAGATAATTCCCATAACATGCGGTCTGAATTTATTCTTTACTTACTCTCAGATGTCTTTATATTTCTTATTTTTAAATCTATAACTGTTCCTTAGAACGTGTTATAGGAAAGTTTTGAAATAAACGTAAAACTAAACGTTAAATATTTGATTTAATATTTTAATAATTTATTTTACAGTGAGAGTTACTAATTGCAAATTATTGTTTTATGGACCAACTAAAATAAAAGACAAAATGAAGCACTGTTTTCTTATTGTTTCTTTTAAAATTTACTTTTTTATTATTTATTTTGAATTCCGCGATATTCCGGTCATTGATGCAAATGCCATGATGTCATTACAATGTTACTTTTACAATTACAAATTTACAATATTGAGCCTTTAACACCGGTTCCTATTCATACCTCACTAGACTAGGTTTTAGTTGAACAAACTTCACATAAACACCGTTCGGTCAGTTAACATGGCCGCAACTGAATACATCAGTCAGGTTCGAACTACTCGATAGTTCAGAATTGTAAAACAGTTCAGTGTTCTGAACATTGTGCGCAAGCTTTGTTGATCTTTTGGCGAATTTCATAGTATGTAAATCAGTTTGGCATTTGATGTTTGTGGTTTTACAAGGGTAATAATTCATATAAATTATGATAATAAATTATTTGACTAACTCGTCAGACATTTTCACATTGATATTAAGCAGTTCTTAGATTCCTAATAGGCCACAGAGAATTGAAGCCAAAAAAATGAAGAAAAATTACCCCCCACGGCACGGATAGCGCAGTGGCTGAGTGATTGGGCTGCTGGGCTGCGTGTCGCGGGTACGATTCCCGTACGGAACAAATATTTGTATGATCCACAAGTAGTTGTTTCGGGTCTGGGCGTTTGTGTATGTGACTCGTATATGTTTGCACCCACGTACGATACAGGAAGAAATTCCTAGGGGCAATGTTTAAAAAAAAATTGGTGTTCCATTTTGAGAATTATTTATCTAATTATAAGGAAACTTTCATGTCGATTGTTATCTCTATGGATAAGTCAGTTTGTGAAGTAAGAAACGATTCCTAAGGCGCTGCACAAACGTAGACCCTTTGTTGCCGGCAAACCATGACAAGGAACCGTATAGTTCATGAGTATGTGTTAAGTAGAAGCAACTGGAAACAAAAAATATTTACGTTTACACAGGGACAATTTCATATTGGTTCTATAGGAATAAAATGTTCATTGAAAGCTTGTATATGACACAAAAATGTCCAATTATTGAATCTGTATTTTTCCATCTTAATAGTTATGTCATTCCTATTTGAAAAAAAAAATGAAGTTGAAGTAGTGCTTAGTACTATACTCAATTCTTTTTGGTGTAAGGTCTATTTTATTTTTCTTAGTAACCCCTAACTAGTGGCGTACGTAGTCTAGCGGATAGATACCTGACTTGCAAGCCACAATATGTTGGTTCGATTCCCACCCCGGTCGCGGGACTAATGAATTACCGTGACCCCGGAACTGAAAGGAACGTGAAGGGCTATTGAAGGACATCGTGGATTTTAGTCAGTACAAGTTTGATAGTCCCTCCCGCTCTGCCCTGGGTGGGAAAGCCCATTTGATAATTTTACCACGATAAAAAAAAAACACCCCTGTCTTGTTATTATGCAGATACTCTAAGCCTTTGCATGCAATACAAATACTCATGCAACTCAAAGTTCATCAAAAGCGAATAAAACTATTAACCACTCAAAGATACATAGTAACTGTGACTAGTCGGCACTCGTTACAGTTTCCAACAAAGCCTCAGTTTGTCACAAACTCCCCGTGAACTGCAAGCGATGCCAGAACCAATATTGGAGTTTTAACTCTTAGTTTAATTGGTTTAACTTGAAAATCTAATGTATCTAATTACTAGGTTTAATTAATATTCAAATTTTTCACATTTTTCTCACAATAGTGAACGTAGGTAAGTTGGCGTTCTGACGGTGCCTCTAGAGAGCGAAACGCCTGCCAGGGCTTCGGAATATCTTACAGGCAGCCGTGCCCCTGGAACGTAAAGGGCTATAGAACGAACACCGAGGCTTCTAGTCGGGAGGACTCGACATGTGATGATTTTATTTATTTTATTTTATTTTTCGCCTTTTATTTTACTTTATTTTATTAGAACTTAGCTGTAGGTAATATATATATTGAGCATCTCAATATTTTGATGTGCCCTGACAGGGTCTACAACGGATCTTAGCTCTAAGCTCTTTGTAACATCTTTGTACCTTGTGGAATGCAAATAAATGAATATGAATGAATATTTACCACGCTAAAAAAGTGTGTGTCGTAGCATAAGAGTTACGGCGTAGCAACGCGTTGCTACGCCAACACGTAAATCGTAGCAGATTTGCTACGAAAACAAAACCACAAGATCTTATTACCCGATGTCTTGGAGGCAATGTTATTGTAACAAAATTATTTGCAAGAGACGACAAAAGAACTAAGTAGATACCTAATTTCATTCTCTGAAAGGTGATTTTCAGGACGAAAAATATGCCAATTTTTGTTGTAAAAACCACTTAAATATCGTCATTCAATTATTTTTGTCACTATGAACACTAATAGCCAGTAATATTATTGTACTACTAACACAAATACGTCACAAACTTCCTTTAATCAATTTTAAACTATTAACAATCCAAATCTAAACTTAGAAAAGAGACAGTTTCACCATCACTTAAGTTCTAACTTAAGCTTAAAGTCTAATTACTTAGTTTAATCTAAAACAATGTTTGACCTCATTGTGAGTGATGTCTCGTGAACTCAGACCATTTTATGGGTAAACTTTGAGCAGCAATTAAAATTGTGGACAGCGCCATCTGTTATCGTGCCCCGGAGTTAATGCAAGTAATTTTAATGGCCTGTTAAAGTTGCGGTTTCTGTTAGTTTGGTGCAATTTATCCTGTAGTGGTAGTAAATTAAAACTTGGAATAGATTATTTATTTATTTTTGTTTTATGAAAAAATTAAGAAATTAATTTTCACTACAAATTCGTGATGAACTTTTCCACCAATTAATCCAAACTAATATTATAAATGCGAAAGTAACTCTGTCTGTCTGTCTGTCTGTTACGCTTTCCCGCTTAAACCTCTCAACCGATTTTGATGAAATTTGGCACAGACAATCTTTAGACCCTGAGAAAGAACATAGGCTATCAAAACCCCACGCGGGCGAAGCCGCGGGCGGAAGCTAGTACTGAATATTTTCATTCACAGTTGCTTAGTCTTCATGTAAAATATCGATCGACGTACCAGGCTACCAGAAAATTATGCTAGGAATTTAATTGTTACGTTTTGAGATCGGTTTGTGAGTAAAATAAGTAGAAGAAATGTGTTTAATTTAGAGTCAGAATTGTACGATTTCTTTTAGGCAATTAGATCAAATTAATTGTGAATTTGATGGTTAAGTAGATAAAAATAGTGAACACGCCAAGATTTTTGAGTCATAAGACATGAGTACAGCATTGGAAAGAGTTCAATGTGTATTTTTATTTGTTCGTAGACCTCGTAGCTACTGAGCTACGAAGCCTTTTTTTTTTAGCGTGGTAAAATCATCAAATGAGTCCTCCCACCCCTGACTGTCAGACTTGTACTGACTAAAATCCACGGTGTCCTTCAATAGCCCTTTATTTTCCGGGGTCACGGTGAGGAAATAAAATCCCGCGACCCCGGCAGGCTTTGGCCCTCTGAGAGGAGGCCCCGTCATTTTTTGCTGACGCTCTTTGAGGCGCGCGTGGAACACGACGCGCCGTCGTCCCGGGCATGGTCCGTGGTCGGACAGCGAGTTGCCCTTTACTCGCTGTCCGCATGCCCGCGCTGAGCTACGAAGCCTACGAGAAAAGTTAAATTTATAAAACTAGCTTTTCACCGCGGTTTTACCCGCGCTGCTCAGCTCCAGTTGGTCGTAGCGTGATGTTTTATAACCCATAGCCTTCCTCAATAAATGGACTATCCAACACAAAAAGAAATTTTCAGATCGGTTCAGTCGTTTCGGAGCCTATTCAATGCAAAAAAAAAACAATCAAATCTTTCCTCTTTATAATATTAGTACCTATAGACAAACAATTACTTTATAATTGAAGGTTTGGCGTTACTCCGTCATTACAAGCCTGTTGGTCTAGTGGTTAGTGACCCTGACTGCTATGCCGGAGGTCGTGGGTTCGATTCCCACCCAGGACAAATGTTTGTGTGATGAGCACGATCATTTGTTCTGTGTCTGGGTGTAATTTATCTATAATATGTATGTATTTAGAAATATATAAGTATGTTTATCAGTTGTCTAGTACCCATAACACAAGCTCTGCTTAGCTTGGGACCAGATGGCGTTGTGTGATAGTTGTGGAATATTATTATTATTATTATTAGTAAGCCAAAATAGTCGGTAAAAAAGAAGGCAGGTGATGAATTTACAGAGCAAGCCATCCAAATAATTTACTGAGTAAATTTTACATTGATTGGTTTTACTGATGGATTGCCAATTGAAAAAGCCATAAAATTTAAACGAGCTTCAACACTTTAAATAACAAAACATCATTTTTATGACTTTGCTGTAATAAATTTATATCTACCTAAGATTTTTGAGTAATTAGTAATCATTCGACCAAATTAATGTTGTAGGTAGGTACTGATAACAATTTCAGTTTTGGCTTTTCTTCGTAGCCCATTAGAATGACAAGGTAAAGTACTCTGGTTGGCGGCGCGTTGTGTTCCACGCGCACCTTAAAGAGTGTCAGCATAACGACGGGCCCCCCCTTTAGAGGGCCAAAGCCTGCCGGGGTCGCCAATTTACCGTGACCCTGGAACGTAAAGGGCTATCGAAGGACACCATGGATTTTAGTCTGTACGAGTCTGACAGTCCCTCCCGTCCTGCCCTAGGTGGGAGGACTCATTTGATGATTTTACCACGATAAAAAAAATAGTCAATGAATATTGACTGTCTAAAAGGAGTATGTAAGGATCGTATTGCAAAAAATTAAAACAAAATATTCTAACAAAATAATAAAGAAGAAAAAAGACATACTAAACAATAAAAATGATATTACTGCCCCCACAAGAGAAAAAGGGCACGAATTTGTGTATCTGAGTTTGTATGGAAACAAAGCAGAAAAAAACAGCTAGTACATTCAAAAGCTCCCCCACTCGTAAATCAAGTGCCATAAACCCCGAATATCACAATACAAAAATACAATATCAAATAAAGGTATTTCAATAGCCCTCAGTACGCCCCCTTAACGACCCTCAATTCAATATTTCGCCCCTCAAAGTAAAGGTAAGAAGTTATCCGAATTTATATCCAAATGAAATAAATGTAAATGAGATTTAGCTCCATCATTTTTATTCACACCTCTTAATGTCTTTTCCGTTCCTTTTTTGTGATAAAAAGATCTGTAATGGACTTTTTAATTAAAAAATCTATTAGAGTTATTTAAAATTAGGTAGGTACTGATAATTTATTTTGTAATTTTGATAATTTACTCATGATTAGCCTAAAGTTTTTGTTTATGAATAAACAAAAATTTCATAAAAAACTTTTTTAAAAAAAAGGGAACCGACTTCAAAACCAAACACAAAGAACGATAAAATAACTTTTCTTTCGGAAGTCGGTGGCTTTGTTTTTTTTATTTCATTGAGTTATGGCCACCGACTTCCGAAAGAAAAGTTATTTTATCGTTCTTTGTGTTTGGTTTTGAAGTCGGTTCCCTTTTTTTTAAAAAAGTTTTTTATTTTTCCCTTTTTAGTTGCGATATTCAACAAAAATCTTCATAAAATCGGCTTCTTTGAAAATCTAGAATCCTATTAAGCAACAAAAACGGATCTATGCGAGCAACTTCACGAGATATCCATTATTGTTATATACTCAAACCTTCCCCAGAATGTAACAAACACTTTTCTGAAAACTGCATCAAAATCGGTTCAGCCAAACGCGAGATAATCACGGACAAACATGCAATCGTCCCTGAAAATCTACGATCGAAGTAAGCAAAACGGATCCACGCGGGCAACGTCACGGGATATCTATTAGTGTTATATACTAAAACCTTCTCCAGAATGTAACAAACACTTTCCTGAAAACTGCATCAAAATCGGTTCAGACAAACGCGAGATAATCGCGGACAAACATGCAAACGTCCCTGAAAATCTACGATCCAAGTAAGTAAAACGGATCCATGCGGGCAACGTCACGGGATATCTATTAGTGTTATATACTAAAACCTTCTCCAGAATGTAGAGAACACTTTCCTGAAAACTGCATCAAAATCCGTTCAGCCAAACGCGAGATAATCGCGGACAAACATACATACATACATACATACATACATACATACATACAGGTCGAACTGAGAACCTACTTTTTTTTTGAAGTCGGTTAAAAAAGGAATCGACGACTTATGTATGTGTGTAATGATTTCTATGAGTTAAATTTCTAGTTCAAAGCTATAAAGTTGAGGACGATGATATTTTGTTAAAACAAACACAAATTCGCTCAGTATGCGCAAGAAAATAATTTTCCAACGAAGATACCCCTATATCTGGCATCGGCAGTCGAGTATAAAGTCACCTGCCCAAAAACAGAGTTCTTTTTTTTTGTAACTGACAAACAGACACAACCAATATTTTCACAAGTTCCCGATATCACTAACTTAGTTACCCGTAAACGGCAAATACCTATGTTACACCACCTACTAAACTAATTTCAAACATAATTACAAAACAATTTAAGTACCATAATACAGTTTAATTACTAAAATACTTGCTGAAAGTCAAGGGGCAACCACGTCATTAATCACTCTTTAGGTTAACGCGTACGTTTACGTTAAGCACTTCATGTAAAGTGCTGAGGGGATGTAATTAAACTTGCGTTATGTTGTTATTGTAGTTAGTGTGTAGGGGTGTTAAATTAGGGGTTAAGTGTACCTAATACGTTTTGGGTAAAATTGTAATGCTTTTATTAAGTGCAAAGATTTATAATAAAAATGATTTAAATAGTTTATCGTTGATGAAATGTTTAGAGAAAACCCGAAACTCTATTTGAATGTATTGTTTTTATATGGAAAACGTTTCATTAATCTCGGGCGATCTTCCGTATTACGAGTACGTTTACAAGAAGAACATCAAAATTTTTTTCTTTAGAGATTTCAACCCGGGCCAAAGCCTGCTGGGGTCTAGTGATTTACCGTAAGCCCGGAACGTAAAGGGCTATTGAAGGATGCCGTAGATTTTAGTTAGTACAAGTCTGACAGTCCCTCCCTTTCAGCCCTGGGCGGGAGGACTCATTTGGCGATTTTACCAAGATATAAAAAAGGGGATTTCAACCCGCAACACGTAAAACAGCAGCCAATCATAGAACCTAACGTGTCGTCACTCTACTACACACTAGTCGCTCTTGGTTTATGAAAGGCACTGGAATCCACTGAGTGCCAAAACCACAGAACCGTTTGATGTGGAGACGCTTGAGAGATTAATGTCTAACAGTTAACGTCTTTCGATTGAGATGCTGATTATGATAATATGCTCAGTAACAGATGCGTTAGTAATTAACAAGTTAAATAACTTATCCAAGAACTTCGAACATTCACATTTAAAAAGCTAATAACAAGAAATAATTACCGCAGTTTTTTTTTTTATTGTAGGTGTTTAAATTTTAAAAAGAGTTCTCCACGCCTTAGGTTCGATATATATTTTTTTCAAATGTTGCCCCCCACACTATGATATTTTCCTGTATCGTGGGTCCGTTTACAAACATATAAACTCACATACACAAACACCCAGACCTGTAACAACTACTTACAGATCATACAAATATTTGTTCCGTGCGGGGATCGAACCCGCGACACGCTGGGCAGCAGTCGATCATGCAGCCACCGCGCCATCCGTGCCATGTAGGTGGAGTGGAATGAACTGTCAGACTCTTACTGACTAAGGGTAAGGTAAGGGCTTGTACACGGCGCATGTAACCCGCGCAAGTAAAGGCGCAGGTTATCCGCGCGAGTAACATGCGTAAGCTACTTGATCAAGCTACCCGCGGGGTGCTTGTACACGGCGCATGCAACTCGCGCAAGTAAAGGTGCGGGTTTGCTGTTTACCCGCGCGAGTAACATACGCAAGCTACTTGATCAAGCTACCCGCGGGGTGCTTGTACACGGCGCATGTAGCTTGAGCATGTTGAGGCACTTGCGCGGGTTACATGCGCCGTGTACATGCACCCTAAGAATCCAACCAGTTCCTTTACCTTGCACTTGACGTTTCAGGTCATGGGTTTTTTTAACGTGGTAAAATCATCAAATAAGTCCTCCCGCCCAGGACAGAACAGGAGGGACTGTCAGACTTGTACTGACTAAAATCCACGATGACTCTCAATAGCGTTTTACGATCCAGGGCGTGAGCGAGCCGAGGGCATCCCCCGCGGCGGCTGGGTCGTGAGGCTGTCCTCTCCCACACCCGTCCCGCCTTCTCCATCATGCGTCTTCTCAATAGCGTTTTACGTTCCAGGGTCACGATTACCTGATGAGACAGTCCCGCGACCCCGGAAGGCTTCAGGTCATGGTTAACTTTACAGGCGGTCCCGCGACTTGCATTCTGACAAGCGATAAAAATACCTATCCTAGAAAGAATATTTCACTTCGTGTTCCAAAAGTGTTAATCCCTTAATACGATCATTCGGACCGTATCGTGCTGGACCGGATCGAACTGGCTCCGACCGGATATATGAGGCGTGCGTGAAAGCTTCGCTTCAGAATTAGTGTCAAAAATGTTATAAATCTATTGAATTTCTTTATGTTATGGATAATTTTATGGACTGTTTTGAATTTCTTCAATGTAAATAAAGGACGTCGATGTTAACTGCGTTGGAGATTGCAGTTCACCTTTTTTATCAGATAGGAGGCAGATATCCTAGATGTGGGAAAATTATAAGTTGATCGTGATACCAAGGGTTTTCATAATAGTATTCGACATTTGCCTACATCTGTCCAAAATAATCTAATTTTTCCATAAAATACCCAAATAAAATAAATAAAGCAACTTATTTGTACAGTTAATAATAAATTTCACATTCAAAATACGAGTTGCAGGTGAACGTCAAAAGCATCAGATATTAATTAATGAATAGCCATTTAATTAAGTTCATTAGTAAATTGATCTGATAATTAAGTGACAACTTAATTGACACGTTACAAAGCGCTGATAGTTCGTCACACCGCAAATTAAAGTGGGTGGGTTGTATAATGTTACTGTTCATGTCATACATAGTCAATATCTCGTGTAATATAAATACATGGATAACAGCATTATACATTGATTTAACTTCAAGGTAAAATGCAAAACTAACAGCAGAAAAAGTAAGCACCTGTACACCAAAATTATAAGCGCGAGCCTGCATATACGCTCGGGCTTATAATTTAAGTGTACTGGTGCAATTAGGTACAAATTCCAATAGTTGCTGATAATACATTTTGAAAGAAAGTCATTAAACTTGTAACGTTTAGTCAATTATCTTCTTCCACATACCTACAATAATCGGCGCTGATTTCCGTATTCTGACATTTATTTTAGGGATGTATTTCTATTTTTTTTCCTCGAGTTGTGATCGATCAATAAAATTTATTCTTATAATACAGTGCAAACATTTTTACTGATATCATAAATAACAACAAACACAGAAATTGTGTTTTACTAAAAGGTCTCCTGGCTCCTAAACTAGATTTCTACTTGTGACTTGGAAATCTTTTTCTAAATATTGAAATCTGAAACGTTCTACTAAAGTAATTTAACTGTATTTCTGTACTTAAACATGAGTAATGCACCGTTTAATTAAAACGACGGATGGCAAAATATTAACTTTACATTGTATCCATTAACATTATTTTACAGCGCTGTTTGTGAGTTTATTCATTCCATATAAAATTAATTGTAATTATTTAAGGGAGTGCTATAATGTTATGTGATGGAAGTGCTCGTATTTCGTATCAAAATGGTCATAAAGTTAACGCCAATAAAGTTTATATTTGTATGTCAGTGATGAATGTAATGCCGGAAATATTTAAATAGTTATTCAATAAAAGTTCTGTTCGCTTTGTGTGAAGTTCTTACCTTGCAATAAAACGTTTTAAAACTACTGCATTTATCAATTTAATTTGATTGTAAAACATAGTGTGTTTATAATAAGTTTTGTTCCAAAAGTAACTTAACTTATGTCTCCAAAATGTCACCGTTTTTCGAAATAAATCCTACTTAGATAAATCCACTTTCATATGAAAAGGAAATATGATTTCGACAGTTGATTCTAAAGTTTTTTAATTCAAAACGATTCCTTAGTGACAAAACATTAAACAAGTTCAGCATCCATTTAATAAACTTGGTTTGGAGCGAGATTGCAATACTTGTTACAGCGCCATCTGTATTTTCAACCCTGTACTTTTACAGTGAACTGTTTCATCGCCGTAGTTTGGCGTTTGTATCGAGAACTTTTCAATAGGAGGCGCGTCATGTATGCTGATACTTTTAATGAATTGTGAGTTACGCAGCAAGGTAATGGATATTTCGATTTCGGTTTAAAGAGTTTATTCTCATGAAATAACACAAACAGTTCACTTAAACTATTAGATACACAATAAAATCATGCAGTAATAAAATGACATATTGACTCCGATTTATAATTGCTACCAGATTTTTTTTCTTAAGTTGTGAAAGTTATCGATTTTTTTTATAAAAGTTAACATAACATCTTTTTTTTCTGTTGTTTTGTGAAAAACAAAGGTTATCTTGAATCCTTAATAAATTATTAGTATTAGTGATCATCCTTCATGAGAAATCGACTAAAACTATAGACAAAGTTCATACAAAGTCTGAACTGTGTAGGTAGTACGACTTTGATGATCTTACTAATTAATTCTCTAGTTTTTGTGTGATATTGAAAACGAAAAATATGTCACCAGAGGCCACAGAGGTCGTGGGATGGTCTAAAGAAGTAACCGTGACCCTGGAATTTAAAGGGCAGTTTGATAGTACCTTCCGCTCCACCAAGAGCGAGAGGACTCATTTAATGACCTCTGCCACCCAAAAAAGGGTTACTATATATCCATACAAAAAGAAACTTACATGAAATATAATATACTCGTATCTACATAATTATATAACTCAAAGGTGACTGACTGACATAGTGATCTATCAACGCACAGCCAAAACCACTGGACGAATCGGGCTGAAATTTGGCATGCAGGTAGATGTTATGACGTAGGCATCCGTTAAGAAAGGATTTTGATCAATTCTACCCCCAAGGGGATAAAATAGGGGATGAAAGTTTGTATGAAACTTTGTCAATTTCCACGCGGACGAAGTCGCGGGCACAGCTAGTCTATACATATAGTTGCTTTTTCTGACGTCAAAGTCGACCCATACAATATTTGGCGAAAAAAAAAAACAAACACTTCTGAAATAAGAATATTCAACTTGAAAATGAAAATAACTTCACAAATAAGAAGCAAGACCGACAGATCTGTTCTCTCATATCTTTGGCACTCTTCCAAGATGGACGGAAATATTTCCTACAGTTTTATTTATAACGTCAGTTCTGTTCTTAAAATAGGAGATAGATAAATATATAGATAAAATATTTTTTATTGTACACCAAAATTATAACAATGTTGCTAACTGAAATGGATATCTGGAAAATTAATAACATGTATTATGACAAATTACTGACACAACGAAGAAATCGAAATATGTACAAAAAAGGATTGGCGTTATTTTAATGTCTTGGGCTAATTGATTTAGCAACTTGTAAATAAAATGCCATTTAAAATCGCATCTTTTAAAATATCAAAGTAACATCATTTCAATTTTCTTGTAGCAAAGACAGTAAATTTTGAGTTTTATTAGGTGATGACATTAAGGCTGCTTTTCTACCAGAGATGCGCTATGCTACGTTGCTGCGGATGCGTTTGATATCCACCAATCATATTCATTGGTTTACATAGCACAGCACTGGTGGAAACGGATTCAACTAAGATGTGTTTTTTATATGAAAAGATGCATGCTATGGCTGCGTGCTGTGGCTGCGTGCTGTGGCTGCGTGCTATGGATTCGTGCTATGGGTCGTTTTCCCTACAATCGATACATCGCATAGCTCGAGCTGCGTATCTTCGTAGCGCAGCTACCTTGTGACAGCGCATCTTCGTAGCGCATCTACGCATCTTCATAGCACAGCTACCTTGTGGCAGCGCATCTTTGTAGCGCAGCTACCCTGTGACAGCGCATCTTCGTAGCATCGGTGGAAACGGTTACTCAGTTTCGTAGCTCAGCTTTTACATCCTCGCAGCACAGCTACATAGCGCATCTCTGGTGGAAAAGCAGCCTAAGACTTAGATATTAACTACAACCTTTTTAAGGTATCCATCATAGAAGACAGGATTTCAAACTAATAAAGAAACAATAATTATTATTATGTTTACTATACCAGTGTACTGGCGTAGCATCAATGGCGACGCTCTGTAGCAAAAGTATAGCAGCATTGGCTACGCCGTAGCCAGCAGCTACTACTACGCAGTAGCAGTAAACGCTACTTTGCCCGGGTCATTTTATAAAACTGTTACGTCTATTCTCACTTGGTCAATTCCATGAAAATGTGAGCTTCAGTAAGCGATTACAAGTATAATATGCTTACACTAAGTTTGACTCGCGACATTGTTTATTTAGGACCGCTATTCTATGTGTACCCAGCCTTGTTCGCTCTATATCGTACTGTATCAATAGAAATAGAATTTATAGTTTCTAGTTTATTAACATATTTATTTCTTATAGAGAATTTGTTGTTTGGAAGAAAATTATAGATTAGAAAGAAGAGTTTTTTTATAAAAAAAAAAAAAAAAAACTCAAAGACATTGAAACATTACTAACCCATTCCCTGTCCGATGAAGCACATGTGATCCAGGACTATTGTTTAGGTATTGTGTCTGCTGCGCGGACAGTGAAAGTGATGCTAAAGTTAGAACTATTAACCTGTTACATTGTTCGTTCATTAAAATTAAAATTGATAACATGCAGAAATTGAACGAGCGTCACTAGGCACTGCAGCCGATTCAAAAGCCACTGCGCTGTCAAAGATAAATACTTATTTAAATTTTAAGATATCTTCATAAAAATTAAATTCTACCAACAATAACTCTATCAGTAGCTAAACGATCTTTACTGTGATTTTGTTGCTCCTATTCACTAGGAGTTTCTGTTTTATGGGTGTGATATCTGTGACCCTGGAACGTAAAGGGGTATTGAACGATCACCGTAGATTTGTTTAACAGTATGGATAGAAAAATTCATTTGATGATTTAACCGCAATAAAAAAATGGGGTGCGTTAAAATGTAGACGTACATTTCAAAATGAATACGAAAAAAAAAATTAACAAAACTGCTTCATCAGATCAAAGCCGTCTTTAGATTTCTTCCATCTTTTGTCTTTAGATTACACTTTGCCATTTTCTACCTTTTTCATAGCGGTAAAAAAACACTGTATTCCTTCAACAGCCCCTGTGGTAAACAATGAAAATTACATTCTATTTTTAATAACATCGTAATGAGAAGAAAGCATTTTCCTCAGGTAGAACGGAAAGAATATTCCAGAATATATGTAGTTAAGTTATTGTTTATTTACAACCTTGCTATTTAATTTGAAAGGCTGCTGCATAACACGTAAATTTAATTAAGTAAAGATGGTGTGCAGTTTTTTGTTGCTAATAGACTACCCTATTTATTTACCTCTGCTGGCTGGTTAGAAGCTCAAACATATTAAATATTATAACTCCAATTCCTCATGCAATTTTTAAAAGAAAATTAATAAAAAATGATATATTTTTATCTTCTTCCGCGGAATTGCACTCAAACAGTTTAATATTTTAACTAATTTTGAAAAAGTAGTTTATAGTGCAGGTCGCAGAAGGAATTTCGTTTGCAAAATATGAGGACCGCAATCTGTTTTATGAAGTATGCAAATGGGTTCTTGGACTATTTAAAAATGCATGTTGCCAGTGTCTGGAGTGGTCCAGAAATTTGTAAAATACTACCTCACTACACGTAGTAAAATCCTTCCCTTAAAACTTAATCACCCCTTTTTATCAATTTAGGGGGCGATTTTTGAAAAACCCAAAAACACGTGTTTCATTATTTTTGATCTTATTTCCATATACCGGGTTTCAAATTCATCGGTTAGCACGTTATGATTTTCCTATACAAACTTTAACATCGTCTAGAGTATCATTGGAGGGTAGTTTTAAAAAACTAATAATGCCTATTGTCACCCCCTCAAAGGTGAAATCCTTTCTTGGTGCTCACCTACATGATAAATTGCAACTACCATCCAAAATTCAGGTTAAACGTTTAGCGCTTTAAAATCCTTCCCTTTAAACTTGAACACCCCTTTTCAGTAACTTTGGGGGTGATTTTCGAAAAATCCAAAAACACGTGTTTGATAATTTCTGTTTTCGTATATAAATACTGATTTTCAAAGTAATCGGATCACGCGTTATGATTTTTCCATACAAACTTCAACATCGACTAGATCATTAATGGAGGGTAGTTTTAAAAAACTAATAGTGCTAATCTTTTTTACTTACTTGTGTTCATAAAAGTGGTAAGTTTCAAGTTTATAAACCCAAGGAATAAGATTTTTCATACAAACATTTTCACCCCTTTTCGCCCCCTTAGAGGAGGATTTTCGCAAAATCCCGTCTTATTGCTACCCTACATAATAGACTGCAACTGCTGTCCAAAATTCAAGTTTCTACGTTTAGCGGTTTCGGCTGTAGTCGAGTCTTAATAAAAACCCTGTTCTTTTAAATATGTAAATAATTATGTTTTTCTACCATATTTTCCAATCATTTTATCAAGGTCTCGTCATAATAAAGTATAATCAGTATGTAATGCCATATCATATGAAATTTATTCAGATCAAAACCCACTAATATCAACGTTTTATTGATCTGAGACCACAGTGCGGACTTTTTTTTTTTGGACCACGATAATTGCTGGCAACATCAAAAATATATATCTTGACAATCCTAAAAATATATTACAAAACTCAAAACTCGGTCCTCATATTTTGCATACGGATGTCTTCTGGCGGCCTGGTCTATTACGGAAGCTGACATTGTGTCACTACCACAGAAATATTAAAAACAGGAGAAGTGGCAAGGGGGCGTGTCGGTGACCACGTGGTGCTGAGCGTTTTGGCCAGCTTGGACTTGGACTACTTTATTTTTGTTTCCTATATTACTCCGACTATATTGTTTTTCATTAAATACATTGCTCTTTTACAACCACCTCACTCTATCACTGAGTGACTGGACAAGCAATGTAAAACTGACATAACGATACCTCATCAAGCCGTAATGTCGCGTGGTGCGTCCGTTGTATTTGGGCGGGAGTAGTACCGCCCCCCGCGTGTCGCGACAACACACAATGATAATTTGTTGGTGTGAGTAAATTATACGGAAAAAGTACGCTGTGGTTTAAAGAATAAGGTTTATATTTAAATGACTGAGTTATCGATGGCGCGTGTGTGCACTTGTTTGTAGTATTGTTTTGATTTAACTACATGCGCAATATAATCGTCATGGTGGGGCTGTTGCGGCTTCACTGGTTTTCTATACATTTTAAACTCCACGCCATATCTCCTTCTTTATGATATCTGTGGTCACTACCGTGCAATCAAAAACGTAGACTTTAAATAAAATTAAGTAAACGTTCCATTTCATAAGCATTGTAAAAGATCTATGTGAGCTATGACAGGCCTGTTGGTCTAGTGGTTAGTGACCCTGACTGCTATGCCGGAGGTCGTGGGTTCGATTCCCACCCAGGACAAATGTTTGTGTGATGAGCACGATCATTTGTTCTGTGTCTGGGTGGAATTTATCTATAATAATATATGTATGTAGGTATTTAGAAATATATAAGTATGTTTATCAGTTGTCTAGTACCCATAACACAAGCTCTGCTCAGCTTGGGACTAGATGGCGTTGTGTGATAGTTGTGGAATATTATTATTATTATTATGTATTTTTTAATGATGTGTCTTACAAGATACATTGTCAAGAAAAGGGAATATGAACATTCATGTAACAGTGTTACGGTATACGCTATTGTTTTTTAACTTTACCCCTCACTAGGCATTTCTTCTCTGTTGTGGGTGCGTTCACAAGCATTGAAACACTCATACACAAACACTCAGACCCGGAACAACACTTGTAGGTTATACAAACATTTGTTCTATGTGGGTATCGAACTCACGACTCACTGCGATTGTGATTACTCAGCCACTGCGCCAAATGTACCGTCAAATTTTCGCTCTTCTCGGCTTATATTAATAAATAAATAAAATAAAATAAAAAGCCTTTTATTCCTTACAGTTTACAATTTAAAAACAAATTCATCTAAGTGTTAGTGGGTTAGTTTGTTATGTAATTTATGTGTTTTGTTAGTTTGTGTTAGTTTTTATCTTCTGCAAGGACCCCAGGTTGGGTAAAGGCCTCCTCCAAAGATCCCCATAAGTCTCTGTCTTTTGCTATTTGGCTCCAGTTTGAGCCGGCGGTTCTTTTGATCTCGTCCTCCCACCGCTGCACCGTGTTGTTGGTCTACCTCTTTTCCTTTTTCCTCGGCTTATATTATCCGCCTCAAATACAGTAGTACATTTTCCCCACTTATATCGAAATGCACTTTATGTTTATCACATGATTTTCACCATTATATTTTAAGGCATCTTTGTGGAAGAGAAATAATTGTTTATTTCTTTATATTATTTACTAGCGGCCTGTCCCAGCTCCGCACGGGTGGACATGATGATTTCCGTCCTCTAAAACCTGGCGCTGATGGTTACAAACACAACAAAAAAATAAGTAGCCAAATCGGTCCAGCCGTTTTCGAGTTATTATAGCTTAGCAACACATTTTGCGATCCATTTTTATATTTATTTATTTAAACTTCATGCAACACAGAGTTCCATTGGCGGACTTAATGCCTGAGGCATTCTCTACCTGTCAACCAAGGGCAGTAGAGAAACAACATGGCAGGTGCATAAAAAGAATAAGATAAATTTAAGAATAAATATAGTTTAAATAAACATACATATATAAATTATTTACTATTACAAATACTTAAATATACCTATATATATATAAATATATACATATATACAAATAAAAGAAAGAAGATTGAGACGACTCTGCTATTGGTGAAGAAAATGATGACGCAACTTCCGCTTAAATGCAAATTGACTGTTGGCCGTCCTGATAACGAGAGGAAGCGCATTCCAAAGAAGAATGGATTGAATGTGAAAAGAAGAATGAAGAAAATCAGAACTGTGAGAAGGACAAAGTAAGAGAAGATTGTTAGACGAACGCAGATTCTTAGCGTGTGAAGTACATAGATATTGAAAGTGAGGGATAAGATAAGAAGGAGGGGTATATTATATACACGATATTTTTCCTCACTGTCGCATAGATTTTGATATTGTGTTTTTTTTAAATGTTGCACACACTAGGAATTTCCCAGTGTCGTGAGTGCGTTCATATAAATAGAAACTCAAACACAAAACTTGGTAGGTTATACAAATACTTGTTCCGTGCGGGATTCGAACCCGTAACACGCCGCAGCAGTCCAATCGCTCAGTCACTGCGTTAACCGTGCCGTTTTCTAATAAACTAGAATTTTGCTGCATGTACTAACACAAAACGATACATCGATTTAGCCTAAAAACTACTCCCAACTGAAATTGTACCACAAAACTTTTTGGTTGCTTCAAAATAGATACGATTTAATTGTAACTGAACTTGGCGACCCTTAGGCTGTAAACTTTATTGTAACGTTGTGAGGCCGCTTTTACATAAGAAAGTTATCAATGCGACATTAGCGCGGCAGAAGTACGGTAACTCCCTTTGGTAGTGCTAGTGATGGGCGCATCGAACGCTGAGCGATGGACGTGGGTTCGATCCTCGCACCGAACAAATATTTGTATGACCTACAATTAATTTGTTCCGGGTCTGGGTGTTTGTGCATGTATGTTTCTATGTTTGTAAACACACCCACGACCCAGGAGAAATTCCTAGTGTGAAACAAAGTTTTTTTTTTGTACTTGAATTAATTACTTGCAAAGGAGGTTAGTTTTCTTTGTTTTAGTGTACATTTCTTCATATTGTTACGAGCTAGGTTTTTTTTTGTACGTGGTAAAATCATCTAATGGGTCTTCCCGCCTGCGGTGGGAAAGGAGGGACTGTTAGTCTCGTGCTGACTAAAATCCACGGTGTCCTTCACTAGCCCTTTACGATTCAGGTCACGGTTTTTTGATCAGATGGTCCTGCGACCCAACCAGGCAGGTCATTACCACCTATTATTTTACCTTTTTTTTTTTAATTTGAGACAAAACTTTAATAAACATTCCAGGACATGGTCGTAAATTCTGGAAGTATCTTTGAATTTCCATTCAGATCAGTAAACTCGCTATGAAAGATGGTCATTCATCTACAGACCAACCGCGGCAAGCGCGGCTGTAATTGTTTAGCTACAAATTATTTGTTAATTATTGAGACAAAAATAAAGTTCTTAAATCGCCAACCGTGGGACTGTTGCGATAAAGTCGCCTAATTAATGTCAAAGCGGTCTAATCAGATACGCAATAATGATGAATTTGTAGTATTACTTTGCTTGTTTAGTAATCTTAGATTACCAGGGCTTTAGTGTCAGTAGGAGATAAAGTTTTGTTTGGAGAGAATTGATTGGTTTGGTGAATCATTAAGTTTGAATAAACCTCCTACTTAAAGTTTATGTTACCTTCCTATTGTTGCTTACAACTTGGTGACAAACTTTAGTGAATATCAGAGATATTGGCTTAACACTGTTTTGTTAGTTTAGAAGTAGGTTGGTTCTCATCACGTGGGATACTAAACTTCAAAAACCAAAACATTAACTCACATAATGCAGAGGTAAGGTTCAAAATTGCAACACGTCTTCAAATGTAAACAACATTGATTCATAATTTAAGTAGTTCAATATACGAGTAACAAGTATATAAATAATCGTTATGCCAAGTTATTGGTTTATGGTTTTTGCACAGCTTTTATCGCGGGCTCTGAGCGCGGCGTCCGAATCAAGAAATTCCGTAACGAAAATAAACGTAACACCCCACATCGTCTAACGTCGTTTCAGTTCGGCAGACTTCGGGACGGTGTTTGTTTTTCCTGACATTTCACTTGATTGACGTGGCTTAAATTCCATAAGTTCATATAAAATGCTATGCAATAGCTTTACCGCGACAGTCCCCGAGTGCTACACGCATTTTTTTATTGCTTTGCACTGTTGGTGCTCATGCCAAAGACGACGATATTATGATTTGAAAATAGTATTTCGGGATAGATTCAAAAACGTGTCTAATTAAGGTTTGACTTTTTTTCGCTACAAAACGTAATGATCTTTAAAAACCTAGGCCTAGGTATGTAAATAATAATTTGTATTATATAAACGAACAAAGGCTTGTTAACACAATGCTAATATAAACATGTGATTATTACTAAGTTACACTGTGCCTGAAGTTTGATTGTTCTATGTTAAGGGGCCCATATCTTAGAGCGCAGCAGGCATTTAGAGTGATTTCCCCCCCTCCTGTCACGTGGCATCACAGCGCTTTTCAAATGAACTTCGCCGACCCCGTTGGAAAACGTACCACCTTGAGCTTATTCTAGCCTAGTACTTTGGCAGGCCATTTAGAGTTACCAGGTTCGACCCTAGAATAATTAATTAAAAAGTACTATGTAATGTTTTCATAAGGTGGCTAGGTCTCAAGATAATTTGTTGAAATGGGGTCCGGGCATATACGGTAGCAAAGCTTATTTCATTGTCAAACTAATTATCGACATTGTCCTAACAGAAATAACGTCCAAAATCAATAACATGCCAATATATTTAACATTACTTTTCAACTTATAGTTTACTAGCTGTTACCCTCAGCTTCACTCGTCCCCTTCCTATTTACCCGTTATTGACGCTTATTAATTTCAATAATAGCGTTGATATTTTTATAGTTATCTACTATATAAAAATAAGTCGGGTTTTCCTTCCTGACGCTATAACTCCAGAACGCACGAACCGATTTCCACGGTTTTGCATTCGTTGGAAAGGTTTCGGGCTCCGTGAGGTTTGTAGTAAAGAAAATTCAGGAAAAAAAACGTAGCCATCTGGTGGCGAAACGGAGTTCGCAGGGTTTGCTAGTCTACTATATAAAAATAAGTCAATAAGTCGGGTTTTCCTTCCTGACGCTATAACTCCAGAACGCACGAACCGATTTCCACGGTTTTGCATTCGTTGGAAAGGTCTCGGGCTCCGTGAGGTTTATAGAAAAGAAAATTCAGGAAAAATTTTAACAGAAAGGCGGGACAATATTTTTTCACATACAGAAATGTTTCATAAAACGAAGCCATCTGGTGGCGAAACGGAGTTCGCCGGATTTGCTAGTTGGATATAATATTAACAGCTGGCTGTCATTTATCTACCTTTAACAGTCGATACAGAGATGAAAGTACTGGGCATTGTACTACTCAGTATCTGGGTTGCGGAGATCAGAGCCACGATTGACGCAGGGACTGAGCGATCGACTGCTACGCAGCGTGTCGCGGGTTCAATCCCTCCACTGAAAAATATCTGTATGACCTGCAAGTAGGTGTGCCGGGTCTGGGTGATTGTGTTTGTGTCTTTATATTATGTTTGTAAACGCACCCGCGACACAGGAGAAATTCTTAGAGTGTGGCAACGTCTTTTAAAAAATAAAAGAAAAAAAAGAGTAAAAGAGGCTATACCACATTATTTTCTTATTTTACCTACAGCATACAAAAGTATTTAGAGCATTTATTGTATGGAAATGTAAAAGCGCGACTGTGCTTTGCACAGTCGCGCTGTGCAAAGCACAGTCGCGGTTTTTTTGACGGAAAAAACAAGGAACTAGTTTTTTCCGTCAAATTAATGTCAAAGTTTTCGTTTGTTTATGTCACAAAAACGTGAAAAATCGTCCTAGGGCCTCGAAATTCATTATTATTCATTTAAGCATTCATCTGGGTCTCGTTAGACTGGAAGCCGACCCCAATATAGTTTCAAAAACGGGAGGCAGATGATGAATTTAATTAATTGAACATTAAATTTAATGGATAAAAAAGCAAGAATGTGTATGCTCAAGGATGATCGTTTTAACTTTTACAATACAGGCTAAGGTAACCTTTATTTTTGGATGAGTAAAATAATTAAATTTTTCCTTTAGCCCTGGGTGAAGCGAACCCTAAAAAAGGGCTAAAATAACTTCAAAAAATGTAAAAACTTGAACAATATAATACAAAACAATTTCTTTCTTTTTGTTTTCTAACCCAATTAACGTAATACCTAAAGAATTTATTCGTTGCTTAATTATAAAACTTTGCGCAGCTAATTGAACAATGAACCCTTGATACCAGGAGCTCATAAAATTATGAAAGTATTCCGACGAGAAAATATTATCTTCATTAAAATAATGTAACGTTGCGTCAAGATAAAAGCTTCTCACGAGTCTGAGAGCCTAGTCCAACACGACAATGCACCGCTCTGCGTTTAATGAAGAAAAGCAATTACTGAGAACCTCTAGAACCTTCGATGTATACTTTAAACCTTTTGATAACATTTGCCTTTGTTTAATTGTTTATTTTAATTGTTTCTGTATAATATTTGTTTAGTACGAACAGCAAACGAGTTCTTTAGAAAAATAATGGTAGCGTTTTGTTATGTTTAATGTAGTAAAGTTTCTTGCCTTTGTTTTGTGATTAATTTCAGATGATATTTTAAGGCTTTATTTTGTAATTGATGCAATTAGAAAAGTCACTTTTGGCATTTAACTTTTATAATTAATGTTCGAGTCATAATAGAGAGATATTTAATAATAGTGAAGTACGGAAAATACTACTGTATCTACCCAAAATAAATTGCAATATGAGCAGAGAATATTAATGATATGCGAGTCATAAAATCGATATAATTTTAATAGATTTTTTAAAGTTACCATTACCTACATTTAGATCAATCTTAACAAATAAACAATACAACACATTGAAACTCATGTCCACGTAAGAAGCCCATTAGAAATTACAATATCTTCTTCAGTAATGATCAAAATAAAAGCAGCAAATACTATCCTAATTACCTACTCAAGAAGATCCAAAAATCACTTGTACATCTTTATCCGCCGTAGTTTCTTAATGCGGCCGTCAGATGGCGCTATCGGCTAGTAATTATGGCGCAAGTGGACACTAATCTTCATGACAGCTGCTGTGAAACGTCATCAAAATGGGGGAGTGGACGGAAAACTACTGTTTTATTGGTTGTCTGTTGCTACCGTTTGTTGAGTGTTGGATGAAAAGAAAATGCGCGAAAGATATATTGTATGACTGTACGTATGTATGGAATTAAAAAGAGTAATGGTGACAAAGTGGTTTCGACCCCGACTTCACAGTTCTTGGTTACGGTTTCGAACCTAGACGGGAACATTATTTGTGTAATTTATTTCATCACCACTGCTTTCAAAACGCTGAAGGAAAACATCGTGAGGAAACTGGCATGTCCTACAACCAAACATTCGAAGACTATTTGTGATATATACCAAATTGCAACGGACTTGTGTGGCCGACTCTCTGTCACAGAGAGGAGGCCGGTGTCCCAGCAGTGGGGCGGATCTGATATAAGCTGGGCGTCCAGATGGGATATATTGGTCCTTGTTGTTTTCAATAAAAAAATAAAAAAAAATAATAATATATCTTGGCATGAAAGATGTACAGATTCATTGGGTCTCTATTGTTAGGTAATTCTATTGTAGTGTTGCTGATGAGAAGATGGTACGGTTAGGCTGACTCAGTTGCCGAATTATTGGTTCGATGTGATATACTAAGCTGTGTGTCGCGGGTTGGGAGTAGTTATAGTAAATATTAAAACTACTCCTAGTTATCGTTGAGTTTTCCATTCATAGCATAGCGTATATTGTTACCCAGTACCCAACCGGGTTGCAGAGGTCGGAAGCATCGTCGGTCTGTCTAAACAGGTTAACGTGACTGGAACGTAAAGGGCTATTGAACATCGTGGATTTTAGTCAGTATAAGTCTGACGTCTGACAGTCTCTTCCACTCTGCCCAGAGTGGGAGGACTCATTTGATGTTTTTGTCACGTAAAAAACAATAAAATAAAAGGTCGAGAAATAGCCATTTTATGTCATATTTAGCACTGTTATTAAGTTTGCCTATGCAGATATTATAGTCACTATAATTCCCAAGATTACCTAAATCTTGGAAATTATCCTCTAGAGAATGCCGTGCTAAATAGCTTAACCTCGAGCATATTGCATATTAGGGGCGGTTGTTACGTCTACGGGTTACCATCTAAAACTGAAAAGTCCTGACTCAAAAATTCAGGTGATTCGCTTGAAAAGATTAATATTCATATAAACTAATATTGTGAAAAAATTTGTAACTTTGTTCGTTACCTTTTAGGAAGTAATCTCTGGAACTACTGAATCTATTTTGAATTATTTCTCCAGTAGAAAGTTACATTATTCTTGTTACTCAAATTGCACCTGATCGAAGCTGAGGCATAGTATTTTAAGTAGAACGATTAACGATCGCGCGGTCGTTCACCAACTCGATGTACAGATCAGGTGAAGGAATCATCATCCTCTAAATTCTACTCGGTGGTAAGGGTTGCGCTGGACAGAAACCGGTGGAGGCGGATCATCCGCTCCAGATGCAACTTCGAAGCAGACCACGATTCTCAGACATGAGGGATCAAGAGAGAGAGATTACTCGATTGTATGCATGCATAAACTCATGTCAATTCCCACTATGGTTTCTCTGGTAAAAAACCTTATCAAAAATTCTTTACAGTCTTGTTAAGGGCTCAAAAGCTTGTCAAACAAGCTGAGCAGACGTGAACCCTGACCTAGTAGGTACTTCACTTCTACAACTATTAATTGACTGGCCTGTTGGTCTAGCGGTTAGTGACCCTGACTGCTATGCCGGAGGTCGTGGGTTCGATTCCCACCCAGGACAAATGTTTGTGTGATGAGCACGATCATTTGTTCTGTGTCTGGGTGAATTTCATCTATAATAATGTATGTTTAGAAATATATAAGTATGTTTATCAGTTGTCTAGTACCCATAACACAAGCTCTGCTTAGCTTGGGACTAGATGGCGTTGTGTGATAGTTGTGGAATATATTATTATTATATATTAATTACTAGCTTTTGTCCGCGGTTTTGCTTGCGTTTATTTAGAATTTGACAGTTAATTCAGATCGTACATGCGTTATCTATTATCATAATGAGCGTTATTGTTGTTTTTCTCGGAAAAAGTACTATTTTTATCGGGACGAAAAGTAAACCATATCAGTCGCTGTAATCCTAATAACGTACGGAGTTTATAGTTATATATATAATAGTTACTAGCGACCCGCCCCGGCTCCGCACGGGTGCAATCTTTATAATATTATTAAAATTGCGACTATAATTTGAGATTTAAACTATCCTATCTCTCAAGTTGGATCGAACTGCACATGGTGTGCGAATTTTATTATAATCGGTTAAGTAGTTTAGGAGTCCATTGAGGACAAACATTGTGACACGAGATTTATGTATATTAAGATTTCAGTGGCTGAGTGATTGGACTGATAATTTTTTTACGTGCTAAAATCTTCAAATGAGTCCTCCCACCCAGGGCAGGGCAGGAGAGACGGTGTCCTTCAATACCCGTTTACGTTACTGGGCCACGATCCCGTTAGTCTCGCGACCCCAGCAGGCTTAGTAGAAATTTCTAGAGTGGGGCAATGTTTTTTTAATAAAAAAATATGTTCCAAATTAGAGGATGATCGATTAAATGTTTTAGGTGTGAAAAGTTAACAAACAAACTTACTCTCGCCCTTATAATACGAGTATATGTGAGGATTAGGATATTTAGGATGAACTAAAACTATAATATAATTTCAAGGTAAATACGCTTAGCTAAGTGTTGGCAATAATGATCGTGCTAATTTACATGTATCCCATTGTATCCCGGATTTCGGGGTCACGGACGAACGGAATTCGAAATGTAACCTCACTATAAATGTGACGGAATTTGTTTTGATCCCGGTCCGACGTGATCTTATTAATGTTTGTTTTTTAACGGATTTCAAAATAAGGAGAACTTTTGTCGGAATCTTTATTTTTATGTTTGTTCCCCGATTTTGCAAAGACGACTGGACTGATTTGAAAAATTCTTTTGTTTGATAGATATATACTTCCCAGATGATCCCAGAATCATCACATCA
Organism: Agrotis clavis; assembly: GCA_954870645.1. Taxonomy (NCBI): domain Eukaryota; kingdom Metazoa; phylum Arthropoda; class Insecta; order Lepidoptera; family Noctuidae; genus Agrotis; species Agrotis clavis. The sequence goes on from OX940939.1 coordinate 17,355,011, forward strand.
GGATCTGATCCTGGAAAAATCGAGGGAACTCTTCAATAAGCGACAGAAAATCAACACTGATTTTACACACAACATAATATCACAACTTTATCCATTACAAAAAATCAAAAACATTTTAGAAAAAAAATGGATGTTTGAATATTTCGTTAGGTACTCTATTAATTAAAAGCACTGCTGCTGAGCAAATAATCCTGTTTTTAATTCTCAAGTAGGGTAAAATGTTATTGGGTTTGTCAATAAAATATTTATGGGTTTTCACCACTATTTTGCAACTGTGCTTGATTAATGGTAATGAACTCACCCTATTTTAATGGGATTCAAAACAAAACTAGTGAATTGTAGATGTGACATACACTATAATTGCCTTTAGAATAATACATGCGCAGTGTTACTACTCGTATAGTTTGATCCTAGATTTATTTTTTCTAACATTATACTTTGTCGAGATATCCTGAATAGTTTTTTGAATTAATTAATTTATTTTCAGAAAACTTACAGCTAGGCAGACGCAATAGTTTAGACAATAACAATAATGTGGTCAATTACAAGTTTTCACAAATAGCTACAGATTACATTCACAAATATACAGACTGACAAAATTCATTTGTTGGTCCAATCAGTTCTTACTCTTCTACTTTATAATGGTTGCAAAACCTTACATTTCACAACTGAAATATTGTACTTTTAGCATTCATAAATAGATGCTAACTTGGCACGACACACATATGACCCTTGAAGTCGCTCCAAACGCTCCAGAACGCGTCCCATTGTCTTTACAACACTCTTTGCTTAAGCACAGCTAGGTACTTGTTTGTTGACAGTTAAAGTAATGTTTCAGAAGTTCAGGTTCATACAACAACTAGAGAAATTGTAAATACACGTAGATAGAATTTCATTTTTACTGACATTGATTAATAGTACCTACATTATCTTTGAGACATAACTTGTTTTTGTTTTTGCTTGGTAAAATCAACAAATGAGTCATTCTCGCCCAGGACAGGGCGGGAGCGACTGTCAGACTTGTACTGACTAAAATCCACGGTGTCCTCCAATAATCCTTTACATTCTGGGGTCACGGTAGCTCGTTAAACCCGCGACCCCGGCAGGCTTTGGCTCTCTAAGGAGGCCTCGTCGACGTGCTGACAGATCTTTGAGGCGCGCTTGGAATACAACTTGCCGTCGACCCGGGTATGGTGGCCGGAGATGGACATAAGTTACTTGAAAATAAATAAAATTAGTAATATGAACCCAAAGAGACATTAAAACTTTTTGATTTTGTTTACTACATTTTGTTTCGTTATCTATGGAGTTTTGTTAGCCATTTTATTATTTATTTTAAATTCCATTTCTTTCCGAGATCGCGGTGTGAAACCGAGCACTGGTATGATGTCTTTGTTTTATATGGCCGTCTGGAGTTGACCTTCTGTAAGTACTTGAGTACGGCTTTGTTAACGGACTACAAAAGTGTGTTACAAGCCTCTTAATGTGTCTCATCAAGAGCTGTGTGTCTCGAGAACATTGCTAAAGGAATTTCTAATTTGAAAAGAAAGAATGTTAGATTACCTCGCTTGCATTTGTCTTGTTACCTCTAATTTATGTTTTGAAGAGGTTGAGTCGTTCAACAAAAGCTAAACTATGTTTCTTAATTATTCAAGTTAACATATTATTATTATACCATTCCCACTTTAAAAAGTTACTTTATCTACTCTCATATCGTAAAATTCGAAATACAAAACTCAAAACGAGTTTATAATGACATACTTTATACCATAGAGTATCGTAATGAAATTAAAAAATTAAATTATAACACTGTTTCTCTTACAAAACAATGTTATAATTTATTTTTTTTTCATTATGATACAGATTACTGACCATAGATACATCTATTTCATTTTTTATCTGTGGCTGCGCGCGCTTTAAATGGGAATATTGGAATTATGACGTTTGTATTTCGGTGGATGAATATTAGTGTTTATTAATTTTATCTTTTATTTGATATGTTCGTGTTCAATGAGAATAGATAAAGTAGTGTATGAAACTGTACATAACTAGGTATTAAACCACTCGTGTGATACTATTAAAAAAATCGCTTCGCTCGTTTTTTAAACTCACACTCGTGTATAATACCCCTCATTATGTACCAGTTACATAAACTACTATTTTCTCACTGAAAACAGTGAGTAAAAAGCTCTTTAACTCACTGTTTTGGTGTTTGAATTTAGAACACATTCGACGACCCCGTCAGCCCCGGTGTTGTAAGGAAAATGTTACTCTTAATTTAAGTCATTGTTCAGATTTTAATGTCAATTTGTTGGCGCAGTGACCGAGCGTTGGACTACTTCGTCGCGTGCATTAGGTTCGATTCCCGCACGGAGCAAATATTCGTATGATCTACAATTATTTGTTTCGGGTGTGGGTGTTTGTGTATATGAATTTAGATGTTTGTAATCGCACCTTTGTCTTTTTTCTTCGTTAAATATCTATTATCGCGTAATTATTATTTTTCTCGTGATCATGGTATAAAGTATCGTTTGCAACTCGTGAATAAAACGGATTTAAATCGAAGGCCTGAATCACTCGCGTCGCTCAGGATTTAAATACTTGAATCACTCCCTACGGTCGTGATTCAGTCATTAACACCCTTCGCTTGCTCTTAATTCATAAATATGGCCCTCGCTTTAAATCCGCTCTTTATTCACTAGTTGCTTAATGTACTAATTTATTCTTTGTTGAGAAGATATTGAGTGATTAAAAAAACGCTAAATTTTAGAACCTCATTTACACGATGCAAGACATTGCACTGCGCTCCATGAAAAATCGACCCATGATCCATCACCCTTCTCCTTTTTTTGATACATAACAATTTTATGTGACAAAAAAGGAGAAGGTTCTCAATTCGTCATGCATTTTTGTTCGTTTTTTGTTAGATAAAAAAACACAAAATCATTTTTTTTTCTGTTAATGACAACGTAATTAAATTATTTTCATAGCCGGTACAACACCGGTAGTTAGTATAGCTACTCTTTATCCGTAGATTAATAAATTTTAGAAAGGTTCCGTCATTCTATATCCGTTTATTCGGCAAATCCTTGGTTGAAAACAATTTTAATCTATATTGATTCCTTTTGTTGTTGGAAGTCGCTGTCTATCAAACTGTTCCGTTCAGGCTTTGTGAAAGTAAAGAAGAAAGGTATCGGAAAAGATTTCTCCGGAAATCTTTATAAATAATGTTGTTTGCGTGTTTGAATTGCGATCTACCACAATAGAAGAAACCTGTGTTCCAAATAGGATTTATTATTGATTGATTTTAGCTACCGGTAAACCAAAGCAGCATAATCAACCTATACTTCTGCAGTTTTTTTCTTTTTATAATTATTATGATTACCTATATTTATTTATTTATACATATACAACTATAACAAGATTATTATATAAAAAAAATCCCTATATGTAGACATACTATATATAAAAACTAAAATTAAGAGTAAAATATTTCCAGAAATAACTAAACTAAAACTAAAATTTAAAGGGCGTCAAAAAACTCATCCACATCGTTGTCAATGGGGAAAGTGCCCAGAACGCTGGCAGCATTGCCACGTTGGATGGCAATGCTGATCCTTTGGCCAAGAAATATGCCAGCCCTCTGGTCACGCGAGGCGTCGACTATACGCTTGGCGATGTCTTTGAAAACTCGATGAGCACTCGGACCCCATGGCCCTAGTGTTTCAACCCCAAACGGCTCAAATACGCCTGAAAATTTTGACGCCCTTTAAATTTTAGTTTAGTTATTTCTGTAAATATTTTATTCTTATCTTCTGCAGTTAGAATATCTGATTGCTTTTGCATTTCAATGCAATGATGAGATTGTCAAACAGTCCTTCATATAAAAATTAAAAATACGTGTGGCACTCGAAGACTGCCGCGCTAAAGCTATTGCATAGCATTTTTTATCAACTTTTGCAATTGTTTTAAGGCTATGGTCAGCCACGTCAATCAAGTGAAACGTCAAGAAAAACAAACACCGTGCCGAAGTCAGCCGAATTGAAACGACGTTAGACGATGCGGGGTGTTAGGTTTATTTTCGTTACGGAATTTCTTGGTTCGGTCGCCGCGCTCAGAGCCCGCGATAAAAGCTATGCAATAGCTTAATAATCAGTTTCCCTATAATGTTTCTACTGCTAGGACACAGGCCTCGTCTCTGTGAGAGGCAATGGGATGTGATCCGCGGGGAAAGTGCGGGTTAAAAAGAATGTCATGTTCCCGAATTATTTGGTTCTATTCTAGGTCATGTCAGTTTTCTCACGATATTTTTCTTCATCGTTTTAAGAGTAGTGGTGATGACACATTTGATTGGCCTGTTGGTCTAGTGGTTAGTGACCCTGACTGCTATGCCGGAGGTCGTGGGTTCGATTCCCACCCAGGACAAATGTTTGTGTGATGAGCACGATCATTTGTTCTGTGTCTGGGTGTAATTTATAAGTATGTTTATCAGGTTTCTAGTACCCATAACACAAGCTCTGCTTAACTTGGGACTGGATGGCGTTGTGTGATAGTTGTGGAATATATTATTATTATTATGTTACACAAAGCAATGAGCCTGGCTAGGTTGAAATCCATTACCAGGCGGCATACGAGTACCATGACTTCTTAAAGCGTAAGTAGTTAGGCTGTGGGAAAGAGACAGAGCTATACAAGTTGTCTAGCGCCATCACGTACCCTGGGCGGAACCATTCACGCTTAATGACGTCATGATAGGCCACCTGAACTCGTAAGTAGAGGCCACTGTCACTGGGCCAACATGGCTATAATAATTAAATAGAGCCGACGCAAATGTATTTCTAAAACACTATAAAAGTGTTTTAAATTATATTTTACCCATAGAAATAGCCTAATAAGTTTTTTTTGCCGTGGGTGTCTACCACTGTGGCTGGGGGAAAGGGAGGACGCTGTCTTCTCCCTCACGCGTCCCACCTCCTCCTTCGCTAGCATGACTGCTTCGTAGAAGGAGGCGACCGCTTCCCATTTCGTCTCGACCCTAAAAAGCTTAGAAATAAAATGATTCCAGATTTTTCTCGATACTGAAAAAACTGGCGTCGGTTGAATTTCAAACCGAGATAGAGAAGCGAAAGGCCGTAATTACCATGACAATGTGCGGCGCCCGTTTCCGCGAGATTAATGGCCACCGCTGGCAGCCGTCACTCATTAAATTGATGAGCGATGACGAGGACTGGGGCGGGCCAGAAAATGAGCGAGGAAAATCTGTACGTTTTTTATTTTTACTGAAGTTCTTCCTGGCCTAACCATGTTATAAGTATAATATTAAAATGGTTATGTTTAAAAATTATTATGTTATAAAATTGGCCTCTGTAAACCCGTTAAAGATTTAGTTTAAAATAGGCGTTAAGCTTCGATACAACATATTATTCTATAGGTCAAGAAACACACTCATAATGGCCTCATTAGTTAGTCTGAAATATGTAAAAACCAAATAAAAAAATATTGCTAGAATTGCTACAGTCAATTGCAAGCCATAGTTCTTTCACTTGATACAGTATAATATTTTTTCCATTCTTCTGCCAAAATCCGCTGTTTTCCTCGCCTATGGTTGTGGCCTGAATTGGTTGCGGACTCATCACGTCTAATGGCGTGAAACGAACCGGACTGACCACAAATTTCGAGGCCCCAACCATTATGCAATGCCAGGAGCACGACTTTTTAATAATGATTATTATTTAACGATGTAGGTGATTAAGATCTTTTAATTAAATAAAAGGAAGTTTAAAACGCGTGTAATTGATACAGGTTATTCGTCAGCTAAGAGAGAAAACGATTTTAATTTAAAATAAATTAATAATAATAATAATAAGAGATAATAATAATAATAAGGTAAAAAAAGAATCGTTTTCTCATCTCTGATCATTTATATACATAAATTATCAGATCAATTGCTGTTCGTTAGTTTCGCTAAAACTCGATAAAGGCGGGACCGATTTGGCAATTATTTTTTTTGAAGTCCAGGGAATATTTAAAAGGTGAGTAAATATGATAAAAAAGAAATTGATTATATATTTATTATTACCCAGCAAACTTCGTAACCCCTAAGTTTGCTGGGTCAGCCAGTAAAAATATTAAAAAACTTTGAATTTATGTTCTTAAAAACCTAATAGGTTATTAAATAGCTGAAGCTGATAACTTCTCGTTTTGTTCAAAATTAAATACCGGTTTTACTTTTTCGTTCAAAACGAAGGCAAACTAATTCATTGAAATCTTCCTTTACTATACATTCCTATGACGGGGCCCCCTCTCAGAGGGCCAAAGTCTGCCGGGGTCACGGGATTATTTCCTTACTGTGACCCCGGAACATAACAGGCTACTGAAGGACACCGTGGATTTTAGTCAGTAGAAGTCTGACAGTCCCTGCCGCCCTGCCCGGGGTGGGAGGACTCATTTGATGATTTCACCACGCTAAAAAAAAAAACTTTACATTCCTGCTTTCCCTAAAATATTTTGTGTGTTCTGATGGAATGGTTATAAAATTGTCAAAATATAATATTTTGCAACTTAGTTAAATGTAGGAGCAGTTCGATGATTGCGTCGTAAACCCAAAAATGTGAATGTGACAATAAAACCAAGTTTTATTGAGTTATTTCAAGTCATAAGTTGGAGCGGGTTCATGCGTATCTATCAGAATTATATTTCTATAGTTACCTCTTATTAACTCGCTCAAGGTATTGATGTATAGGCAAGGCTGCCAGCGTTGTGGGCACTGTTCCCCTCGACAACAATTATGGACGTAATCTTCAACGCCCTTTGCATGTTTTTATTATTTTGTATGAGTTTCATTAATTGTAGTTGGGATATATTAGTATAGTATTATTTTCAGTCAATTATGGTGTAATAACGTTACTAGATTTTAGATGGTCATAAGCTCACTAAAATCTTGATCCTTCCTCTCTTCTCAATCGTTCTCTCACTGCTGAGAATCGTGACTCCGTTTCAACTTATCAATTAGTTTCCTCCATCTGTTGCGGTCAGTGGCCTGATGGAGTGCAGTGCTGATAGGCATGTCGAGTTCTTCCGAGACTTGATCAGACCACCGTTTTGGGCTTCGGCCTCTAGGTCTTTTGCCCTCTATCTTTCCGGTCACCATTAGCCGCTCCATATTGTTGGTACCTCTGCGAGCAATGTGACAAAGTATTTGAGAACACGTTGCAGGCAGGTTGAAGAGAGTGGTTGCGATCCTTCCTAAACTATGATATTATAAGTGTGAAAGAGTTAGATTGAATCCTGCAGACCTGCAGTGCTAATCGTATTTCTAAAGATACAACGATGTGTGAAGAACATTTCGAGCGTTCAAACTACCGTTTGGTATTCACTATGCCATTCACAGCGATGTATCGTGACCAAGCTTTGTCAAGACGACGAGCTCGTCATAACGATTATCTCAGATCGGAACCATTCGGCCCTTTGTTATACACAATACGACTTTATATACCTTACGATCTTGGTATCCATTGACATGTACATGTGTACGGAACTTTGTCGCTTTGTATTGTGTCGCTTGCGTCGCGTTGTGTACAAAGGGGCTTATACATTTTAAAACTTTATCTTGAAGGGGAGATTCTATTTCCCACTGCGCTGGTCGCTCATATCTTGTTCCACACAGCATTCCCAGCTTCATGTCACCAGAAGTTGGAAGATTATCAAGTTACACTTTTACGGCATTCTTTTCCAAACGCTGAGGATATCGAAAGATACCCCGAAAATGCTATTATAACACCATCAACTTATATAATAGATTTCAGTGGATTGCGTGGGAACGATATAGAAAGTGTTGACAAAAACAAAAAACTTTAGGGCTGTGTAAAGTGTTTTCTTTGCATGGCAAAGTTAAGATGAGGGTCAACGAATTTTGTCATTTAGGAATATGAAAGAACATGGTGTACTTAAATTACTTTGATATTCCATTAAAAAAAAGGACCCTCAGATTAAACGTGTGTTGTGTGTGATAGACTCCTCCCTGCCTGCCATTCTACTAGGTATTGCGATTGGTATGGTATAATTGTATCGCGATGCAGAACTTTATCCTTAGTTCTTTATTTACTCTATAAACGACCTGGAGTTATTTTTGTTGGCAAGAGATATAAGTCACTAGATAAACTTCGTCGTCATAATAAAAACATCAAACTAACATACTATACGTCGTTTTTTAATCTCGTAGACTGAATTGACAGGTGCAAATGGCGTACTGACACGAATTTCTATAGAATTTATGTCAGTTTTGACATTATCATTTGTCAATTTGGTCTACGAGATTAAAAAACAAAAGACAATGCCAGTTGCTACTTATAGCTATGACCCACCAAATAAAAGTTGGCTTCCAACTATACCAAATGTAGCATTCTATTTGTCCTTTATCAGTGATAACTAAAATTATGATTAAATGTCTTTAAAAGTGCAGTTTCTGTTTTATTGGATAAAATATCACATTTAGGTTAGATACCTATGTCGAGCATACGTTAACGTCACGTCCCTATTTTCACAATGCTGGTCTAGCCACAAAGCACACACAATACAATACTACAATCTTGACGGATTACAGATGTTGGTGGAAGCTGTAAGATAATTCAAACACATTTATAATTTGTAATAAACAAACACAATAGCCACCCAAAAATCAAATGACTTTGTCAATAATGCCAGTTGTGACATTTTGACACAAGGATATAATACACAAACAATATACGAAATGGACTGAGCACTCATGCCGTAAAAACGTGCTGAGAGAGATAGCTCCGATGGGGCCAGTTGTCTCTTTCTAATAGGGTAGGTCTCGTCCAAAATACCTCAGTGCCTCAAGTCGAAAGTTTTCGACCAATGTGTGTTACCAGTGATGACGTATGGCGCCGAAACGTGGTCCTTTACTATGGGCCTCATTAGTAAGCTCAGTAAGTCCAACGAGCTATGGAGAGGGCTATGCTTGGAGTCTCTTTAGCCGATCGGCTCAGAAATGAGGAGATTCGTAGACGAACCAAAGTAACCGACATAGCCCAACGAATTAGCAAGTTGAAATGGCAGTAGGCAGGCCATATAGCTCGCAGAACTGATGGCCGATGGGGCCGTAAGGTTCTCGAATGGAGACCACGCACCGGCAAGCGCAGCGTAGGACGTCCACCCACTAGGTGGGCAGACGATCTTATGAAGGCCACAGGATCACGCTGGATGCAGGCCGCTTACAACCGGTCCTACTACAAGTCCAAAGGAGGCCTATGTTCAGCAGTGGACGTGTTACGGCTGATATGATGATGATGATGAATAGGGTAGGTAACCAAAATACATGTTATTACGTTTTTAAATATTTCTTAAAAAAAAACAATAAAAAAACATTTATAAACATAAAAACAGTAGTCCGCCGGTGTGGGAGCGGGGTCCAAACTACCGGTGGTTAGGGCTACAGAAACAGGAACCTCCTCACAATGCGGGCCGTATTTAGGAACACTGCCTTCAAAATCAGGCCCTTGATCCAACTACCTAGAGAGAGCCTCGAAAGGTATTCGTCGAGGCCCTTTGCCATCAGGCCATTGGCTGTAACGATAAATCGGCACAATGATAGCCGAGCTCACATTCCCACTCCGACAACCGCGCGTGCTAAGTTGGGATATTTCATTTATTTATATTTCTCAGCTTTCAGTTCAGAAGGTTCTCGTCATGCGAGATGGTATCATCGATTATTTATCATTACGCGGCGCACCGATCTGTCTATCACAACAATATCAGGGACATTGGCGACAATAGCCCGAATAAAAAAAAAAAAATATAGAAAAATAAACCTGAAAGCAATTTTAAAGCCGAAAAAGTAAATAAGGTTAGCAAGTAAGAGTTATATTTTACTGTTTCTATCCATACTACTTTCTGGGAATAGGAGGAAAGGGACAAGACAAGCGCCATCCAAGTTGCTCTTCTCTTTCGTCATGCTAATTATAGTAAATAAAAAAAGACCTAAACGGTGGCGATTACGGTTCATTTTTGGGTACTAGGTAACTTGAAGTGCTCAGTCCAGATTTTATGATAGGGCTATGTTTTGATTAGGTATTTCCGCGTCAATGACGTTTCGTTGTACCTAATCATTCATGCTCAAATATGAAATATTTTTAAGAGTTTATATACATAATGTGATTTATATAAAAAATAAACATTATTTTCGTTAAACACACTTATTGAAAATAATGTTTTATTAAAACTGAATATTGCATATTTAAATCCGAACAATAACACATTAAAAGTTGTCATTTGTCATTTTCTCTGCGTGTAGGTATGCTTAATGCGTAACGCACAGTATGGCCGCGATGAAAACAGGAAATGGTTTTTGGGTTTTCGAAATCCTTTTATCACTAACTTTTTAAAAGCATCTTTTGCAGAATAACAATTATGTAATCAGGGGTCTTATTTTCATTTAATATTTTTCATTAGTTTATATTTCCTGTATCTTGGGCTGAAAGGTGGGGCAGGATCTGGCATTGTCATTTAGTTCTAATATAAAATGATTAGCCTATAACTTGCCAAGATAAATTAGCTAAGTCATTAACTTAAGTGTTAGTTAAGAGGCAGAATGGTTTAGGGTCAATTAAGTAAGACTTAGTACCACTGTACCAGGCGCACAGGAGTATCGCGGAGGTCTCATCAATATGCATGGTCACAAAACCTCAGTGGACCGTTGAGAAATTAAATCGTTGGAGGCGAAAATACTTTAGGGCTATTGTTCATAACAAAGATGTATTTTGGAATTAATTTGCTCGGTCCATCAAAAGGGATACATTAAATCTAAAAGAGGTGTATTTTCTTGAAGGATCTCATTTTATTCATGAGTTTTGTTAAATTCTACGGGGACCTCGTAGAATTCAATTCTGAAAAGGCGGTCAAAAATTGTTTATAATTATTCAGGTATTTTTTTATCGAAACTTTAACTACAAATAAAATAAAACGATGATTAAAATGACAGTAATTTGGTCTTCCTCAGAGAAAATTATCTGGTTTTTGAATAATCAACAGCCTTGTATCAGTTTTTTAATTTACATACTAAATGTGACAAGGTACTAGGCATTCATAACACGACAGAAGCTATCTTCGCGTAATATGATAAATCTCAGAAAAATAAATTGGAAACGTCTTCAAAGCAATTTATTTTCAGCTTGTTACATAAATATGATTTTAATATGCACAGACATAAAAGAGCAGCTGCAACTGAGTAATTTTTCGTTTGGCGCCGATCCAGGCGCAATGTTTTTTGTTATTTTTATTTTTTAACAATCAGAAACTGCGATAGTTGCTGAGGCCCGAAGTTTAGTGTCTACAGTTTAGAGTGAAATAATTATGTGAGAAAAAGAAAATTGAGTTTCTTTCCTATATTTGTATCTCGAGATCCTTGTGTGCTATCTACAGTGAATGAATATTTAATATGCACCAAATTTTTGAAGAATCTTGAATTAAAAAGTCTTGTTTTCGGTCACGACAGACAATCTCAGCGGAGTTCATAATAATATACTTAGTTCTCAAGTGTATACCCATACACTGGCACAGGCACAGTAATAGCGTCTCTTCCATTAATATCATTGTATGATGGGGCGTCAATCCCACAAGATCGGAGAGAGGCCGGGGCCTTCCAAGGAACGGTGCTATGACACCGCTATCTCCCAAAATCCGCGCTCCCATAATCAGAAAATTCTAAAAATATTTTACACCCTGGCACCCAGCTCGGCAGTGGAGTTCGTTTTTGTTTTAACTTGAAAGTAGATACTGGTAATTATAACGATACTCATGGTTTCTGAGCCACGCTTCCGTATTCTCCATAATATTATCGACATATTATCTAATTGTCGGATCTTGGTTGAGTAAGCTTTTATGCCTTTGTCAAACTGACAGACGAACGAATGCGTGGCGTAGCGTTTTTGTTTGTAATGTATGGAATTGTTTGAAGCCTGTCACATAGAGTATCGGATCGCTTTCGCATTTTTGTATGACATGATTCGGTTCGCTATCGCCTGTCTGTTTGACAAAGGCCTAAAAAGAGAACACAAAGCGCCCTTTTTTAGGCGTTGTACTGAGTCCAGTGTAGGTGTCTGATAAGGACCACAATCCCATGGGCCGACAGTTTGGACGTGGTAGTAGTGACACGAACTGCTCTGGGAGCTGTACCTGTGTTCATTTTTAAGGTCGAGTGTTAAAGTAGCAAAGTAGAGTTAGTAAGACTCTGTAATAATCTCAATTACTCGTAGTCCACTCTGCGCCCACAATTGTTGACACTATGCATGTCACTTACTACTGTTATTATTGTGATAATCAGCTAAATATACCTGGATGCGACATATACAGGGTGTTTCTTTTAAATTGGCCAAAAGGGAGAAATCCGCATCCTTATGAGATACCTTCTTAGGAAACTTTATCTCTTTTTTGATGTTGACAATTTTGGCATTTTTATTTTTTGGTCAAGTGTGAGTTGTCCATAACAATGAGTGAAACTGACCAAATTTTTTTGACTCTGTTTCGTGTAAGGATCATTTCATTGTATCGGAAGAAAAAAATCAGAAGTTGGTCAAATTTAAGAAAATATTTTTTCATATTGTATGAACGAAAAAAAATATCAATTTTTTTATGATATCGTTTTATTTACTGCCATGTAAGGATGAGATAATTGTATTGGCAGAAAAATGTCTGGACAGTAGAAGTTGGTCAAAAGTAGAGTAATGTTTCATTTATCATCATAAAGTCGTTTTAATAGTAGTGAGTATTTCATTAGATTTGACCCACTTTTGTTGTCCAGACATTTTACAAATAGTCCTTACATGACAGTAAATCAAACGACATCATAAAAAAAGTTGATAATTTTTTCGTTCTTATAATTTGTATGAATACATATTTTGCTAAATTTGACCAACTTCCGCCGTCCCGATTTTTTTCTTCCCATACAGCGAAATGATCCTTACACGAAACAGAGTCGAAAAGCATTAAAAAAATGTTAGTCAGTTTCACTCATTTTTGTGGACAACTCACACTTGACCAAAAAAATAAAAACGCCAAAGTTGTCACCATCAAAAAAGAGATAAAGGTTCCTAAGAAAGTTTTCCCGTATCTCTTATGGATGCGGATTTCTCCCTTTTGGCCAATTTAAAAGAAACACCCTGTTTATTGTAATAATTATCAAAACAATTTATTATTATCAAAAAATGGACAACAGGGATAAATCTAAAAAGTCAACGAACGTTCATTTCGTCAATATTATTGTAAGAAAACAGGCCCTGAAAGAAAATGAAAACAAAAGTAAAATTATGCTTTAATTTAATCAAACATGGCTATTCCCACAAAAAAATATTGGCTACTAAGCATAATTTATTGAAATTACCCACAGAATTCTCGATAATTCGGTCCCATCATTTTGACTCCCCTTAAATGCAAATACTTATCGATGCTGAAACTGAAATAATTTCCGAGAAATATTGATTGTTTATGCAATATCAACCAATTTGCTGCTCGTCTGGAAATATTATCTTTGCGGGAACTTCGGTGTGGTCGTGAATATATTTTTGTTTAATAGAAATAATTTGGGCAATAGCTGCTTTTATTGGCCTTTTTCATCTAGAATGTTGCATGATACTGAAAATCTATTAAATATTTGTAAGAGTTGGCGACTGGACAGAACGAAAACGATGTGCAATCTTCGCTAGAATCAACTTAATACCAAAGCACATAAAGTTGAAAATCTATTAAAGCCAGCGTTTGCGTGTATCGTTTGTTACGTGGCTACAGGCCCTGTTACTCAAACTATTACACTAAAAACTTTTTGAAAAAAAAAGGAACCGACTTCAAAACCGATCACAAAAAAAATGTGTAGAACAACTTTTCTTTCGGAAGTCAAATTCAAATTCAAAATATTTTATTGTGGTGCCTTTTTATAATCAATGGTTTTCTTTTTATTTCATTGACTATGGCCACTGACTTCCAAAAGGAAAGTTATTTAACACTTTATTTTTATCGGTATTGAAGTCACCTTTAACCTTTTTAGCAAAAAACTTCATTTATATAATCGGCGTCTTTGAAAATCTACAATCCTAGTACGCAACAAAAACAGATCTATGCGGGCAACGTCACGGGATATCCATTAGTGTTATATATATTAAAACCTACTCCAGAATGTAATTAACCCTTTCCTGAAAACCGCATCAAAATCAATTTAGCCAAACGCTACAATAATCGCGGAAAATACATACAAATATACATACAGGTCGAACAGAGAACCAACTTTTTTTGAAGTCGGTCTAAGATTAAAACAAACTCAACATCTCATTCAGAATTCGAACGGCGGGGCGTCCCAATTTAAAAAAAAAAAAAACGAATTTTCCTGAGCGCCGACGTTGCAGAATAGCACTGCTGTTGCAGTAACATATATAACGTACCACCAACTTCCTGTGGTATGCGGGTAGATCGAAACTATTTGAAGGTTTGCTTCTCAAAGAAGATTTTGCATGGTTACGTTGCTATCCAATGTTGGCACTTGAGCTAAAGTTTGTTGGCTCAATGACCACTTCGTTTTGGCAAGTTCAAGTAAGGCTTGCTATGTAAGTAAAGTTTCATAGATTTTGAAAACGCAAGTTTTTTTTTATTGCATTTTTCCAGAATGCATGTTTTCCGCAATACTTTTTTTTCTCTGTTTAATTTACTTCAGGAATTCTATTGAGACTGATAAGCAACCCCATCAAGCAATACTTATCAACGAAATATGTTTATTTATGCATTAAACATAATTAGAAATAATCTCTCTCGTGCAGTCCAGTGTTTACTTAAAACTATTTTTTTTCATTTCTAACTAAATCCACACCTAGGTTGTAATAGAGTCATTATTAAGTATGTTCATCTCTTTTTTTGAGGTGAAAAATTCATAAAATGAATCCTTCAGCTCTAGTTGGGGTGGAAGGGACAGTCAAACTCACCGTTTTATTACAAAATGCGGTTGGCTGTCAAAGTTTCTCATAGCAGCTTTTTTACTGTGTTATTTTCACAGAAAATGGTTTTTTTAACATGATACTATTTATTGTTTAAACCAGTAGTTCCCAAACTTATTTTTTTCATGGACCACTTTCAAAATTTTACTGGTTTCGGTGGACCCCCTGCTGCTACATTTCTACCACATTCTTAAAAGTCACCAAAAAATAAAAATTGTGTCGCTTCTGAGTTCTGTCCCTAATTATATTCCGATAGGTAAAATAAAACCGGCCAAGTGCGTGTCGGGCCACGCACAGTGTAGGGTTCCGTAGTTGCCCATTAAAATACTTATGCGAACTAACTAAACTGATTCGGTGAATTTAATTTTAAAAAGAAGAATTTTCAAAATCGGTCCAGGAGTCTTTGAGAAATCGGGGAAAATACATTAAAAAAAATATTAAAAAAAACAAAAAACCCGACTGCGTAAAAAAACTAAAAAGAAAGAAGCAAGCCCAGTAGTTTAGAATTCACTCATTCACACTCACAGTCGGGGCCCATTCAAATTAAACCAATCAAATCTTCCCAAGGGGCCCCGACTGTGAGTGTGAATGAGTGAATTCTAAACTACTGGGCTTGTTTCTTTCTTTTTAGTTTTTTTTACGCAGTCGGGTTTTTTGTTTTTTTTTTTTTAATATTTATTTTATTTTACTATTTTAGTTTTTGTTAGCATTTATCAGTTCAAATTAAATTGAAACATATAAGTTATATATATTTTGGTAAACCATTTTTAAAATCCTATAATTTGATACCCCACTTGATAGAAAGTGAGAGATTTTAAAAAAATATTTTTAGTTCGGAACCCTTTTGCACACGAGTTCGACTCGCACTTAGCCAGTTTTATGTACCCAGTGACACTCTCACGTTTAAGACGAATCTAACGACACCTCTCAAGTTATAATCCATCAAGCCGTTTAGGCTGCAGAGTAACACAAAGAAACATACATACATACATACATACACACATACACTCGAAAAACATAACCCTCCTGGCGCAGTCGGTTAAAAAAAGATTACGACGAATTGAGAACCAATCCTTTTTTTAAAGTTAGTTAAAAATAGTTGACAATAAAAACCTACCTATCCCCAAAACATATCCACCTATTATAGCTGTAAAAATAAAGTTGACAAACTTACATTTGCAGTTGAAGCACATGTTCTCCGATACATTTTGTTTAGGAAAATATGTTATCCAAGTACGTTTTATAAGTTGGTCGACTATTACTCGTAAACTTGTAAAGCCTACTTAGTCGTAATAATTTTCTTTTAAACTTCGTTATAATATATACTACTATTGTGATTTTTTTCACACCCCCAAGCATAACCGTTTAGCTGGTAGAGGGAGGGGACACTCGAGTCGAGCAAAAATTAGCACTTTAAAGCTTAATATTTCACAAACGGATCTTTTTATCAAAAAATTGTAAATGTAAACTATCAATATTTTTTAAAGGCCTTTTTAATGATACCCCACACTAAGGGGTACGCGAGAAAAAAAAAACATCCCCACTTGTACGTGTACAGGAGGTAGGTACCCTAAAAAAAATATTTTACGAGATTTTATTTTACCGCTTTTTCGGCGTAACAAATCCGTATATTTACACCAAATTACAGCTTTCTAGTACTGGGCGTCTCTGAGCTAAGCTGCGGACAGACGGACGGACGGACGGACGGACGGACGGACATGGCGAAACTATAAGGGTTCCTTGTTGACTACGGAACCCTAAAAACGAAAAATGGTACATTTTTATAGCAATTTATTTATTAATTAAAAGAATAGATTCTATTCTCAAAAGAATTACAAGAAAAAATTAATAAGGTAAAATTGGTTCAGGTCATAATTTTAATTAATGGGAAGGATGTATTTGATGGAGTGTCAGCAAACGATCAATGTTTGGCTTTATTTTTGTGAGCAATAACAGCAAATCCCCCCGCTCTGTGATTTTTAATTTGCTCCTTTTTTTGTTAAGAGGTTTGTAACGGCCCTAAAACTCCTTTCGACAAGGTATGACGAGGGAAAAGCTATTAAAAATTTCCTTGCGATTTCCCACAGTGCAGGATATTTTTCGGGTATTTCTGCTTGCAGCCAAAATGTTTGGTAGCCTTTTCTAAATTTCACCTTCAGCTCCTCATTGGTGCTTAGCTCGAGCAGCTCCTCTTGTAATACAACATTGGAAACTTCCGTTTCATCAAATGGATTTATGATCCATGGTGGTATATCCATCGTCAGCATATCTTCAAACCTGGTTTTGAAGTCATCATGCAGGGCACTTAAATATTGACTGTAGGTATGGATATGAATCCTCATCAATACATTCTACCTGCGACAAGTTTGGAAATTGAGAGAATTCGCGCTGACTAATGAATAGCTCTAAGTCCGGGTATAATTCTTTTGAGATGACTTATAAACCCACGATATCGCCCGACCATTGCAGGAGCTCCGTCTGTTGCCACTGAAATAATGTTTGTAAATGGAATAGATTTTTCCGTAAAAAAATGACTCAGTACATTAAATATTGATTCGCCTTTAGTGTCAGTCTCCAAAGTTCTGGCAAATAGCAATTCTTCGTGAATTTCTTCCGTAAATCGGACATAATTATGCCAATAATAATGCCTCATTACCGGGTAACGTTTACTCGTCCAGTTGTATAGAAAAATGAGTTTTTTGCAGATGACTGCACAAAAAACTTTCGATATCAGAGCTCATTTCATCAATGCGTCTTTGTACAGTGTTGTTACTTAATGGAATTCTTTTTAGTACGTCAAATGGAGATTTGTGCAAAATAGTTTTTAAAACCTCTTCAACAGCGGGTAAAATTAATTTTTCTCCGATAGTGTGCGGTTTTCCAGATTTTGCTTTAAGTAATGAAATATTGTAAGATGCCCGCAAGCCATCATCGTTACTTTGAGATGTTGAAGCGAACATACTGTGCATGGTGGGTCTCTTTTCATATTTTTCCTTCAATGTTTGGAAATCTTTACCTATTTTGCTCTTTACTATCAAAAGCAGATAAATTTTCGTGGACCCCCATTAACATCTTATGGACCCCCATTTTTTGTTCACGCCTACGTAGACCACCAGCAAGTCTCCCGTGGACCCCTGGGGGTCCACCTGGACCACTTTGGGAATCACTGGTTTAAACAATCGTTCAATTAACAGCTGCACTAAGAAGTCCACGTTTTATTCAAGTTTTGTAATACGAAGAAATTTAAACCATGGTTCTGCAGAAACGCCTGGACTTGATAATCCAGGTTTAAACCAAGGTTTATTTAGTTTTTGTGATAAGACTGTTACTGACTCTTGGAAACGACTCATGGAATATTATTAAATGTATATCGAAAACTGAATCCTAACGATGCGATTTCAATATATCTCGACTTAATCCGATACGTACGTGGATTGACATCATTTTCATTTCGGAGAGAAACGTGGAATCGGTAGATTTATCCAACTATAAAATATTTGAACAACCTGTATAATCACATCGCTTTAACAGGAGGAATTTATTGCTTTTACAAAATCTAGAATATCTTCGTGTACTAAAATAAATCTTAATATGTTACCTTCAATCACTGACAGTTTGTAATAAGTTTAGTAACATTATAATTAAAAACATGAAAATGTTAAAATTATTTTGACGGCACGGTCAGCTCAGTGGCTGAGCAATTGGACTGGTGCGCTGCATGTCGCGGGTTCGATTCCCGCACGGAGCAAATATTTGTATGATCTACAAGCAGTTGTTCCGGGTCTGGGCGTTTGTATATGTGAGTTTGTATATTTATAAACGTACCCACAACACAGGAGAAATTCTTAATGTGGGGCAAGGTTTATTAAGAAAAGATTGCAGGGTAAAGGCCTCCCCCAATTCCTTCCATAAACGAGTTAACATTAATCTTAACAAAAAATATTTTATAGCTTTTGAAACGTGGCGCTGAAAATTGTTTTTTTATAACGTCGTTTTCAGGATATAATAAGAAAAACAATAACGTCATGTAGGGATTGACATAAAATGACACCCTGTAGATACTGGATTCGGGGTCATGTTATAAGAAAATAATGTGTAGTTTTTTTTCACTACTTATCTACTACACTAATTACCAGGGATGTGAATTTCAGAAACATAGATAGATAAAAGATTTATTTAGTGCAATAGAGACACAAAAACAAATAGGTACATAAAAAGATACACAGTAGGTAACAAGACAAATAAACAAATAAAAAAAGTGACAGATAACAAAAAAGAGAATAATAGATACAATCGACAAAGTTTAATCATGACCCATTTTGACAATAAATCGTTTGCATCCGTCAAATTGACAAAGATCAAAGTCGTTACCATGGGTATGTATGTTTACGCGAATGTGGATCTAATTGTATTTAAGTCTGTAAGAAAATAAGCTTAAATGGGTCATGATTCAACTTTGTCGATTGTACCTACAGAGATTAAGATTAACAAAATTAAGACGTGACACAAAAGATGTGCGGTGTGTGTCTCAGAATTGCACCAAATGAGTGTTCAGCTCAGCATGTGTCAGGTTGATACCTGACACTGATATTTTGCTGGATCCCTGCAGTGATATCATAGATTCAATCCTCATTTTCTAGTAGAAAACTATTATACACGTAGCATGATCAATAATTCTACATAATCTCTATTCTATCTATATAAAATAGACAAAATCGTTTCCATGCAAGGAAACGCTTCTTTTCTCGAGATTAGCATGACCCGAATGAGATTGAAGAATAAAACACATTTCTTTTCACATTTTAAACATCGCCATGCTTAGGACGAAAGAGATCTTTCCAAATTCTGTCACTTTGTCTATTCTTCCGTCAATATTTCAAAAGACTCATGCTACGCGTGTTGGCTTGTTAACGTCATAGAATAGGTCTTAGTATTAAAACAATTTACATCGCGGATGAAATCGCGGACGAAATCTCGGGCAGAAACTAGCAAATAATAAAACCATTTTGCCCAACAATTTCTTAACAGCTTCATGAACTGAACTGTCACTTTACAACTTTTAATAAAAGTTTACATCCAAAACTCGTGTACCTTAAAAATGAAAACGCTTCAGCGCATAAGTTGCAACAAAGGGACGTTTTTACGATAGTAGCACACACCAACTATTTTTACGAGCTGTATCCTTGCGGCAACGAATATGTGAACTTTAGTACCTATGACACGTGGTAGGTTCTGGACGAAGATTCACTCCACAACAGTAGTTAAAAATCATTTATTTCATCTTCGCCAATAACTAGGTATCTGAACGCTTACCGTGGTAATGAAACACGATACAATCAGTACAATTTTCGAAGTTAATTGTAACAGTATTTTACTCTGCGTTGAAAGGGTCAGTTTTTAATGATTGGCCAAATCAGAAATGGTTCAAAATCGATAGCATTATTTTTTCGATATGCCATTCGTCTCCACCACCAAAGCAAGGATATTTTCACAAGGTTTCAATTCAATAACTAAGGTACCAGTTGGTACAGACGCCAGCAGGTTAACCTACCCGAATCTGTCAGATTTTACCAATCAAACATTAACCTTCTACTCTTGTGATAAGGTTGAAATTCTATTAAAGAAATCTGACAGATTGTGGTAGCTTGATGTGCTGGCGTCTGTACATACATTAATTGTCCACGTGGGTATTAATGCACATTTTTAAATTAAATGTATTATTTTATTTTATTGAACTTAGCAATAATATTAAAATTCGTCGCATCGGTTTGATCTCTATTAGATCTTAATTTGAAAAAGGTGTCTCGTAATCCTGTATTTTCAGTTTGTCAAGAACTTTATTTCTCTCAGCAAAAAATATTTTTTGATATTATCATCTATCACAAAGTAAACTGAACCTTCTCCCCATATTTTTACAGTACCCTGTTCAATGTTATGCAGGTCTGAGTCAGCACACATGAACTCTCTCCGAGATAGATGTAATAAACTCCATTCGGTTACTCAGTGACTGCGCTTTTATCTCCGCAAGGAAATCCGGTCTACACTCCTTGTTATAGCAAGATTGTAGACAAACTTCGTGAAGATGATAGAATTGTTTGTTTAAAGTTATAGTCTTGTAAAGAGGTATGGTAAAGAGGTATGATACGACATTTTATTTCTGGTTGTTTGTGTATGTACGTTTAAATGTTAGTAAAAGCACCCAGAAAACAGGAGTAGGAAAAATCCACGTAAAATGCCCCGATTCGATGGCATTGACATCATCTTAGCAATCTTCTGAAGAGGCCCCGTGGAACAGCGGGTACATCGTAAGTTTTAGCTTTTCCCGTTTAATTTTTAACTCGTATCTTTTTTTTATTGACTTCGTAAAATGCTCAAATGAGTCCTCTCGCCCTGGGTGGAGTGGAAGTGACTGTCAGACTCGTATTGACTTAACATTCCAGAGTCACGTTTATCTGTTTAGTCAGTTTCACGATCTTTAACCCGAATCTTGTAATCAACTTATGGTCTTTGCAGAATTAAAACCAAATATTAAAAAAACATTGACAACAGTATTTTTTTTTTCTCAAACACATTTTCTCTGTTTTACACAATTCATGCAATGTTTCATGCGATGAATTTAACTTACTCTGTTATATTAGGTAAAATAAAAAAAAAATATAACTATGTAACAAATAACAAATCTTTGACGATTTCTAAAACCGCATAATTTTCACAAAGTTACCGAACGATCCAGTTACTCAATTTAAAGTTTAATTTCGTAACCGAAGCCAAAATTGGAGTCAACGCTAAGTTTACTTTGAACTAAGATTAACATTATTAACGCTAAGATTATTAAAACTTAAATTCAAGCCATGCATTTAATCAAATTAAATAAAAATATAATGAACAGTGTGATTCTTTTAAGCTGGCCTTCATTATTAAATCTGAAGTCATAAGACATTCCGGGAAAAAATAATAAGAAACTTTACCTTTTATTGAAGTTACAGTATTTCTATTTTCTATTTCGCTTATTTTTGTAGACAACTCATATTTGTGAACAGAATTGTATGAAATAGACTGAGAACTGCTGGCTAACTTAAAAGAATGTGAGCTCTGTATCTTCTAATTATTATGTTTTTTCTAAGATGATAGTACTGTGAAAATTAAGATAAGGGAACACTGTATATGAAAAGGACGCGAGATATAATGGGGACATACACTCTTTAGGCATACTTAACACAACACTATCGTAGCGCAAGCGCCATCAGAGGCCTTACCACGAGTTCTTAACGCGATCCAGTTTAGGCTGTGAGAAAGAGACAGATCTATACAAGTCGTCTAGCGCCACATCTTTCCCACAGCCTAAAGACTCACGCTTTAAGAGTTCATGGTAGGCCACCAGGACGTCATTTACAAGCGGCCATTATCAAATGGCGTCCTGTTGGCGCTTGCGCTACGTCTTTCTTAGTGTTGTGTTAAGTTTGCCTTATGGTAGCCATACACCATCCTGCCTATCGAACGATCGATTTGACGCTTGCAATTGTTTCAAATTGGCAGTTCGTCCTTAAACACCATACACCATACTGCCTATCGTACGATCGATTTGACACAACTTCAAATCTGCAGCAGCGATGCCAACTTAGCAACTTTATAGCTAGATCTAGCTATTATTCGGTGACCGATAGCTACAAATTTATAAAATTGTAGCTGTCGTCACCGAATAATAGCCAAATGCATCACTGCTGCCGATTTGACGTTGTGTCAAATCGGTTTGATGACCTATCAAATTGGCATGTCATGCCATCAAATTGGCATTTTTAAACAATTGAAACAATTCCAAGCGTCAAATCGATCGTCGATAGGCAGGATGGTGTATGGCTCACACCGCGTCGCCGTCTTATACACTGTTCCCATATTAAGAACATAATTCGACAGTAAAAGCGTGTTCAAGAGATAACTTGCAAAGAAATAAGGACAGAGATAGATCCAGAACGATCGCATTGAATTTTATTTGTGTTTGCCTAAATTAGGTGGTCTGCAAAATTCGGCTACGATTTGTTTTTTTTTTTTGCTATTTTCAACTTTGCAATTGCTAGGTACTTGAATTTGTAACGTTGATTAGAGGCGATAGCATATATAGGGGTTTGAACATTTTTGTATGGGGAATGTACCAGGTTTTTGATTTTTTGGCGGTCACGTCTGAAACATTCATAGATCGATAGATCATATCAAAACAAACATATAATGTGAGAGGCAAAACCTCGTAAATCGTCACGTTTCCGAGTTATGCGCTGTCAAACATGTACACATTTTTACATGTTTGACAGCTCATAAACTCGGAAATGTGACGCTGAAACGTCACGCACTCGTGATAAGTGGCAAGCGATACACGCTAACGTGCAGTCTAGATTTTCAACTTTATGTGTACATAGTTGAGAATGTATTAAAAATTACTGAGTGTTAATGTTTATCGCTTGCCACTAGTCTATGGGGGGGGCTGATCAACGTATAACCTAATGTTGAGAAACAAATAGCCAAATCTTGCAAGCTGCTAGTATCATAACACATACCTACAATATTGTCTTAGTAGTGAATTAGTCATATATCTCTTACCGTCATCATCTTCACCGGATGGCTCTTCAGATGAATCTGCTCGGTTCCTCAGGTCATGGAGGCGAGAGAGTACACGGTGGGATGCACATATTCCTTCGCTTGCATGGCCTGAAGAGCAGAGCACTACTGCTCCGGTATCCTCAGCTTTATTGTGTTCGTATTGAGGTTTGTTTTGGAGTGGCAACGTACACGCATAAGTACACAACACATTTCAATATTGAGACACAAATTATTGGCAAAGTGTTTTTTTTTTTTTAATAATCTTGCGTCAGATTTTTTATCGCATCTTGGACGAAACTATGAGTCTAATGTATATTTCATTATCAAACCAAAATCACGAGGAACACATGGATGAGGGAGGGATGTATTGAACCGAAAAAAATGACAGAAAAAAGAGGAGGCTCATACCCAGCGGTGGGTGATCCCAGACTGAGCTGATGATGGAAATCATCATCTGATGATGATGATTTTCAAACCACAATGTTATCGATTTTCAAACCACAATGTTATCAACCAACTAACCACACAAAAATTTTACATGATAGCCGCGTTCGAAAAATACAAACACAAAGTTAAAAGTTAAATCACAAAGTAAGGCGATAAAGTACCAGAGTAACATGAATTGCAGGCAATATAAAAGTGAGACATGGTCATTAGAATAATCTTACATCAAATCGTAGTCAAGTGGCGCGGTGCCAACGCTGGCAATGTAGCTTTATTAATATATGGCTATGAGCTATCCTGACTCATTACATTTTGGCTGCCAATATGAGCTCATCTATTTTATGATTGCCTGGTTGTAAGGATCGAATGAGAACGTCGTACATAGATGGTTAAAATAAGTTATGTGTCTACTACTATGTGCCTTAGGTACGATGAAGTTGGCAAAAATCATTTTATTTATCGATAATTGAGAATAATTCAGATTATTTTTTAGAATAATGGTTTTTGTATTCAACAAAAAATCTGGTGCAAATTAATTTCTGGTTTGTTAATAAGAGTGTGCAAGTGATAGATAAACACACAATATGGCGTCATTACAGATTTGTCCATGCCTTAGTCACATAGTACTGTGTAGCATCTACAATAATCTACATTATTAATGCAAAAGAAATTTCGGCTGATCGTTTTCAGTAAGGTTTAGGTTCCAACCTAATAATCAACATTTACAAAGGTCAAAGTCGAAGTCAAAGTCCAATAAATTTATTCCAATTAGGCCATCAAAGAGGCACTCTTGAACGTCGAATAGGAAATAGGAAGGGATGGGATTGATTCTACACCCATTCGCTAAGGTAGGTCTGTATGGAGAAGAATGGACAAGAAACTCCATACTTACTCTTTTTCAAAAATGTTTCACAATGTTTTGAAATCACAAATTAAAAAAAAAAATGTGCACGCGATGTACTCTAAGGATTTCTTTTGTACGTTTCTATAGCATACAAATAATATTATTTTGTCGAATTTAACGACAGGCCCACCCTGGGAAGAAATAATATCGAAGAAAAATATTATCCATCAAACATTTAATAATATAAAAACATGAATGAAGACCTTTCAAAGAAAAACCTTATTTATTCATCAAAAAACCAACAAGCGCTTACTTAATACTTAACCCTCTTCCAAGAAACAGGGGATAAGCTTGATAACTTTTTACAACGTAAACTCCTTGCCTTATCCATAAATCTCGGGCAAAACACCCCATTCTGAAACAAGTGGGTGTCTTATACTGACAAAATCCTCGATATACGGCCTCATGTAAGTCCCAGAAGAAATGGCCTAGCAACGCCCCTTCTTCACCCCCGTTTGGCCCCCTCTTAAGGGCGTTTTCCGCATAATTCGCTAATCAACCTTAAGCTTAGGCTTCGGGTTTATCCCTGTTGTATAAGAAAATCAACCTATGCTAATCTGTCTAATTTATTTAACAGATTTGCAACTTTATCATAAATGTGGAAGGTTCGTTTTCGATTGGAAACATTTTAAAGTTTGGTATAGAGTGAATTAACCTTAAAATGGCGCGAGTGATTCATCTATGTGGAGCAGTGGTGGCCCAGTGGTAACGGTCCCGACTTACGAGTTGTAGGTCATGGTTTTGTGTTTTGAATTTATTTCATCACCACTGCTCTCAAAACGGTGAAGGAAAACATCGTGAGGAAACCGGCATGTCCCAGAACCAAAAATTCGAAGACATGTGACATCTACCAACCCGCACTGGCCCGCGTGGTGGATTATGGCCCATTCCCTCTCACAGAGAGGAGGCCTGTGTCCCAGCTGTGAGAAAATTATAGGCTGATGATGATGATGATGATTCATCTATGAAAGCTTTGTGGTACCGTTTGATGTTATTGTATAATTTCATGTTTTGAATTACTTACTTACAGGATCAAACACGTGTTAATATGTCTGTGAAGAGCATGATTCTAACAACTTAATTAAGAAATTTTCAAATCAAATTATTTTTTCAGTCATACTAACAAAATCATTATTTGCCCCGTATTTTTGCTTTGTTACGTAATCCTTTGATGAAGATATGACTCTTTTATAATTCATCGTACGTCCTAAGCTATTACAATATTTACTAGCTCCTGACGTCACAAGTCCCCATTATTGTATTTTATCTTTGTATTTATAAATAGGTATTCATTGATTGACAAAATACGAAATATTTGTATGATTTTAAAATACGTGTCCGTAATATTTATAAAACTCTAATTTTGTTGACGACATACTAACAAGATTCTTAATTTATCGATTCGTCATAAAATTAGGTACAGTTACTCCATTAGATCCCGAAGTGTACCCATACCATGAGTTGTCATTACGATACTCGATCATACGCATCGACCGCGTTTGGCGCTCTCATTGGTTGAGAGTTCATACAACCTTGGAGCGGGCCAATGAGAGCGCCAAAACGCGGTCGATATCGATGATCGAGTATCGTAATGACAACTCATTATATGGGTACTGTAGGCTGGAATGATCTTTATACTCCCACTTATCGCACAGTTACTGTTTTTTGTAATTGAGTGACTCTATCTATTGCCTCAACCCGTGCATTTAATCCCGAAAGGAAAAGCCAATGACACAGCTCTAGACAATCTAAGACCACAATATTATACTTGGTCGTGGGACTTATCCAATTACCGTGACCATGGAACGTCAAGGGCTGTTGAAGGACACCTTGGATTTTAGTCAGTAGGATTCTAACAGTATGGGTGGGAGGACTCATTGGATAATTTTACCACGTAAAAAAAGACCTCAACATTATACTGACTAGTAGCGCTTGCGAACGGCAGACGATCTCCGGCCACCGTAGGCGGGGGCATCGGGCGGCGAGTAAAGGGCGACTCGCTGTCCGACATGGACCATGCCCGGGTCGACGACGTCAAGGGCTATTGAAGGACACCGTGGATTTTAGTCAGTACGAATCTGACAGTCCCTCCCGCCCTGCCCTGGGATTTAATGATTTTATCACGATACAAAAAAGTAACGCTTGCGAAAACTAAACAGTTTAATAGCTAAGAGGTAATAAAGAAAAATACAGCCATTAAAATTTCAGTCATCTTAAAAAAAAAAGTCGAGGCTTCTTCAAACATTTGTCGATTTAACATTCCGGATCGCAATTGACTTAGTTCATTTAATCGTTCGGAAACGAGCTACTCATTCATTTCTTGGGCGGAATGGCTGGCAATTTTTAAAACGAGTTTAATTTGTAGACTTTTAGAAAATTTTATGAATATTTAAATGGCACTCTCGTTTGTGAAGTCTAGCGTTTGTCAAGACTTTGAGGTACTGAGAGCATAGCAAATGTTTAGCAAATGACATCTAAGAGTACTTGATTGTCAAAAATTGTCTTTCAATATGATTCACATTATGAATTATTTAATTTGTCAATTCATTAGCGGAAATGCTCGAGTTTAACTTGAAAATTATCTTATGGAAATAATAATAGGATAAAACGTATGCTATAAGTTAACAGTTAACACTGGTAATAGGTAAACTATATTCAGTCTGCCGAATTTTATCACGTCTCTTCCCGTTTTGTAGCAAACATCCAAGTTTGGATTGGTGGCAATCCAAACTTTTTATTTTATATTCTAGTTCGATGTTGGCCTATTGTATTATCACCGCTTCCAATGAAAGTTTAATAATAATCTACGGAAAAAATGCTCATGTGTATCTTGTCTTATACAAAAGTATCTACCACGATGTAATATACAGTATACATTTTTATTTTAAAGTGTATACTGTGTAATACATCGTGACCGCTTGTTACAAAGTACAGAAAGCAGGAAAATCTCCACGCTCAGTAGAAGTGAAGAGATCGGAACATTTATCAGGGTGAGTGATTGTCTCAAGGTACAGGGTCGATGTACTGTAACGTGATATCGTGTAGTCCTGACTGTAGTAACTGATTGTGATCCGGTGTACTCGTCTTGTAGTATAGATGTTAATCAATCACAAAACAATTTTGTTTGTTTGTGTGTGAGTAGTAAAATAACCAAAAATATTAAAAAGTATAGGGAGGAGGGCAAAAATCCGCACAATGAGTGCCTGGAGATGGATATAATACATAGAATGCACGATTAGCGAGGTTTGTCTGTGAATGGGTGACCATCAATCCAAGAGAGCTTTCACCGTGCTTCTAAAGCTCGTAGTTTGGGTAGTCAAACTAAATTTTACTGAATTATTTTTTTGTTCTGTTTTTTTCTTTTTTTTATTTAGTAAAAATTTTACTGAAATTTTTACTAAATTTTTACTGTCATTCACGATCATCTCGAGACTGATTTGATGCAATCGACAATAAAGAAACAAGACAAATAATTCTGCATCATAAAACAAATAAAAATCTACTGAAAACTTTTCGTCGTTCAAAATATTCCGTATAATGAATCACCAATAAAAATGTATACTTAATTCAAAGAAAAACCCACTCAAGGAAACACGTAAAAGGCAACGATACAATCATTTACCAAAACCGTCAACTCCTAACGACATGTATGGAAATATTAATCATGGAACACGATGGGAATGAATGAGGATGACAAGGAAAATTGGCTTCCTTTCCCGTTTCGTTTTCTGAAGGGAAGATGCCCATAGAAATATGTTTCTTTATATCATTATTATGTAAATAGAAGCGACATTTTACAAGCGGTTTTTTATGCTAGGGGTGGCCTTTCATGTTCAGCCATGATTGAGCAATAGGGGTTGAAGATTTGAGGGATGAGGATGGGAGAGGTTTTTGCCCCGGAAAAGAGTAGTCTTCACCAGCCTATAATGTTGCCACTGCTGCGACACTGGTCACTTTCGGTCTGTGAGAGGGCATGAACAGTGCGGGTTGATAGATCTCGCGTGTTTTCGAATTTTGGTTCTAGGACATGCCGGTCTCGTCACAATCTTTTCCTTCACCATTTTAAGAGCATTGGTGATAAAATAAACTAATAATAACGCTCCTAGCCAGGGCTTTGAACCCACGACCTATACATCGTAATTCGGAGTCGATACTATTGGGCCATCACTGCTCTCTGGAGCTGGAATGGACCAGAGTAGACTGTTAATATGAAATAGAATAGCCATAACAGTCGTTGCATGAAGGGTTAAGGTTAGGAAATGACAGTGGTCAACTATGTTTGTCAAAAGATTTATAGACGATGAGAAAAATGAACAAGAAAGATGGTAGACAGTTTTATCTGCTCAGAAGCATTCACCATAAACGATTGAAGGTGAAAATAATAATAATAATAACCACTTTATTTCAGGCTACTTGGGCCCACAGATATATACCTTATAGACTAACATATATTATTGTTATAATACAGTTTGTGTTAGTATAAAGAAACTTAAGCATAAGTTAGTAAACACTTCACTTAGCACTATTTTATAGCGCACTCCAGTGGCACTTGTCCGCAGAAGCGACGGAACACCACGTCCTGCGGCCCAAAGTTCTCCTCCATGACGAGGTGCAGCAAACATGTTGGTACACGCACCACGAACACCTTGAAATTGACGTTGCGGCGCGATTCCAGCAGCTGAACTCTCGGCGTGTACTTGATCTTTTGACGCACGTACTCCACGATGTCCTCAACCTTAGTGGTGCAGTGTAGGCGTGAGATATACACCGGAGTAAAAAAAAGGTTGCACTCCAGGAGTGCCGGTAGAAGTGAAAACTTTTTTGTTACTATGTTTTATTTTTAATTTGAATGACGTCTTACTCATTTTCGATCAGGGTCACGTGACCCTGACGGTCACGTGACCCTGACGGTCACGTGACCCTGACGGTCACGTGACCCTGACGCGAGTTTTAAATTTTTTACCCATTACAGAAAAAGTGTACAACGCCGCTAAAGAAGTTTTCACTTCAAAAACGGAAAAGAGTATGTAAGGTTCGTAGAACGTAGCGTTCTGTATTTTTTCCTTACTCCGATGTGAAGAGGCTGAATGATTGCAGTGCTGCGTGTGTCGCGAGTTCGATTCCAGACAAGTACTTGTTATGGGTCTGAATGTTTGTGTATAAGAGTTTTAATATTTGTACGTGCACCCACGGTACAGGAGAAATTTCTACTGTGGGGCAGAGATTAAAAGTGACTGACTTTATGTAAATATTAACAATTTGATAGTAATAATATGAACAAGACACCAGCGTTACTATATTCAGATTATTTATTTCAATATTATTAAAAGATTTTACTCAGATAAGAGGTAACACAGTGTGGATATAAAATTAAATCAGCTTTAGTGCATTATAGCTGAGAGCTTTCGGCAATGCAATCAATGTGGAGTGCAAAATGATGTTCTCTTGTTCCGTTCGTCGAGTCTTGTTGTTTTTGCAAACGAAGGCGAAATTATATTGCTTCCGTATAGGTACTCGAATAAAACTTGACTGATAAAAATTACTTTCGCAGAGTATTTTAACTAAGAATTTACTTAATTTTTAAGGCCAATGGAAAAAAGGCGAACCTAAATATACGCAAACTATTCTTGCTAATAAAATAAAAAAAACGTCCCCTTTTACCCTTTGAGTACGAAACCTTAAAAAAATCATAACTTAGTATCTACTATACAGTAATCTCTCTTAACATTATAAAGAGTTTGTTCGTGTTGAGTGCTCCTTATTAACAAAAAGAGTGTCAGCATAATTACGGGCTTTAGAGGGCCAGAGCCTGCCGGGGTCGCGGGACTAACGAATACCGTTACCCCGGAACGTAAAGGGCTGTTGAAGGACACCGTGGATTTTAGTCAGTACGAGTCTGACAGTCCCTCCCGCTCTGCCCTGGGTTCAGGACTCATTTGATGATTTTACCACGATAAAAAAAAGTACCAACAGGTGTAAATTTTCTAATTTTTTTTTGATGCGTAACTTTTCGGTGTTTATGTTCTGACTAGTTGTTACTAGCGACTTTGCCCGCGATTAACTCGAAATGTATCCTTTAAGGACATAATACTGATATCCTATATGCTATTTCAGACTAATAAACTTATCTCTGAGCTAAATATCATCAAGATGTGTTCCACCGTTCCGGTATGATTGAGTAACAAACGCCCGGTTATACAAACATCCATACTTTATTTAATTTCGACAGGCCTGTTGGTCTAGTGGTTAGTGACCCTGGCTGCTATGCCGGAGGTCGTGGGTTCGATTCCTACCCAGGATAAATGATTGTGTGATGAGCACGATCATTTGTTCTGTGTCTGGGTGAAATTTATCTATAATATGTATGTATTAAGAAATATATAAATATGTTTATCAGTTGTCTAGTACCCATAACACAAGCTCTGCTTAGCTTGGGACTAGATGGCGTTGTGTGATAGTTGCGGACTATTATTATTATTACATTATTATTTATTTCTTTCATTTTATTTAGAAAGAAATAACAATTAGACACCGTATCATAAGGCACTCCCTCACCGGGAGCATTCGCGTGTAATGTAACATTCTAGATTGGACTTTGAGCATTACATTACATTACAATACTACTTCCCCGAGTGACGAGCATTATTTTAAGTACATTTAGATTTGATACAAGGTGCCGCATTGTGCGCCGGTTACAATTTGTAACGTATTAATCAGATTAATCTGACTAATACGTTACAAATTGTAACCGGAAGGTAAGGTAAGGTAGGTAAGGTAGGTTTTCAGTAAATAACCTTAAGGTTATTTACTGAAAACCTATTTCATTAAACAATTATTTATTAATTTCCAAAACAATCCAGTCTAAAATCTCTTTAGGCATAGAATTAACACAGACTGTAATATCCGTCGCAATCCGTTTAGTGGTTGCCTCAGAGGAACGGAACAAACAACATGCATTAGTGGCGGCATGCTAAGCCCAACAGTACTAATATACAAACTAATTATATGCCTATTTGCTTTATGAATTGGATAGAGAGAATTGTGATTTCAATATTAGTTAACTTGACAAATCCAATAACAAATGGAAAGGGTTGAATTGGTGGGGTTACAGAGAGGGTTCATTGCCTGCCGGGGTCGCGGGGCTATGTAAATAGGGAACCTGGAACGTAAAGGGCTATTGAAGGACATACACTGTGGATTTTAGTGAGTTAAGTACGTGTCTGACAGACACCCTGGTCGGGAGGATTCATTTGAAGATTTTACCCACCATAAAAAAAAAGCTAAAACATCTCAAATACCTAACGATTGGATCAAATTAGTAAAAATACCTTTTCGAAAAAAATAAACGGCTTCTAAAAAAACAGAAAAAAAGTGTGAAATAACAATTCTGTTCGCGTGTGTGTGTGTGTTGATTGTAAATATCTAAATATTCTTCTAATTGGTATTTTTCTTTACTACGGCCTTAAAGTACAGACCTAGCGCAATTCAAATGTTACAACCTTAGCTTGAACAAGTTTTTATAAAGAAAAATAGGCTTTTAGAAAATCAACCTTAGGCTTTGTTCCTTGAATAATGGTAATATAAATTTACCAAAAACAGATTTCAAAACCCATTTCTCTAATTAAAGTACTACAATAGATCTTCATTATAGATAAACCCCGCTACAACGGCAAATTAACGAACCTAATAAAATAAGATAATATTTTCTTTAGACAGTTTAAACACATAAATAATTCAACATTTAATTTACTAGTGAGTGTACAAAATTATTCCTAAAACGTTTTGAATTCAAAGCAGAAATAGGTACTAATTAAAGTCAACCAAAAAACAGCGATGGTAATAAATTTAGCCGCGGCTGAGTTTTGTCTAGCTGAATTATTTAAGCTGTGGCTTCTGGGACATTGAGCTTTCCGAGGGTCTCGTTTTATGACGTTTTTAGTTCGTAGTTTAAGTTCCCGTTTACTTTAAACGGGAACTTAAACTTTAAATTGATGGTAAAAAATTGTTCCTCGTTCGTACAGTATAATAGGGTGATTGGTAATTAGTGTACGATACTTAAACACGTGATTGTGCTCATGATAACAAACAACTTTAACTATGGGAACAAACCTGAAAACTCGAAAAAAAATCAGCTGTTCAGTACATTTATGTTTGCTTAATGTACTGAACAGCTGATATTTTTTCTTACGATTTCGGTTGCTCCCATAATAAAAATTGTTTGTTATCATGAGCACAATCTCGTGTTTAAGTATCGTACACTAATTACCAGTCACCCCATATGCGCTTATTCATTTTCAGATATTAATTGATAAATTAGATACCATTTTATAATTTTAAAACAAGATTCACAATCTATTCTATTTCTTTTTAAAATAATTTGGCATATACGTTGCCCCACACTAGGAATTTCTCCTGTATCGTGGATGCGTTTGCAAACATAGAAACTCACATACACAAATACCCAGACACGGAACAACTACTTACAGATCATACAAATATTTGTTCCGTGCGGGGATCGAACCCGCGCCACGCCGCGCTGTAGTCAATTGCTCGGCCACTACGCCAACGTGTCGTCAGTCAAAATCATTCTCCTTTTAAATCACAGTAAAATACCTATGACACATTTTTAATCAACTAAAATCCAAAGACGCGCATAAAACCGACATATTCACAGTGCCTCGCTCTCAGCGCTGGCACACAATGGCGGCGGGTACTGGCGTTTCCTGCAATTTGTCACTTCCGTCTCGACTCAGTCAGACTCTTTATAATTGGATGGATTTAAATTAAGTTTCGAATGTCATTGTGTTTGGATTGTGTGACTGTATTTTTGGGTATGAAATTAAGGTAAGGTGTAATTGTACCGTTCATTAAGTACTTTAATTTAGGATCAATTTTTGGACAACATTCTGGGTCTGGTTGTTTGTGTGTGTAAGTTTGAATGTTTGTTAACCCATCTAAAATACAGAAGAAACTACCAACAATGTCTACTTAGGTAACGACATAAGCACAGTACAAGCATATTTTCATATCTTTAAGTCAGCAAATTTTAAACCCTAGTAGTTCAAAAAAATTTAACAGTATAATCTAACAGTACAATTACAGAGATAAGCATCATATCTACTAATTATTGATATCATTCATTCTTTACCACAAAATGTACCCTATTTTCTCCATAAAAGAGCCACACATACTAAGAAGAGCCATACATATATACTGAACCCTACTTAAAATATAGCTGCCAAAACCCGTATCCATATGTCCCAGTTATGAAGCAGCGACGACGCGCCTCGTCTCACGACACGCTACGTTTAATTTCACGCAGACGCACCGCTGCCATAGAACCAGATGTAAGTTACTGTGTTACATTGTTCTTTTTTTTTTTTTTTTTTTACGTGGCAAAATCATCAAATGAGTCCTCCAGCCCCGGGCAGGGCGGGAGGGACTGTCAGACTTCTACTGACTAAAATCCACGGTGTCCTTCAGTAGCCTGTTATGTTCCGGGGTCACGGTAAGGAAATAATCCCGCGACCCCGGCAGGCTTTGGCCCTCTGAGAGGGGGGCCCCGTCATTATGATGACGCTCTTTGAGGCGCGCGTGGGACACAACGCGCCGTCGACCCGGGCATGGTCCATGGTCGGGCAGCGAGTTGCCCTTTACTCGCTGCCCGCATGCCCGCGCCTACGGTGGCCGGAGATCGTCCTGCGACGTCCGTCGCCGTGGGCGTGCACCACCGCGGTTGGGGCGGAGGGAGGACACTGTCCTCTCTCGCGCGCGGCCCGCCTCCTCCTTCGCGAGCATTACTGCCTCGCAGAAGGAGCTGACCGCTTCCCACTCCGTCTCGCCCCGCAGCATGGCCGCAACCAATGCCGGGCGCGAGAGGTCTCCGCCTATCGCAGCCGTGAGGACACGTCGGTGCTCCGCCCAAGCTGGGCAGTCCTGCACCGTATGCTCCACCGTGTCCTCCGGGCGATGTGTTACATTGTTCTTGGATTTGATTTAAACGTAGATTGGGGTCATTTAAAAAGTTGTGAGTATTACAAAATTGTCATTTTCTAAAGCTTTTCTTAATTACTTTACTCTTAAAATACTAAAATAGGGGACGGATACGTGTGGACAGTTTGGCTAAAAAAGATTGAACTCAGACTTTGCTCAAACTTTACTTTAAATTAGTTATGGACACCAACTTTATCTTAATAAACTACTAATACTAATACTTTATCTTAATAAACTACTAATACCTTTATCTTAATAAAGTTGGTGTGCATAATGCCTTCAGATTCATTTGCAAATGAACCCTCATCGCAAGACGATATCCGGCCACCGTAGGCGCGGGCATGCGGGTGGCGAGTAATGGGCAACTCGCCGCCCGACCATGGACCATGCCGGGGTCGACGCGCGTTGTGTTCCACGCGCGCCTCAAAGAGCGTCAGCAAGATGACGGGGCCCCCCTCTAGAGGGCCAAAGCCTGCCGGGGTCTTACCGTGACCCTGGAACGTGAAGGGCTATTGAAGGACACCGTGGATTGTAGTCAGTACAAGTCTGACAGTCCCTCCCGCCCTGCCCTGGGTGGGAGGACTCATTTGATGATTTTACCACACCAAAAAAAAAAGTGAACCCTCATCTTCTTTTATTCATATTTTAAAGGTAGTTATTGACCTAATTCGCTCACTTAGATAAATAATAAACAAACTGTTGACTGTGCTCTCAGCAAACTAATTTCAAATCTTAGACTATACTAAGCACACACTCCGCAAAATATTACGTAACTAAATAAAATCTCAGCCAAGTTTAAGCAAAGTCCAAGTTCAATTCTTTAGATTGAACTTTGACTTAGCTCAGGGGGGTATTACAACGTCTTAAAACCAGGCTTATTCCAGCGAGTGAAAGTGACAGAGCTATACAAGTCGTCTAGCGCCATCTCGTTCACTCACTGGAACAAGCTCCGAAACTGCAAAATTAATTTAGGTAGGTAAGTACTTAACTGTTTTTTTTTTTATTCAGGTTTTTTTACATCCTTCGTGTTTCTTGCCCCATGCCAGTATATAACTTAGCCACGAATCCCAAGTATCCTATTCAATCTAATAAAGTTTTCCAGCCTCGAGTTGGTACTTACATATCTGTCATCAAATATCTTGGAAACTTCTCGAAGTATCCACGATAGGTCAGGTATGCGGATATTCACGAACTTTACCGAACGAACATTCCAATTTCAAATGTACAGTGAAAGTATTTTGAGAGAGGCTATATTAATTTGTGAAGGATTGATTGTTTTAATGCGCTATCTACCTATTCTTTAAAATTTAAAAAACAAAGAAATTAAAAAAAAAAATTGCGCGTGTTTTGGCTTCGAAAACCGCACAGAACAAATATTTGTGTGATCTACAAGTTATTGTTCCGGATTTGGGTACTGTATGTAATTATTTTGACCCTCAAAATCTACAAGTTATTGTTCCGGATTTGGGTACTGTATGTAATTATTTTGACGTCAAAATAATTACATTCTATTTAGTCCGTATTTTAGATTATAAAAAAATATTGGACACGTATTTTTTCATTTTTCGATTAAACAAAAAAGAACAAAGATAATAGCCTATTTAAGTTACCTGTGACGTCACTCTGCGCGAAAAATGCCACGCATCGTGACGTCACACGTAACTTTAATAGGCTATATCTTTGTCATTTTTGGTCTAATTTACAAATAAAAAAATACGTGTCCCTTATTTTTGAATAATCTAAAAGACGGACTAATTACATTTTTTTAGGCAACTAGCCTAATCGCACCACGACACGGAAGAAATACCTACGGCAACATCTTTTTTTAAAGTGCCATTTTTTTTTTCAGTCATCTGACTGCCTCAAACTGTATCTTCTTTAACAATATTAAACAGACTTCATCGATGCATTTATAATAACATAGTAATAATTAAAATATGTGCTCATATTATCACTAAAGTTTTCATGTAGGTACGTAAAGTTACTAATAAATCCGTACTAGACACAAAACATTCAAATTTCTCACTTTGCAGACATGCCTGGCTATTTTAACCTAGCATGGCTGTAGTATAAAACCACCATAAATAAGATAAGCCATAAGCCATCAGCCAGCAATAGTTTCCACCACGTTAAACGTAGCAGCAACTAACTGCTAGTGGTTGCCAATGCACGTTTCCGTCGACGCCTCTCATCCGGTGCCACTGAGTAAGTGTAACAGTAGGTCAACTTCGAATGGCCCGTGAAAGTGGACGGGAATTGGAAAAGTTGATTCGTGTGATGAAAAAAGTTGGTGATTGTGGCGAAATATTGAGGTCGGCTTCAAATGTTAGTTCTTTTGAAAACATGATATATTTATGTTGCATTTTTAATAGTGTGATTTGTTTAACAAAAAATACATTTTTAATAACGATTGTTATGTTTTCTAGTAGCCAACTGTAGGAAATTTATGTATCTTTCTCCGTTCAATGTCAAGCAGACTATTATTAAGGCGAAAACAAATAACATCAAATCTGGATTAGCACAAAAGATAGTGTTTATGTGGCATAATGTTCCGGTAAAGTTCACGAGGGCAACGCCATGGGCACAGGCTAGTAAATATAGTAGTAAAGAAAATCACAAATGAAACTAAACGCGATCAAAAAATCTAAACACCGTTCAGGAATGGATCATTCAGTTTGACAGTTTCACACTCAATTCACAAAGTGATAATTTTATCACAACACCAACACTTCAACTATTTAACTTAACAATTCAAGCAAAAGCCAGCTTACAAACAGGCTTCAATTTCATCTCCTGAACACAGAAATTATAAATTCAAATGAACTCACTCAACACGGTTACACTACGACGTTTATAGATAGATGGAGCCGGTGCCCGTGAACGGAAACATCTCGCTAGCCACTAAATTGGGAGATGGACTAATGAAGTCTATTTTAGTAGGTGGCTCTAGAATATTAAGGTGAAAAGCAATTTACATAGTTAACGGGTTTGTTACAGGGAACTATTGCCCCTTCTGCAAAGTAGTAAAGCTAACGAAGGAAGACGGGGAAAGCGTGAGGGAGAGGTTATCCTCCCACTCACGCCTCAGTTGCAGGAAAAGATAACCAGGCCGTCAGAAATTGCAAGGTGATCGCCGCCTTGTGACAAGCGATTTTTTAGTAGCTCGCCGTTTGATCAAAGACCATGCACGAGTTGACGGTGCGTTGTGCTTCACGCGCATCTTATGCTGTTATCAGCAAACTTACCGGTGTCTTTATGAACCGAACGTCTGCCCTAAACAGGCTACCGAGGCCGTGGAACGCAAAAAGCATGTCTAGAAACAGTCTGCATTGTAGTCAGTAGGAGTGTAACAGTCCCTTGTGCTCTATATCACATCCAAAAAAAAAAACTAAATGTCAAATGAGCCGACTGCGTCTTCAGTTTATTTTGATACACAAGTTTCCTTGATGTACTGAACATGTTTACACTGTGACATTTATAGATGTAGAGAAGGTGTCTGTTCAACGGAAGCATTCTGCTAGCCACTAGATTATTGCACAAGATACCGAGTTTAGGAATTAGCTCCGTCCGCACAACAAGCTGGCTGCACACTTTGAGCGTTTTCATACCATGTTATTTATTTGTGACACTTTTGTGGAACAGTTTACTTGGAAGCCAACTTAAGGGGCGATATTTTATCAGAATTTTAATTTAAAAAAAATCTTGTGTTTTAATAACCTTCACTATTCAAATGCATGTCGTTGTCTGCCTAGCTTTTTCCCAACAATGTTGAGGTTTGTTTCCAGGCGAACCGGATGCAGCTTAATATCAGTATTTTACATGGAGCGACTGCTTATCTGACCTCTACAATCCAGTAACTGAGTAATACGATACACCATGGTATCCTTCCACAGACCAACCTCGGCAAGTTCAACATTTCTAATTGGGAAAGCATACTACAGTATTTCAGAATTTTTAAATCACAGAGAGTGATGTTACAAATATGTTTAAGTTATTTTTATTAATTTATGATTTGTTATGAATTTATGATTTTTTATTGTGATAATAATTTAAATGTCTTTTAATTATTTTTTAAATGTTTATTTTTGTATGCCTTAAAGGCCGAACATGATGGAACTTTTTTATATGTGAACACCTTGCATGCCTTGTATGTATACTCATGCTTCTACAAATAGATATCTTGTCTTGTCTTGTTTTGTCTTGTCTTGTCTTGTCTTGTTAAGCGCACCTTAACACGAAAAATCGGCCTGGGCGGCAGTAATTAGCCACGAGCACCTCAAAATTTCAAAGTTTCATTAATGATCTTTAAAACACCCTTTTATATGTGTGTTGTCACAGACAAATCTCTTCTTGTAATGAAAACCAATAGAAAGACCAAAGACACAAAATAAACAATCCAATCTAAAACATTTCCATTACAAAGTTATTTATCAAAAACCCTCAAGATTTCGTTCCAACGTCTGTAAACTGAACAATTTGGGAACAGTGATTACAATGCTCAAATACCGTATTATTAACCCTTTGAACGGTCTCCCTTAATACCGGCCAACAAAATAAATGGACTGCCTTCCGATGTAAGACTGGGTTTAGACGATAATGAATTTGTATTGACTTTGTAATCGTTTATTGATTTTGTTGGTGATCCGTGTAATCATTGTTTAAGAATGAGAGTAATGGGGGTGACGGTTTTGTTACTTTAAAAGATAGATTATTTCGGTTCCTGCAGGCGTTGAAAACCGCAGCGGAAGCGCATTGGCTTGACATTCAGTCATAATGTTTGAGCCGTTTGTGGTTGAAACTCTTGGGCCATGCAGACTCTTCGGCAGACTTCTAGTCTGCCGCTTGCCTGCTTCTTTGTTAAAATATCAGCATTGCTATCCATTGTGGCCATACCATAAGCGTTCTCAACACTTTTTCTATTGGCAGCGAAATGCACAAAAAATTATCCTAGATCCTAATCATCAAAGTTTCCTCCTCCTCCCCCTCCTTCACCCATACTGGGTGATTCTTCAATAGCCCTTGACGTTCCGGGGCCACGGTTACTCGTTAGTCCCCCGACCCGAGGGATTCAACGGGAATAATTCATGTAGATTATACCTTGTTTTAAATGAATGGAAACCGGCTTTAATGACTTAGAATTTGACGGATTAGGTGTTGCAGCTAAGTACAAACATAGCTGGAAACTGTATGAGAAAAAGAGGAAGAAAGTGAGACAAAAATACAAAAACTTGGAAAGCTGATACATTCTTAACAAGTTCGCAGGGTCCCGTTATCACATTAATAATTTATTTTAATTCGAGATGACTGTTGACTTTGCGTTGCTTTTGTCGTCCGTCCTTTCCACTAATACGGTGATGTTATTTACACGGCTTTTTCACTTTCTATAAATAATAAGATTCACACATACAAAGAACATAATGAAACAACGTAACTTAGATAACAGACATAACAGAATTTTACCAATCAAACATTAACTTT
Organism: Agrotis clavis; assembly: GCA_954870645.1. Lineage (NCBI taxonomy): Eukaryota > Metazoa > Arthropoda > Insecta > Lepidoptera > Noctuidae > Agrotis > Agrotis clavis. The sequence goes on from OX940939.1 coordinate 17,395,415, forward strand.
AAAATATGTATATGGTTAATAAAAAAACCGGCCAAGTGCGTGTCGGGCCACGCACAGTGTAGGGTTCCGTAGTTGCCCATCAAAATACTTATGCGAAGTAATTGAACTGATTCGCTGAATTTAATTTTAAAAAGAAGAATTTTCAAAATCGGTCCAGGCGTCTTTGAGAAATCGGGGAAAATACATAAAAAAAAAAGATTACGACGAATTGAGAACCTCCTCCTTTTTTTGAAGTTAGTTAAAAATAGTTGACAATAAAAACCTACCTATCCCCAAAACATACCCACCTATTAATAGCTGTAAAAATAAAGTTTACAAACTTACATTTGCAGTTGAAGAACATGTTCTGCGATACATTTTGTTTAGGAAAATATGCTATCCAAGTACGTTTTATAAGTTGGTCGACTATTACTCGTAAACTTTTAAAGCCTACTTAGTCATGATAATTTTCCTTCAAATTTCGTTATATATACTACTATTATGAATTTTTTCACACCCCCAAACATAACCGTTTAGCTGGTAGAGGGGGGGGACACTCGAGTCGAGCAAAAATTAGCACTTTAAAGCTTAATATTTCACAAACGAATCTTTTTATCAAAAAATTGTTAATGGAAACTATCAATATTTTTTAAAGACCTATTTAATGATACCCCACACTAAGGGGTACGCGAGAAAAAAAAAAAACATCCCCACTTTACGTGTACAGGAGGTAGCCTAAAAAAAAAATTTTACGAGATTTTATTTAACCACTTTTTCGGCACAACAAATCCGTATATTTACACTAAATTACAGCTTTCTAGTACTGGGCGTCTCTGAGCTAAACTGCGGACAGACGGACGGACGGACGGACGGACATGGCGAAACTATAAGGGTTCCTTGTTGACTACGGAACCCTAAAAATCTAATAAGCTATTGTCAAACAGACAGGCGAAGCGAATGCGATCCGAAGCGTTTTTATTTGTAACTAGCTTCTGCCCGCGACTTCGTACGCGGATCCTGTTGCTTATGCCAGCGACGACGGGGTCGTCAAAATCGAAGATCTGAAACGTCGAATTCTAAGAGCCTGGGGACGGGAAAACAACGGGATGCGCGAGACGATTCCAGACGTTCCAGATCTTTCATTTTTGTGAGTCAACAGGAAATGACCATCAGACTAAACAAATCTTGCTAAGACGTCATTCCTATGTATGTATATTAAGTATAGTGTAGCTGGGCTCTTGAAGCTCCACATCAGGTGTTCCAGATCTCAATTTTCGTACGTCAACAGAGAGTACTCATTAGGCTGAACAACACTTGCTAAGACGTCATTCCTGTATATGTTATAGTGTACCTGGGCTCTTGAAGTTCCACATCAGGTGTTCCAGATCTCAATTTTCATACGTCAACAGAGAGTACTCATTAGGCTGGACAGCTCTTGCTAAGACGTCATTCCTATATATGTTATAAAGTAGCTGGGCTGTTGGAGTTCCACATCAGGTGTACCAGATCTTCAATTTTTATTGGACAACAGAGGTTGCTCATCAGGCTCAACAACTCTTGCTAAGACGTCTTTACTGTATATGTTATAGTATAGCTAGGCACTTGGAGTTCCACATCAGGTGTTCCAGATCTTCAATTTTTATACGTTGACAGAGAGTACTCATCATGCTGAATAACTCTTGCTAAGACGTCATTCACTTATATGTTATAGTGTTGCTGGGCTCTTGTAGTTCCACATCAGGTGTTCCAGATCTTCAATTTTTATACATCAACAGAAGGTGCTCATTAGGCTGGACAACTCTTGCTAAGACGTCATTCCTATATATGTTATAAAGTAGCTGGGCTGTTGTAGTTCCACATCAGGTGTACCAGATCTTCAATTTTTATTGGACAACAGAGGTTGCTCATCAGGCTCAACAACTCTTGCTAAGACGTCTTTACTGTATATGTTATAGTATAGCTAGGCACTTGGAGTTCCACATCAGGTGTTCCAGATCTTCAATTTTTATACGTTGACAGAGAGTACTCATCATGCTGAATAACTCTTGCTAAGACGTCATTCACTTATATGTTATAGTGTTGCTGGGCTCTTGGAGTTCCACATCAGGTGTTCCAGATCTTCAATTTTTATACATCAACAGAAGGTGCTCTTCAGGCTGAACAGCTCTTGCTAAGACGTCATTCCTGTATATGTTATAGTGTAGGTGGGCTCTTGAAGTTCCACATCAGGTGTTCCAGATCTTCAATTTTTATACATCAACAGAAGGTGCTCATCAGGCTGAACAACTCTTGCTAAGACGTCATTCCTGTATATGTCATAGTGTAGCTGGGCTCTTGGTGTTCCACATCAGGTGTCCAGGATCTTCAAATTTATTCTCTCAGCAAAAAATGCTCATCACGTGGAACAATTTTTGCTATGACACCATTTCTGTATCTCTTATAGTTAAGCAGGTCTGTTGCGGTTCTGCATCAGGTGTTCAAGTTTCCAAGATAAATTATAGCCTATATGTTAACCGGACTTAATACCTATACAACAAAAAAAAAATCATTCAAATCCGTCCAGTAGTTCCGAAGATTAGCGTGCACAAACACACAGACAAACAGACAAACAGACAAACAGACAAACAGACAAACCGACAAACAGACAAACAGACAAAAAAAAAGTTAACTACATTTTCGGGTTCGGCATCGATAAAATAACAACCCCTGCTACTTTTTTTTTGTATATTTCCATTGTACAGACACAACTTTTCTACAAATTTATTATAAGTATAGAATAGATGTATGGAATTGTTTGAATCCAGTCACATAGAAAAGCGAAACCGATCCGATAGTCTATGTGACTGGCTTCTAACAATTCCAAACATTACAAACAAAAACGCCTCGCTTGTCTGTTTGACAATAGCTTTAAAGTTTGACAGAACGAGGTAGGTTGATGTGCTGGCATCGGCTCAATAGTCGGGTTTATTTCAAATTTTATTGAATTTTTGTAAACATAATCTAGCAATACGGCGCTGATTGTATTTATAATTGTTTGCTCCTCGCTATTTTGTTAACCGATCACTGTTACGCAATGAACCGTTTAACTCAATTTATCCGAACTATAACGTCAACAAAAAGGTAAACCGAATCATGAGATATATACTTTTTTTTTACATTAATTTACAGCGCTGAGGAGGAGTCTGCGATGCATTATATTTTTTTTTAAATCTATTTAATAGTCTATTCTTATATAGGTAATAGTCTAGTCTTTGACTGCTGGCCTTTTAGAGAGACTAAGGGTCACTCAACGAGCAATTGAAAGCTCATATTTGCAAGTTGAAGTGGCAATGGGCAGGCCACATCGCTCGTAGAACTGATAACCGATGGGGAAGAAAAGTTCTCGAGTGGCGACCACGGACCGGAAGACGCGGCGTAGGCAGGCCTCCCACTAGGTGGACCGACGACATCGTGAGAGTCGCGGGCAATCGATGGATGCAAGAGGCGAATTGTCGTTCGGCGTGGTGGTCTAAGGGGTAGGCTTAGGTTCAGCAGTGGACGTCTTCCGTCTGATGATGACGATGATGATGGTGAATAGTCTATTTATTTAACAACAAAAACCTGCACCCGCAAAGATATGAGTAACATAAAAAGTCTCAAGCCATCGTCAGCAACCCCCTTTTAACCAAAAATAACGTTTGTAATTCGTGTAATTTATACAGTACTTGAAGAGCCGAGTGGACTGTAATTATACAATTACTCGATTCATTTACCCTTTGTTTGCTGACGTTTATTTTTAAATTCAGAAGCTGAAACCCGGCTGTTGATGGAAAGTAATTTTGTTAAAAACTTTTTGTAGTGGCGATGCCTGTAGTTATTTTGTTGTTAATTTGTCGAGTTTTTGCTGTTGGTTTAATTGGTGATCAACGCAGGCAACGCAGTTTTTTTTTTGCGCTTTTTTTTGGGGTTGTATTTTTAAACAGCTTTATTGATCAACAAATGAACATATGTAAACCAATATAGGTATTTGCGATAACTTTTAAATACATTACACAAAATACGTAATCTTTTTAGATGATTATAGCTAAAATTTACATTATGCAAATTCGTCCCTTTGCCGTATCTTTAAATTTAATTTAAAGGTCAATTAGTTTACTGACCTAAATTCAAATCATAAAATAAGAGTGTCTAACGTTCAACTTAAATAAAACACCCGTACAATAACCTAAATCCCAGTAACCATTGCATTAAAATATGAATATTCACAAAACACTATCGTTCCATGGACTACGCTACAACTACGCAACCACTACGCAGCGCTAACCGATATTAATGCGAAGGCGTAGCACTACGCGTTCCAAATATAAACGCAATTCCAAGAGTCGTTCCGATAACATCTATGTTTATTTGTATCGAATCGATTCTATCTTACTCGATTCCTAGGATTCGATTATTGAGTTGTAGCCGAGAGATTTATTTTAGTAATTGCTTAGGGATCAAGTCGAGTGGGTCTGGGTATAATTGCTTGTATTGAAATTGATTGGTAATATGTGTAATTGAAGTATGTGGACTGTAACTGATGCTTAGATATCAGTAGAAAAGCTAGAATGCCGATGGCTGAGTTCGGGTACTATAGGGAAGTATAGGAGAAGATAGCACACTTTTTCACATATTTTGGATCCACTTCGTAGCAGTCGCTACTACTATCTACTACAAACTATCTGTAACCTATACAGTGATGGCTAAGCTATCAAACTATCCTCATCGGACACGAAAGTTTCGAGAGGTACCGTGTTCGGAGGACACAGTAGAGCACACGGTGCAAGACTGCCCCGCTTGGGCAGAGCACCGACGTGTCCTTCCTCGAGACCTCTCGCGCCCGGCGTTGGTCGCGGCCATGCTGCGGGGCGAGACGGAGTGGGAAGGGGTCGCTCCTTCTGCGAAGCAGTCATGCTCGCGAAGAAGGAGGCGGGCCGCGTGAGGGAGAGGACAGCGTCCTCCCTCCGCCCCAGCCGCAGTGGTGGACGCCCACGGCGGCGACACACGTCGCAAGACGATCTCCGGCCACCATAGGCGCGGGCATGCGGGCGGCGAGTAAAGAGCAACTCGATGTCCGACCATGGACCATGCCCGGCACGACGGCGCGTTGTGTTCCTATTGCGCCTCAAAGGGCGTCAGCATAATGACGGGGCCCCCCTCTAGGGGGCCAAAGCCTGCCGGGGTCGTGGCATCTATCAGTGGTAGGCTGTCAGGCTCGCGACCAACATCCAGTTGAAGTCCGACGGCAAACTCATAGCAATAAAATAAAAATAATTTATCTGTTTAAGGGCAAAATAAAACTAAGTTCTATGACCCTTTTTTTTAAATCATCAAATGAGTCCTCGCACCTAGGGCAGGGCAGGAGGGACTGTCAAACTTGCACTGACTAAAATCCACGATGTCCTACAATAACCCTTTACGTTCCGGGTCACGGTATTCGTTGGTCTCACGACAATGACCCTTAATATGGTTCATATAGCTAAATTTATACGCAGGAATAAAGATGTTGAAGCTTTATAAATAAAATTCAGAGAATTAACTTTACAATCCATTTCGCTGTATTCCCTATTCAGGATTCAAGATTACACACATTTCATATTTCATCTTATTACAATGTTCATTCATCAGCATGTGCCGCGGCTTACATGAGTTGATTACATTTTAATATTTAATGGAAAATTAAAGGGTTATGTTTAATTTGATTATTTTCATTAAAGTACTGATAGACTTGAGCATTCACTTGTACATCAGAACATCGAGCGTTCGCCGTTTTTAATTTAATAAAAAACCGGCCAAGTGCGAGTAGGACTCGCCCACAAAGGGTTCCGTAGCAGCAAGTAACATAACAGTTCATGTAGTTGGTTGTAACTTTGAAAGGTAAATTGCGGTTTACGATTAATGACGTATTAAAAAAAAAACTAATAACTTGATCTCGACCAATTTTCAATTGAAGTATCATTCTCTTATTTTAGAAGTTACAGGCGGGGGGGATCAACATTTTACCACTTTGGAAGTGTCTCTCGCGGAACTGTTCAGTTTAGAAAAAAATGATGTTAGTAACCTTAACATCATTTTTAAAGACCTATCCATAGATACCCCACACGTACGAATACGTTGAAAAAAAAAATTTTGATTTTCATTTGTGTGTATGGGGGCAACCTCCAAAATTAGTTTTATTTTTATTTTTGTGTGAAAATCCTAATGCGGTTCACATAATACATCTACTTACCAAGTTTCAACAGAATAGCTCTTATAGTTTCGAAGAAAAGTGGCTGTGACATACGGACAGATAGACAGACAGACATGACGAATCTATAAGGGTTCCGTTTTTTGCCATTTGGCTACGGAACCCTAAAAACTGAACAACGAACAGAGCCGAGCATAGAACCAAACATCGCTACGAACATTTTCACGATGTTTCTAACGAACGATCTAGTAGATAGTCGTCAAAATAATTTTCTTCATGAAGATGGTAGACTTGACAGTCAGCTCGGCCAAAAGCTCACTAGAACGTTTATTAGAATGTTCGATAAAACGGTCTCGTTTATTTTTCTAGAATGTAACATTCCCAAGAATGTTCTTTACAAGTTGAATACTCAAGTTTATTAGCACCCAGCAATTTTGTGGTTAATTTAAAAGTAGGTACTCAACGTTCACAAATAATGAATTTCTTCTATTTTGTAATAAATTTTAAAGAGAGGTTTGAGTCTTTTTTTATATGAGTTTGAGTCTCAAATAAGGCATGATAAATGAAATATAATTTTATGTATATTACGTTATATACCTATACAAATTGCTGTTAAACCCACATTACGAAATGAAAAATCTACACTACCGTAATTTAAGAATATTGCGGAACGATTAATTAATTTTATATGTGTGCTTAACAGATTTATTCACAAGCTTAAAAATGTTATTTTAAGCACAAGATCTAAACTCGTAATAATCTGACTTCAACAAATCAAGGCCCGTTACCGTAAAACGTTTAAACAAGGGAATGAAAGATTTATCTTCAAACGAGTGTGTTACGATGGCCTATTTGGTAAAGCATTTGAAGTACTTGTCCGGAAGTCGCGGGTTCGAGTCCCACTAGCAGTTGAATTTATCACACCATGCATTTATGAGCTGTAGAGTTGACTTTTAACAAAGGATCCGTCCATCCATCTGCAGTATGACCGCAAAATCTAACTTAACCACAAGCGTACTCAAATACCACAACTTTCATAATATTGTCACACAACAAAACACAAGAGGAGCTAACTTCAATCAAAAAACAACAAAACAACTAAACAAAATTTCAACAAAAGATCAGATAAAACGTATTCAAAGCAAAGCTGGCCCCGACTATACCCGTGGGGTATACAACTCAATAACTTGGGGAGCTAGGGGGTCAATAAGACCCCCAAGGATTAAGCTAACTGGACCGATGGCGATAGGGGTGTTAAGTCTCCGTACATTCAATACAGCGAGCGTTTAACCCTTTCGGAGTCAAGGTTTTATTTTCGGGGTATTTGTTGTTATAGAATTTTTCGTTAGCTATTTTATAGATATTATGTTTGATATCACCTTTAGAATGATTTGAATTCAGACTACCTTTGTCGCCAGTGGGGACAAATGGGAATAGACGATTAGCTCTACCGTGGAACTGATCAGTAGAACAAGTGGGAATAGTGATTCCCACTAGTTCTACTATTTTGTTCTACCTAATATCGTAGAACTAGTGGGAAAAAAAGTTCTCATTAGTTCTATCGTAGAACTGTTTAGTAGAACTAGTGGGAACAAACCATCCTATTATATACGGAAGCAAAAGCGAATGAAGTTTGAATTTTACGTACTATATGGCAGGATCTATATTTTGTTATTTTTAAACACCTGATTTTGGTTATATTGGTCTTAGGCTTTATAATACCTATCAAATTTAAGAATTAAACGCTACATTGCATTTCTGAGAATTATTTTCATTCCTGAATTCAGATTCTTTGTGCTTTTTTTTCTTAAAATATCTTTTAATTTAGGTGTATTTATTATTATGAAAATCCCCTTTTTAACCAAGTTAACACGCCTCAAAATGCTTCAAGAGAGCGTTCTGAGGCGTCGCCGTCATGACATTGTTAAAGTACTCGTAGTGACTTAGGAATTATGTAAATGTTCTTTTATGTTCATTGCTCTTTGTCAGATAAAAGAACTCAAAATCTAGATGTTTCTAGTGTAGGTACGAAAAAAAATTTGCAAATAAAGCCACTCGCCACTTAAAAATAATTGAATCAGACACAATACGAGGCTACAAAAGTCTTTCCTAACAATTCATTTCCATATAAAATTCCTACATTTTTAACAAAAGAATTCATTAACAAATGAATATCTAAAGCTAAACCTACCTACTTTTATTATTTTTAGGAACTGTATCAGTTTTTCAAGTCTTTTTGAGAAGCTTTATCGCTATGGCAACTGTTCGTTATAGAGAAGTGCTCTTCACTTCATGCCAATCATAACAAGTGTTTCCATAGAATGAAAATGTGTACATAATTATGGAAATATATAAGAATTTATTTATTTTGTGAATATTTTTTGCTTAGAGTTTTTTTTTTAATTTGTTCACTTTGCCCACTCATAAAGTGTAGGCACGTGGAGGCTTGTGTTCTAATAGTGAAATAGTTATTTGTTATACAAGAGTGCAAAGTTGCTTTTTAACCGCGTGCACAATTTTGATGACCGAGCAAGCGAAGGATTCTAAAATTGAATCACGACAGCAACGAGTCATTGAAAAATTTGAATCCTGAGCGGTAGCGACGGAAGCAAAAGAGCACGAGGTGAAAAATCTTTGCACTCGAGTGCAACACGTAACTTTTCATCCCACCTCAGCAAGGAAATGACTAAATGAAATAAATGTAATTCTATTTTTGAAATTTGATGTGCTACGACAACCTTCGAACGTCAAGTGGGCACCACAGCAAGTGATCGGCGGTTGCGGTCACCGTCCGCCATTACTGCTACAACTCTTTAGTGTCTTTAGTGCATACGACGTTCTAAACCAATTTACTTTATCCTCTAGAAGATCAAAACGGCTTTTTGCGCTCAGATATCGAAGAGCAAAAATACTCTTTCCGAGACGGGGGGATCAACCGTCATCTTCAGTTAGATAATTTATCAAAAAATGATTGACAAGTATTTTTTCTTTAAACCCGTAACCTAAAATTGACGAAGAAACGTGAATACGTTACAAGCAGCTTGCTCCTGATGTTACGAACCCCGCTCCGTTCTCGAATTTTGATGCATTAATCTTTGAAAACGTGCATTGATATAACAAAAGAAAAAATACGTATCCATTATTTTTCAAAACTCTAAGGGCCTATTCTTACCACGTTGTTAAAACGCGCCGTCGACGCGCGTTTCAGAAACGCGCGTTGTCGTTTGTATCGCGTCAAACGCGCGAAACCGGCGCGTCTGTATTGATAAAAAACGCGCGTTTGTAATTTATAAAGGTGTGCAAAGGCCTACAGGCTGCGTCTGACTTGCGTGCGTATCGCGTCTCTATCGCTACAAACGCGCGTCAACAGCGCGTTTAAAAAACGTGGTGTGCATAGGCTCTAATACAGACTAATTAGAGATTGATATCTTTAAAAGCCTCTCTAAAAAGTATTTTTGTAAATTTCGTTAAGAACCAATTGAACTCAACTATACGTTAATAAGGAACGAAGAAAATTAAATACGATCTATCAAATTAAGTTGCTTTAAAACTTGAAATCGCTTATTGTTTAGCTCATTAACTTAGACGGGACTTAAGTGATTTCAAACTAAAAGATATCGTCGTAAGTTGTCGGTACTAATTCAAATCATGCTTCTAAATTTTAAGCTATTGAAATCACAAATATACACGAAAGAAGGAAATGGCAAATACCTACTAACAGCAGTCGGTACTTGTTTTCTGGTGGCCTACCGTGAGAGTGATTCCAGAGTGGGAAACAGAAAAAGCTATACAAGTCGTCTAGCGCCATCTTGTTCATAGGTAGGCCTGATTTATTTTTATTTAACGACAGGTTCGCGTTCGAGCACCATCTCGCCAATATGTCGCCAAATATTATGCCAGTCACTTAAATATTATTGACATGAGAGTTTCTTTCCTGCTGGGGTCACGAGACCTTCTTAAAGGTCACCGTGGCCCTGGAACGCAATGAGCAATTGAAGGAACAGGATAAACTCCATCTCCAACTCCAAGTCCATCCTGTCCTCGCTACTAATTCGATAATTTTACAACCTCATAAAATAGATGCTGGGCTTCTTTGAATTATTTGGTAGCTAAAAGATTTTATAAAGTATGCTTATGACGTAAAAGTAGTAAAAGTTTTGTAACATATTCTTCTTACATAAGACAGCGCTCTACGCTATTCCGTACAAATAAGTTTACGTAACAATGGGCATGGCGGCCTTCTCGCTCTGAAAACCTGAAATTGTGAGAAACAAAATGTCACGTATTACATTCTTAATGTAAATTATTTTCTTTTAAGAGATTATGAGGTGCATACGTAGTGGGCACTTTACGTTTCTATTTAAATTATTATTTTAATGTGTGTCTATGTTCAGATTTTGAATTGAAGTTACTAAGTCTATTTTATTTTTCCTATTAGAGAGAGATTTTCGGATTTCAGGTTTTCTTTTTTGAGATAGTTTTCTACATTTTACACTAGGTTGCTTCCTAATCGGTTGTCTCCTTTTTTTAAGCCGTAAAATCATTCAATGGTCCTCCCACCTAGGGCAGGACGGAAGGGACTGTCAGACATGTACCTACTGACTAAAATTCACGGTATCTTTTACATTCCTGGGCCACAGCTACTTGATAACACAGTCCCGTAACCACGGCAGGCTTTGGCCCTCTAAGGCCCCGTCATCGGTTGTCTCCTTACGTTATTTTTTCCCGTCCTTGGTCTCCACTCCAACACTTTCCAGCCCCATCTTCCATCTAGTCTACTGCACATAATTTTAAGACTTGCATAATTTCACTTTCTTTCTGAGCCATGATATAGGCAATGTAATTTAAACTCTTCATCGAAGGTAGCTAACAGTAAACTTAAGATTAGGTAGACTCCACTGACTCAAATTGACAGCCATCACTTGAAACTTTTATTAAAATCAGAAACGTTAAACCCAAAATAGATTCAATCTCGTGGAATAGTTCATAAAGTTGGGAGCAGACGAGCGGTGCGTGAAACTCCAGTTTTAATTGCGGGCACAATGAGGCATTTTGCTGACATTAATGTTACGTAAGGGCAGGATTACAGCGGTTTATTTATACGGCAGTTTTGAATTGTTGTTGCTATTGTGCACGTGGTTTTATGGTGATGTAATTTTGTATGTTTATTGGAGTTTCAGAAATAAAAGTGCGAGACGCGTACGCCCGCGCGTGTCTATACAAAAGCTATATGTTGCGGTTCAGCGTGCCCTCTGATTGAATCCTGTTCAGCAGTAATTATTTATTTTATGTATTTAGTCTCCTTGGTGGACGCCCACGGCGTCGGACGTCAGCAGACGATCTCCGGCCACCGTACGCGCGGGAATGCAGGGCAACTCGCTGTCCGACCATGGACCATGCCCGGGTCGACGGCGCATTGTGTTCCACGCGCGCCTCAAAGAGCGTCAGCAAGATGACGGTGCCCCCCCTCTAGAGTGCCAAAGCCTGCCGGGGTCGCGGGACTTATCTCATTATCGTGACCGCGGAACATAAAGGGCTATTGAAGGACACCGTGGATTTTAGTCAGTACAAGTCTGACAGTCCCTCCCGCCCTGCCCTGGGTGGGAGGACTAATTTGATAATATCACCACGCTAAAAAAAAAAAAATTGTCTCCCGACCATTTACTTAATGAATGAAATACTGTGCCTCTTTGACAGTTTCAACCACTTAAATATGCACGTCAATATTCAGAGTACAAGTCATGTCATCAGACTATATTCGATTGCACCGTCTAAACAAATGTACGCAATATACATATATACAACTGAAGCTTGCCCGTTGCAGCCATGTTTATTGCTCACACACATGCAAATACACATAAACTGAAGGCTTAATTAGAATCTAGTATAGATAGTATTAAAGTTGATTTACGATTGATAAAAATTGATACGATTGAAGTAAAATTCGAATTATCCTACTCTAGGAAATTCTCCTGTATTGTGGGTGCATTTAAAAACATTATGTGTAAAAGCTCACATGCACAAACCCCCAGAACAACTACTTGTAGATCATACAAAGATTTGGTGCGTGCGGGAATCGAACCTGCGACACGCAGCGCAGTAGTCCAATCACTCAGCTACTGCGTTAATCTTGCCGTCAAATATTAGTATAGAATAGATCAAAGAGATTTAAAAGAATCTATATAGTGGGCATTGGGAAAATTGTCATATAAAATTGTTGATGCCGTGTCAGTAGCACTATCTAGCGTTGCATAGCAACGCGACTACTAGACTGAGCGACTTTTTACCTAGTGGTAAAAAGTTTTGGATCACAACTTTCTTCGTGATGTCCCGTCTATTGCTCGTATATACATAGTTTAATAAGGTCTTTGGTATAGATAAACCAAGAAAGTACAAAAATGAATTGAAAAGAGATATTGTTATAATTTAAGCCCGACTTTGAACTCGCAACCTCGTACAAGAGAGCCGTGTTGTTCTCAAAAATGGGCCTATTGTAAAATGAGGGCAGGAAAGTTTCAATAGCGTATTATGTATATTGTTTTACTGAGTGGAATAATTTAAACGGTGAAATTTACATAGCTAGGGGCAATGTACTGGCGAGTTTGAGGTCGAGAATGTGAACCTTGCTGTATTGAAAAAAGTTAAAAACAATGTAGCGTTTGTTTTTAAACATAAAATACATCAATAACAAATAAATCACATTCGTTACACAAACGATTGAGTTTGAGTTTTAAATAAAACTGTTATAAAATGTTTATTATTACAACATTCTTTAAACTGAAACCACACGAGAGTTGTCTGCGGTTCTCAAAACACCACTTCAGCAATAATATCATCATAATAATGTATCATACAATAAAAATATCGTAAAAATATCACAACAGGGACAATTCAAATTACGTCTCTTGATCTGACGGGGCCCAATAGGGCCAAGTACCACCGGGTTCGCGAAAATGTCTTAAGAGGTCACTGCGGCCTTGGAATGCAAAGAAACGTAAACAAAAAAAAATGCATCTTCCTAAAAAATCCTTTGTAAATTACATTAAACTTGTTTGTAAATGATGCCAGCATGAATTTAACCGATTATTCGCCAAGTTCGCCACAAAAACGTCTTACCCAGTTAAAATAATTATATCCTATGAGTTAATCCAGGTTATAAACTATCTGTGTGTCAAATATTTCTTTCAGTACTTTTGTGAAAGTGTAACTGACATCCATCCCAGCATCACAAACATTTAATAACACTAATAAGATTGGAGATAAATCATATTTCACACAAACATTAGAAGGCAAGTCCGAGTGGATCTGTAGTGCTAATATGTCACCCGTCCTATGTTCATCCGTAGCTAAGAGGCTTTGTCGCAACGTGTTTGACTTTCCCTGATAATTCCACTTTGGGATACACTTGTACATGTACATATACTGTTAAGTGGCTTGTGCAAATATTGTTGAATTTACTGGATGTATTTATCGATTTTGTTGGACTAAATACAGGTTTAGTCTATCCGTTCAAATCTTAACCGTATACCAAGAGTTGAACGGTCTAGATTTAAACGTATGCGGTACCTAAATATTACCATATAAGAGCTGATTGGTTAGAAAGTTCAGGAAGATCAACATAAAGAAATGTTCATAGAAACAGATAGTTTTTTATACTCCCTCTCTACCTCAAATAAAATGTCATGAGTTTTATCTAAGTAAATAATTGTTTGAAGATAATTACGTCTCAAAGATCAGGCGATGCAGATATGCTAAAATTGCCCCAAATAATTGTAAACAAAAAAACTTTTTCACCCAGTACCGAAAAAACGGGAACTGGACGGTCCCGAAAAGAGCCGAGCTAATGTGACGTCACAATGCCAAATTGCTAATAGAACAAAAATAACAATACCGGATCAAATTATTCCAATATCCAATTCAAACGTATACTCCATTTATAATCCGGGACACTAAAACGCACCAATCCACATTTAGCTCTCAGGGTGCCTTTCCACCGGAGATGTGCTATGGAGCTATGTTGCGAGAATGTAAAAGCTATGCTACGAAACTATGTGACCGTTTCCACTGATGCTACGCTATGTAGCGGTGCGAGTGATGCGCTATGAAGATGCGACGACGCAAAGTATCTGCGCGAGGTATCAAGTATATGCGGTATAGTAGTGGGGTGACGACCCATAACAGGCATCCATAACACGCATCCATAGGACACATCCACAGCACGCAGCCTTCCTTATAAAAACACATTTTAGTTGAATCTTTTTCCACTAGTGCTGTTCTATGTGTACCACCAATGAATATGATTGGTGGATAACAAACGCATCCACAGCAACGTAGCATAGCATACCTCTGGTGGAAAAGCAGCCTCAGGCTGCCAAGTTAAGTTATTAATTAAACATTTCACTAACTACCTACTAAGTTAGTGAACTAAGTTCATTATGCTTTGTCACGGACAACCTATCAAGAGGCTAAGCTCCAAACACCAAATAGCAGTCATTGACACTAGGGGGCGCTACAGTGATGTGATTTAATTATACTAAATTGATTTACAATGAGCCTGGGTGATGGATTATCTTTTCCTTACTAGAAGGGAGATCTGAGTCCCGGTAGTTATTGTTTTGAAATGTAGCTGTCCCATTTTGTAAATACAAGGCTGTGTACAAGGTTTTCAATTTTTACATATTTTCATGCCATTTCATTTTGAAACTTATTATTCGGACCTGAATATTGATTGAAATTTTAAAAAATATGTCAATTGGGAGTTCAACTTGGTGTTTTATCTCAAAGTAGTAGAATATTAAATTAATTGTGTCGTGTATTTTTTTTTAATTAACTGAAAAAACAACAGCATTTAATTATTATTTAAAAGTAGCCGTATAACAGACAATAATGATAATTTATTTACAATATTTTATTCACAGATATTTTTTGGTTAATATTTAGAAACGTGCTACCCGAATTTGAGTATATTGATGCATGGGGGGTGTAGAGAGGGGTCTATATAACTCCTCCAAGCATTTTTTTTGCCGGATTTTTTCAAAAAATTTCATTGACAATAAAAAAATTACTTCTGGGTGGTGTAAAAATAAATAACCTAACCTAACCTGTCCGTGTCGGGGTGCCCCAAGTCGTTTTTACGAAAAAAAAATTCTCATCGAAAATTTTTCAAAAATTTATATTATAAAAAGAATGAAGTTCCGGCAAAAAAATGCTTGGGGGGGACAGCAACCGTTTTCTTTTTATGATTTTTCAAAGTTACGGTATATTTAGCTACAATTAATATCCCTGTTACGGTAGGTATGTGTAATATCATACAAACGTCGACGGAGCACCGTTTCGTGGTGCTCCTACTTCTGGGTGGTTTAAAAATAATAACCACGAAGAGGATCGCCATCCTCCCCCCCCAAGACCCCGCCAGGTCTTTCAGACCCCGCCATCCCCTTCCTCCCCTTCCCCATCCTGTCCGTGTCGGGGTGCCCCAAGTCGTTTTTATGAAAAAAAATCTCAAAGAATTTTTTTGAAAAATCCGGCAAAAAAAAATGCTTGGGGGGAGTTATATAAACCCCTCTCTACACCCCCCATGCATCAATATACTCAAATTCGGGTAGCACGTTTCTAAAGATGAGCCTATTTTTTTTTTCGTTATTTTAAATTTAGTTGATATTCTAATTCATTTTTCGTTAATTTTCATTTAATTTTCCACACCAGCGTTTGAAATGAATCCGTCATCAATTAATAAACAAAGGTATAAAAGCAATCATTTCTATCCTGATCCTCTGAGTACCTACGTAGTGTAATCCTGATCCTGTTACATAAGCGTCAATACTGGTCGCCGTCAAAGGCCCTCCCGTAATCCCCTCACAAAGGATTGAAGGACAATTGTATTAAAACAAAATGGATTCGACAAGAGACTGAAATTGTGAGGCACTTCTTTTACATTACTATTGTGAGTAACATAGGGTTCATTTTGTCGTGTACCTACTTAATTTCTGAATGTTTGAGTTTTCGTTTTGATTGGTTTTACAGAATATCAGTTTGAGCTCCAAAAAAGCGGCAACTTATTTCTTTAAACGCATCATAGCAAAAGTTAGTTAGTTTTTTTATAGATTTCACTTAATTTTGAACTTGGATTTTTAACTGAGTATAAAACTCAGCAAATTGATAAATGCCAATAGGCAACTACAAACGCCAGTAAAAGCATCTAATCTATAAATAAAATGGTCAAGAATTTTTGGGCAACATTACCTACTATAAAATCGGTGCTTTACAAGACAAAGTAATTTTAAATATCGAAGCAGATTTCTGTTGTATCTGCTTTACATTAATGTGTACTTTAACGTAATTTATGATGATGTAAGAACGTTATAAGTCATTAACAAGTATGCTGCTCCCATGATCAAAAGAAGTCGACTGCAACACCGGTAAACAAAGTGCGAGGTGCGAGCGAGACCTCTGGTATCACCCTCGCAAAACTTAAGTGAGTCGCCAGCTGTTCGGACCCTGAAGACCCCACGTCACGTTTGATCCCTGTTGTCCCTGTTCGGACTATTTTAAGAAATCCCCTCACGGCACCATTAAAAGCAAAGAAACCTTCATTTAGTTTTCTTCATCAACATTAACTAAAAGACATCAATAAGCCGGCAAAGTCTCTTTTTTTTTGTCAACCTTAGCCAATTTAAAAACGTGCGCAGCTTTCAAACATCGTACGATGAACCCGTTATTAATTAAATCGCTATGCTAATGACTCCGCTGTCGCTCGGACCTAACATACAAAGATGGTGGCCGAGTGACTTGTTACCGCACTTATGCATTTTGTAAGCACTCTTGGTGCTAGTGTTGGGGGAGTGTCGATACTTTTAATGTCGAAATAAAAGTGTAGTTTTATTGGGATTAGTAAGACGGTTGACCTGTCTAGTAATAAATTGTGTCAGGCTGAATAAGAATGCAGCAGTTTGTCCTGCCAGAATATTTGCAAACGAAACTCCCGGAGTTTCGTTTCCCTATTTGGATAAGGTAGGCTACCCATAATAAAATAAAATTGTGTTTATTGGCACTTCAAAGATACAATACAGAGGCCATAATGCATCATGCATTATCGGTGTAAGCTTACTGTCTGGCATCTCGCAGCAGCATGAAGTATCTTTGTAAATTAGGTAGCTGGTGCCAACTCAAGAAAATAAGAAAGAATAAAACTGACAAACGTAAATATTTTATAGCAGTATTACCATATCTAAGCAACTTATCGATACAATCTTCTAGCTACATTAAAGATACAATTGCATTTCGTAAAACCCTTTCGGTGAGATAATACAGGTAGATAGTATTCCAGTTATAGAAAAGATAAAATTGTTATTCATGAAACCAATTTAAACAAGCAGATACTGTGCAAATTCGATAAACGTATTTTGGCATCGTCTTACAATAAAGACAATGCAATGTAATTGCCTACCTTAAGCAATTCATATCGATAACTAGCAGTTACCACAACACTATTTTGCAAGTATGCTTTGTACGCGCTCTTCTGAACCATGCCGATAAAAATGTGAAATATAAATGGCAGAAATCTAAAGTTATAATTTTTACTTGCTTAGGCTTGCGACTTTGCTCGCGTGGAGTTATAACGTAATAGGCATAATGTCAGCTTTAATAAATTGCAAGTCTAATAAGTCAGTAAAAAATTAACACGTTTTTAGGATTCCGTAGCAAAATGGCAAAAAACGGAACCCTTATAGATTCGTCATGTCTGTCTGTCCGTCCGTATGTCACAGCCACTTTTCTTCGAAAGTATAAGAGCTATCCTGTTGAAACTTGGTAAGTAGATGTATTATGTGAACCGCATTAGGATTTTCACACAAAAATAAAACTAATTTTGGAGGTTGCCCCCCATACTTACAATTGAAACTCAAAAATATTTTTCACCGAACCCATACTTACTTGTAGAGGGTATCTATGGATAGGTCTTTAAAAATGATGTTGAGTTTGCTAATATCATTTTTTTCTAAAGTGAACACTTCCAAAGTGGTAAAATGTTGGTCCCCCCCCCTGTAACTTCTAAAATAAGAGAATGATGAAACTAAAAAAAATAAATGATGTAAGTACATTACCATGCAAACTTCAATTGAAAATTGGTTTGAACGAGATCAAGTCATTAGTTTTTTTTTATTACGTCATTAATCGTAAACCGCAATTTACCTTTCAAAGTTACAACCAACTACATGAACTTTTATATTATGTTACTTGCTGCTACGGAACCCTTTATGGGCGAGTCTGACTCGCTCTTGGCCGGTTTATTAAAAATAACAAAGATAATAACGCATAAAACTTGATAGTGGGAGGCGTCCTGATGTCAGAACTGTTAAAAATTATATTTATTTAATTTTGGCAAGTATGTGTCAAATATTTCATGATAATCTGATTGTCGGACAAATACCATATTGTCTTACAGGATCGTGCTAGTAAATATTTTTTATAATTTGCTCGAAAAGGTCTCTTACTGCACCAATTTCAGTATCGTAATGTATCTTATTACGCACTAGTGCGTAATGGTAATGTAAAACGCACGGTTTATAAGATGCTCCGTCTTAAATGAACGGTACTTTTTTAAACCTTAGCAAAGAGTTTTTATGTCAGAAAAGTGGTCAACATTTTATGAATAAAATTAAATTTGGGAGATGAAATATAATAAATAAACATTTTATTCTTTAATTTAATTAATTTTGACAATTAATTACAACCATATTTTATCTGTAATAAAAACACAAAAGTATTAATTTACTTTACTAGTAATACCTACTGGCTGTTTTTTGTGCCTTTGCCATAAACAAAAGACGCTGATGCGCGCGCTTCGCTAATTTGTGAAAAAGTAAAAATTATTCCACGTGCTTTTTCTTTTCGCTGAAATGATTTTATTATTTCCTCGCAAATGTGTTATAAAACGTCGTATGACATACGTGCGGTTTGATAATTACAGCCTCTGCTTTCATATAGCCCTCCCCTGCGGGTCGGGCTTCAATATCGCCTCAGCTGTAATTATCAACTTACCGCACTTATATCATAATGTACTATAATTATACTTATTCCTTTCTTCTTAGTGAAAAATAGTCTACATTGCTTCATTAACCTGGAGATAAAGCGATTTCTACTTTCATAAATTATTTAACATAATATTCAGCTGCATCCGGTAGCGCACAAAGCCGACCTCACAACAGCTGAGAAAATTCAAAGGAAAATACCGGAAAATAATATTACCTGTATCTAGAAAATGGATTGAAAACATTTCCAAGAACTAAAAATTCCCTGGGTTCGTAACGGAGTTTCTTTGAAAATCTATTGTATTCCCAGAATTGAACGTTTAACCCCAAAATTCAGACTAAATTATCATTAATTGACAAAACCTTTCATTTGGGAATTGGAGTGTAAAAACCTGAAATCTTTTTGGAGGCATTTTGAATTCCTCGAGGAATTTTGAATAAAATAATGAAAGCGATGCTTCAGGATGATAAAGTTTTTTTGGTTAGTTATTTTGCTATATCTTCTTTCACCTATTTGAGTTTTCCGACTGAACAGATTTTAATTTTAATGCATTAGAGATAAACATTTATTTTAAATTGATTTGTTTGTTTCTTTAAGGTATTATTTGTCACCTAGGTTTTTCCAAAATATGTTGGGGTCTAACTCTTGTTAATACTGATGAAGCCGAATATCAGTATTTTACATTAGATTGCCTATGTGTTCACAACCCAGTAACTAGGTAATATACCTTTTGATAACGAGCTGCTGACCAACAGTAACGAATGTCAAAGATCTACAAATAATAGCTGGCACTAGTGGCTTTACGTGCTTTCTGAGCCATGGTGGTAACTCGCTATAATAGATGGTCACCCATCCACGAATCAACCTAGATAAGAGCGGCTTAATTTCGAAGGTTCGTCAATGTGGCTATTATATTAATATTTTGCCATGAGGTCCTCTATACTTTTCATATTAAATTGTGTTCGAATATATAAAAAAAAAAAAACATTGTAACTAATTAAAAGAATGCGTGTTTATCGAAAGATAGCAAAAGAATGTCTGTGTTGGTAAGTTAGTACGAAGTCTTCTAACCAACACGTAGTGCATTATATCAACTTTTTAACCGACTTCAAAAAGAAGGAGGTTATCAATTCAAAGGTATGTTTTTTTTTGTGTGTTTGTTACCTGATTACTCCGCCAATTGTGGACCGATTTTCAAAATTCTTTTTTTTTTTCGAAAGGAGATACTTCAGGAGTGGTCCCATTGTCACCATGTCAGGATCTGATGATTGGATCCTGGAGAAATCGAGGGCAACCCTCAAATTTTATAGGCCTACACATTTTGTTATGTATAGTAATCATCATCTCATGTAGCTGAGCTGATGATGGAAGGTACAACTCCTCTAGTAAGGACTTGGCATCGACTGATTTGTGACTAAAAGCAGCCTTAAAAAGAGTACAGAAAAAAGTTCTATGAATAGAATAACTTTACATTTTCTGTTTAAGGTTCGCAAATAAAGTGCCAACGTGAATCTATTTAAAGCTTTCCTGTATGTATTCCTGTCTATTTATTTGCCACAGAGTTTAATTTGTTGAACCGTTATAATAATAACTGAAGCTTGAAAGAGATAAAGAGTATTAATCATGAAAACACGAATAGCATGAAGTAAATTACATATCCCGTGGGAACGAGAAAAGTTTCTATGCCTTAAGGCCAGGTATCTCGGAATCGACCTATTTTTGATTCAACGGTAAACAATCAAATATACCTTTTTTCGATCTGAAAAAAATATATGTTATAGTTCAATAAATTGTCTATGTTATTTCCTGGTTGAAAACGCGATATTTATAACTTGACTCGATCAAAAAAATCGCGAAAATTGAGATTTTTTTAACGTTTTTTGAGTGGTACTTGAAGTAGATCAAACTTTTGGTCCTGAAGAATATATCAATAAATAGGTAATGATGTTTGTCAGAACTTTACCTGGTTACTTTTTCATTTAATAACAATTTTAATTTATAAAAAGACGTCAATGTGTTTGGGCACATACGCCGTTTTATTCTAAGCACACATTCACTATCGTCCTCTCATCTTTTGCCTTTCAAAAGTAGTGTCATCACTGTCGTTCGTTGACGAATCAGTCAGCCAGCGTGGCTCTTACAGACTAGACCTATGACACTTTTTTTCTGATCGGGGCTGTCAGATTTTCGTAATAGGAAAATTGGAAATTGAGAAAAAGATCGAGAAAATAAAAACGAATGATGCGTAGGCTTATAGATTATTCAAAATATGTTTAGGCATAATTATATACGCTGTGTTTAATGGGACCTGATTAAACGGACATGGCTGTAAAAAAGACATATAAACTTTCTATTTTCAATAACATATAATTATTTTCATTAATAAATAAGAAAAAGAAACCGAACTTACTGAATTTCATCGCAGGAAATTCCTGACGACCCCTACAGAGCAAATAATGGATTTGAGAGAATGAGAATTTTAGAATACGTATCGTATATATATTTTATATCCATTACGAATTGTTTCTATCAATATAGTAAATTACTCACAGATACCTATATCAATGTTATCGTGATATCTTGATACGGTTCTTGTTCATCGTTCTGCAATATTTTGCATTATCCATCGTCCAATACTTTTGGATCTTTATAACATTTCATTGAACTAAGATAATAGCACTGGATTTCAGTCAACAATAATTTGTGACAATAAATGTAAATGAAAACTACCACTAATCGTATCGAATTGCAATATAGGATAAGAAGCACTTCACTTTTATTATTATTTATTTCATTTCGTCACAGATTTATAACAATTTCGAAAAAACAGAATTAAAATAAATTAAATGAAAACTGCTTGTCAATATTTTGAATACTTCAAAATTACATGTCACCTACAAATAAGGCGTAGCATCCACCATGCGAATGACCACAATGTACACTGCGACTGCGATGAAAAATCGGTGGTTGTTGTTGTCTCACCATATTGTGTTCAGTACAAGTTGTTTGTCGCTCTATTTGAAAAAATTTACGACGTGGTTGAAAATCATATATCTTAAACCAAACATACAATACAGTTTTTTTTTTAAAGAAGGTAGACGTACTTGTCTAGTATATAAACATAAAATTTTAAAAAAATAGTTCTTGATCGTTATTCTAAGTTTTGTGGCGCGTCCACAATCTGTTTTACTAGGAATTAGCATCGCTTAAACGAAACTATAATAGTTTGATAGAAATTACTATTTTTAATTGTATTTAGTAATAGTTTTTCTAAATAATGACAATTTTATTTTTACATTTAGTGTGATATTTATTCCTAGAAAAGATGAGAAAGGCGCGTTCGCGGGACATTTATAATTTTGGTTGCTCTAATAGAACGAACAGAGGAGGATGGCACTACCATCGTTCACTTCATTTAGTCAGCTGCTAAAGTGCTGCAGTAACAGAAGTTCTCCATCTTGTTCTGATTTCCCACCAGAAACGTTAGGAAGTCTTTTCATGGCTATCGGACAAAAAACCTGCAATTTTGGTGTTTATATTTGAATAATTTGGTGTTGTAATTTAAATGCATAATAGAACTTAGAATGTTTTCAAACTTATACAAATATAAATTCCATATTCTTTGTAGTTTTTTTTTAATAAATTATTTATCAATTAATGTTTTTCCATGCATCAGTGAAAAAATTGTACTTAAATTATACAAAAAACATCGTATGATCATGATGGTGATGAATTGATGATAAAAGAGATGAAAAATATGTTTTAAAATTCAAATCAGTAAATGTTTTATTATTATTTATTAGCATTTTTTTATTTATTAATTACTACTACTGATGTCCCTTTTACACGGTGCTAGTGTCCGTCATTTATATCAAAATGCATCAAAAATTTGTACTGGTACACACCACCAGATGCTGAAGGGCGACCCGCTTTGTATACGCATGTTAATAAAACGCTTGTGTGCTTGGGGCTTAATAGATAATTGGGTATTGTCATTTTGGCACGGTATGCCAATGCTAATGAATTTTCTACAAATTAGTAGTTTTTTTTGTTAACTGGGGACGTCAGAATCTGTGTCAAAATGTTATAAAATATATTTAGGTCTCTGAATGGAAAAAAAATATTTGTAAAACATTTGTCTGCATCAACAGGTATTTATATCTTTTTTTATTCGTAAATGTATTGACATCCTTGTGATAAAATATTTCTACTAGAGTAATAAATATATTTTGCGTAAAGGGAACACTGTAAGAAATATTAAAGTTGAAGAAATGAAATACATAAAACTTTGGTTTCCGCGATAGTGGCGCCAGTTGCGGCGAAGTCGTCAAACTTTCACCGCTCATCGAACGACGATTTTGCATAATATGGGAGCCTTAATCCAGGTTATAAACTATCTGTGTACCTGATTTCGATCGAATAATTATGTCCATTAGTTTATGCGTGAAAGAGGAACAATAAGAGTAAAAATAAAAGTCTCCATTTGTCAAAACGATATTAGGTACCACAAAAAGTTTTTTGTTTTGTACGGAATCCTTCGTGGGCGAGTCGGTCTTGTTATTGGCTGGTTTTGTCTTAAAAACGTGTAAGCTTTTACCTTTTAACAAAATATTCTAAGTAAACCCTTTATACAAGGCAATTTATATTCCTTTTTATTCAATTATTTTAACCTCTGTCAAATGGATAATACGACACGTACTCGGTTTTACCATTTACTTACAATTTGTGGTCACTAAATATTTATTGTGACAAGATTTTACCTTAAAATGTTGAAAAAAATAAAGCCTTTTCATGTTCTAGTTTTTGTTTTTCGTTTATCCTGCCCAAATTCACACTTATTGATGCGATGTTTCACACCTGGAACTGATTTAGATTCATGCATCAGAATTATTTATTTTACTGTGAATTATTTAAAGGACAGAACACAATTTCTTTTGTTGATTTGATTTCATGTGTGGCAGGTATTTGGTCCTATACCCCGTCAGTTTGCTGAGGCGCACGTGGAATACGAGACGCTGTCATGGTCCTTGGTCAGACGGTGAGCTACCTTATAATCGATTTCCGCAAGCCCAACACAAATTTATGACTAGGATAATTCATGTTTTTATTTATTTATTTAAAACTTTATGCAACACAAAAAGGTACATCATCATCATCAGCCTATAATGTTCCCACTGCTGGGACACAGGCCTCCTCTCTTGTGAGAGGGAGTGGGCCATAATCCACCACGCGGGCCCAGTGCGGGTTGGCAGATGTCACATGTCTTCGAATTTTTGGTTCTAGGACATGACGGTTTCCTCACGATGTTTTCCTTCACCGTTTTGAGAGCAGTGGTGATGAAACAAATTACACAAAGTAATGCGCCTGGCGGGGTTCGAACCCACGACCTACAACTCGTAAGTCGGGACCGATATCACTGGAAAAGGTACATAGGCGGACTTAATGCCTGAGGCATTCTCTACCAGTCAACCCAGGGTAGCAGAGAGATAAAGAGATAGAGTTTTTGTATTTGTTTAAGTATATCCATCAAAAAAATCCAACAACAAAATCCAAGCTGCAGAGACTACCGACGGGGTCGCGGCACTATCGAGTAACCGTGGCCCCGGAACGTAAAGGACAAGCGCAAAGAACACTGTGAATTTTAGTCAGTACTAGTCTGACATTCCCTCCCGTCCCATCCTGGGTTCGGAAGGACTCATTTGATGATTTTACCACGATAAAAAAAACATGTATTTTCTGATCCGCTCTCAAAAAAATCCAATCATAAAATCCAGGCTGCAGAGATTTCGTGAAAGCATCAGTTTTCAAATTAAACGAACCAGATGCCAAGAAATAGGAGTAAAAAAGTAACAGTTAGCGGCTGAAGCTTACTCTTCGCTTTGAACTCGCACGAAATTGGAGCAATTTAGCGCCATTTCATAAAATGCACTCGCTTTCACTACGAAAAGCCTTCAGATTGCTTTGTTTTCAGTCAAGTTTTTTTTTACAAGACTACAGGCATTCATAGATCTGTCAGATATATTTTTTAGTTTTTCACTTTTTTTATCAGTGCGCGTACTACGAGTATTTTCATAATTTTATTGTTTTTGTCACCAGCCTGTTTTGTTTTAGTCTGAAAACGTTTAGATGTGCTCGAATGAAGCTGCAGCTTTTTTTTATAGTGGTAAAATCATCAAATGAGTCCTCAGGGCAGGGCAGGAGGGACTATCAGATTTGGACTGGCTAAAATCTACGGTGTCTTTCAATAGCCCTTTGCGTTCCGGGGTCACGGTAATTCGTTAGTCCCGCGACCATGAATCTGTAGCTGACGAGTTTGTTTGTTCGTTTGGTTGAACGCGCTAATCAAGTAGGCTATAGGCTACTCAGCTCCTATTGGTCAGACCGTGATGGTATATAGCCCATAGACTTCCTTAAGAAATAGGTTATCCAATATAAAAATATTTATAACTAGCGGCCCGTCCCAACTTCGCACGGGAATGTAGCCTTTGTTACTAAGGCTGAATGTAGCTCTGTAATGGTGAGTTTTTTTTTTTAATTAAGAAAGTAGGTAGTTTTTGAGTTGATTCATTACAAACATACACACACACACACACACACAAAAATACAGATTTTCCCTCTTTATAATATTAGTGTAGATAATTCGATTAAATTATTCGAACCAGTAGTTTCTGTGATCATTGATTCCATCCAAATACCAAAATGCTTCAGCTTTATAATATTGTCATAGATGTACTTTATAAGATACAATAAATGAACTGAGAAGTAACTTTATAGAGCTGACGCATAAAATGAAATTATTCAATTTGCTACGAGCGCGTAGAAGGCGTAGCATCGTGCTACGCCGTAGTCGTTTCGTAGCTGTACTCTCAATTATGTTTCTTCGTGAGCTTATTATAATAATGCAGGACGTTGTAATCTCGTCGACTACCTATTAGTTATTATCAGAGATTGCAGTAGGAAGAAAATATTTTCCTATACTTTAAGGAAGAAAGTTTAGTGTGAATTATCTGTACAACATTTTCGGAGTAGGTATTTTTTTTTTCGGTGTAACTTGAAAATAATGTCTTATATTGTGTAATGGTTCTTAAAATATATAATACTAGCGACCCGCCCCGGCTTCGCACGGGTGCAATGCTGATACTAAATACACTACAGAAAAACTGTGAACGTTGTATATAAAAACATAGCGGCCCGCTCCAGCTTCGCACGGGTATAAAATATATAGATTATGTGATTAAAATCGATCCAGTAGTTTTGATTTATTCATTACTGCCCGTGGCCCGCACGCGTTAAATTTGGAGTAAAACAATCCCCCTTTTCCTATACCATGAAGATTTCCTGCTATCTTTGGAATATCTAAAACCATACACTACATTTTTACTTATTTACTTTTTACATTTTTAACTATTTGTTTTATTTTTACAACATATTACAGAATGTCTTTATAAACAACGTTCACAGCTTTCTTGTCATTAGACAATACCTACAAACATGTTTTCTCTGGAGGTCACTCTTGAAAGAGCGAAAAACATTCAACGCTCAAAACGTCCCGCAATTTTTAAATCTAATATCTTCGAAAATATTCACTTAAATCAAACGGTGTAAAGGGCCATATAGATCTATATTAAATGAACAATGTATTCAAGGTATTTAATTGGTTAAGGATTAATGCTGTATTGGTTAAAATCGCTTCGAAAATTAGCCATTATTTGTCGTAAAAAGTGAATGACAGAAAAAAGTTATTGTGGGTTATCCATAAGAGATAGACATATACCATCACGGACTTTTCTGTAGACCTTTTCAATGTGTACAATACTTAGTACATTATTTTGTAAAAACTCTTAGGGTTCAGCCTGCGTTTGCAATGTAAGCGGAAAAAATGTAATTATTTACGACATTACATTAGAAACCTCAAAAATAACAGTACTTCTCCACTATTTAATGGATGTTATTATACATATAAACCTTCCTCTTGAATCACTCTATCTATTAAAAAAAACCGCATCAAAATCCGTTGCGTAGTTTCAAAGATTTAAGCATACAAAGGGACATAGGGACAGAAAAAGCGACTTTGTTTTATACTACATATGTAGTGATGCGACTGTTTATTTGACATTTCATTTTATTTAGATTCTGACATGTTAATAATTATTTCACAAATTTTAATGTTTACTTTAATTCGCAATGGTTTATTTATTAGTTGACTTTTTTTTTATTTTTTTTTTTATATGATTCTGACATGTTAGTAATTATTTCACAAATTTTGATGTTTATTTTAATTCGCAATTTCGTATTCATTTGGTTTTCAATATTATTTTAGAATATATTAATTTGATTGTATGTAATATGAACTAACATTGTCTGAAATAAAATAAATTATAAAAAAAATATAATTAATTAAATTGTAATTATTTCATTAAATTATGACATTCCTGGATTATTCCAACAAAGATATTTGTATCGCTGATATATTATAAACTCGTATAATTTATTTAATGTAAACATTTATCATATTTTTACGAATAGAGACAACCATAAACTGACCGACAAATTGTAAAAACAAAAGAAAATTGGTTTCTCTATTTTCTACGCTGTCAAGATAAAAACAACCCCTTTTTTCTTTCTTCCGTACTAACTTTCTATTAAACGTCCCTCACCTGGGATATAATCTGAAAGTGGTTTTGTTTACAAAGTGATGTATGGAACAATTTATCTTTCCACTTACGCAAGATTTATCACCGCTGATATCAAGATCGTGAGAAAAAGTGTTCGAAACGATACATTGCGATGGTATTTGTTTAATTTTTCTAGTAAACAGATTACTGATTGTTTTTGTTCTTTTTTTTTTTTTTGCTGAAACTAAATTAATACGTTTAAATTATTTATTTTTGCCTTTTTTAGAATTATATGTAGGTGGTGTATAAAAGCCCTAAATTATGTTCATTTTTAGTAACCATTTCTTTTTTTTTTAAGCTCGTTACTTTCCTATTTTTTGTTAATTCTGTATAAAACTTTATCTCCCAGAATAAATTACAAAAAAACAGTATTAGAGTATTTTTTAAACAAAAATAAAATATAAAAAAAAACTATAACCCAGACTTATGGTTTTTTATCAACAAAGATACAAATATTACTTTAAACATAGACAAACAAAATACAAAGAAAATCAAAACAATTACAAACATTATTGAGTTACCCTTATAAAAGGCAAGCTAAGTGTTTCACAGGAAATTTGAGTCACCGATCTATCAAACTCTTGCGCCTAAGTGCTCCGCTGAAGGATCGCTGAAAGATGGCTGAAAGCTGAAAGCCTACCATTCAATACGAAGAGAATTTCTTCGCTTTTTCTTTCAAATATTCTTTGGTACGGTAATGAGTTTGTAAGCTCGATTGTTGCGGTATTTTATTCCGTAAATTGTGTTCAAGGCTCGATGTTATTCGATTGAAATTTTTATTTAAAATAGTTTATTTAAATTAACAATAACATTTTTTTACGAAGCAGTATGAGGTCAGTTTCTAGTCATTCAGAGCCACGTCCCCTCGTTTGATTCGTTTAGACGAGTACTTTTTCTATCGTCAGTATTTAACAATAAAAGCGTGTTTTTAAAAAGGACAAAGTTTTTAAGTGACTAAATTGTTTAAGGTTGTAAACATAAATATTCGGCTAAAAAGAACAACATATTTTTAACAAATAATGCTAATTTTCACATCCAATTCAAATTACTCAAACTGAATTCACCATTACTCCTCGAGTTCAAACAGTAGTCCAAAATTCCTTTTACACAATACGTACGGAAATTCAATATTGCACGGGTGTAGTTCAGTTGAGGGCAAGACAGGCAAAACTCAAGCCGATGGCACAAGTTACTAGTCGAAACACTTAGCAACTTTACTGAGATACAGATAAGTTTTCGACTATCGATATTGTCGAAGTAAAATATGAAATAGTGTAGGAGTTTATAGTTGAAGAGTTTTTGTAAATAGAATTAAAGTGTGCGGTTGATGTCTTGTATTAAGTGGTATTGGGGGCTGTTGTTTGCAAACATTCTTGCACATTATTGTCCAATATGTGCAAGAATGTTTGCAAACAAAGGCGGTTTTTCTAGTCACATGAGAGCCCATGATAGACGACAGTAGGTTAGAGATGAAACGGTCGCCGTAGCCGAAAACGGCATAAAGTGTTATTATTATTGGGGGCTAGTAAGGTCTCTTCGTATTAAAGTTAGATATCAGAAATCAAAAAGCTTTATTTGTGTACATAGGTCAAGTTACACATAGTGTGATGTGTTATAAATAGGTAGATCCTCCATTTTTTGCCCATAGGCGTTGTTACATAAAATATTTTATCCCTAACCTTTGAGGGTCGGACTAGAATAAAACCACTAAATAACATAAACCGGTTTATTACTGCGAGTAACAATCTCCCGTATAATAGAATTATTCGATTAAATTAATTGATTACATTTAAATTGAATTTCAATTAACATATTACTGTAACGTTCTTATCATAATAATAAAAATCATTAACCTTAACAACAGTCCGGGAATAAAATTCATATAAAACTACTGTGGTGAGATTCTTTACCCTTTCTAATTAATTAAAGCTAGCCAGTTGTAACCTAGGGGTTTAAAGAAGAGCTGGGGTCGTGGGGGGTTGGAGATAAACCGAGTACTGTTCCGTTAACAAGGTTACGTTAATATAACTAAAGCAGAACTAAATAACTACCGGAACCTTCCAGTTAAAAACAATTATAATAATTTAATTAATGGGCGCCAGGGACCTGGAGAGTCCCGAATCCTGGAGCTGAAGATATCCTCAAATCTACTGTCACTTCCGGAGGCATGCAGAAAGAGCTCAAGATTCTCAACATAAAGTTCGGTGTAGTACCGACATCAACACCGGGTACCAAAATCACACCGGCGTTCCAAGGTGCGGTGATAACAAAAATAAATATAAAGAAAAAAAAAACCGTCACGCCTGCGCTCACGCTAGGCGGTGTCTGCCAGCCGTACAGCAGCCTCGGCTAGGCTCCCAGCGGTGTCGAGGAACGGGGTCCACGTCCCAGCTCTTAGCCGGCTTCTAATGAGACGGGCTAAGATCTCGGCGGCGGATCGAATTACTCGAGGGGCCTCACCTCACTGCAATTGACAAACGGAGACCAAATAATAAAAGTGTAACTTATTCGTTATCCTCGATGTGATCGAGCTGTGTAACCTATCAGACAGAACCTCCGCAGGCTCATGGCCGTTATTCAAAATGAAATACGCGTGGCGTCCGTCCACTACGCCAAGGACTTATGCCGTTTTCCTGGGCAATACTTTAACACCTAGGTCAACCCTGAGAAATTGCCTACGGCATACGATTGGGAAATAGCTGGTTTATTACTCACGGTTATTGCCGGGGAAGGCGGCGTGGGCTGCGGGCTGCTGCACGTTCCACCGGGCAGAACCGCGACGACAGGCGCTGTTAGGAATCCTGAAATAATCGTTAAGATTAGCACGACGTTATTCCCTCACACACACACCCTTCGGGTGGACGCACAGACCACGCTCACTCCCCTAAGGACACCGACTTACCTTTTGCGACTGCGCACCAAAAACTATGTGTAACTCCTCAGCGAGGCTGGCGGCCAGTGACGCTCGCCATCCTCGCAAAGTCATGGCCGGAAGCAACCCAAGATCGGGTGACCACCACATGTCTAACTCCCGGATTCCATGGAGAAACTTATATCCCCGCAACGACCACCAACACCTCACACCAGAAATTCACCCTGAATACTGTGGGACGACACTTGCCACAGTCGGCAATAAATTACACAAAACTAGATTCAACTACTCCGTTCTCCATTATTAATCTGTCCTAATTATTTATCACATAATAGTTTCAACCAGGGAAACCATTCCTACAACATTGCCGGGGTAAGAGGAGAGCTCCACCTGACAACATTAAAGTTGACATTTCCCAGAGACAATCCACGCAAAAGTCCACAGATTAAAAAGGTATCGATTCGGTCGAAGGTTCTCGAATAAAGTCTATATTGAAAAAATTATATCATTTCCGTTTATGGATATTTAGTTTATTATTAATTTCTTTTATTTATTTACTATTTAAAATTGATAATTATTACAAAATGAGTTAGTTCATACTATTTAAAGATTTGTGATCCTTAGATTAAAATATCGATTATTTTATGGTTGTTACTTCGGTAGAGGGCGCCTCGAACTGTCAGAATTGACGTTTGACGCAATGAATGTCATTTCAATCGTAAACAACCTAAGTTTTGATCAAAATAATATTGTGAAACTGTTTAAAAGAATTTAGAAAAGTGATTTATTGTTGGGAAATGAAACCAACGATACATAGGAATGGTTGACCAATGAATGCAGGTACTTGACACTTTGTTTATTAGAAACGCAGCCGCGAAATAGCAACCTGAGCCAGGAACACTAAAAAAACAATGTAACAGTACCTCCCCAACCACCAGAGATTTGACCCACTAGGGCAAATCTCGAC
Source organism: Agrotis clavis (assembly GCA_954870645.1). Taxonomy (NCBI): domain Eukaryota; kingdom Metazoa; phylum Arthropoda; class Insecta; order Lepidoptera; family Noctuidae; genus Agrotis; species Agrotis clavis. Next base: position 17,427,142 of record OX940939.1, read on the forward strand.
GCTGGCCCTCCAGCGTTAAAGCAGACTCCAAAGTACCAAGCTCGCTTTCCAAATCCACTCCGTTCGAGCCTGAAAAGAATAATGGAGAACGAAAAGAAGTAAAAATTAAATAGGTATATGAATGCTGGTGCACGATTAGTATTATTATTTGTTGTAATATATTAACTAATAAAATTTTTTTTCCTGGTGCGAGTCTAATCCATTTACAAACATGTAAAAGACAAGCTCCAAAGAGTTTTTAAAAAAAATTAAGTAAGTAACTCTCTACGAACTGACCCAGTCTGACCCACTATGTTTATGTAGGACAGACAACCCTATTCAATCGTACACCACCCTTCACACCCCAAATGGGTAAACTGCCGACAGTCATGCCGAGCTAGAATCCAAATAATACATTGAAAAGGAAAGTACAGGCCATTGCCTGGCAAAAAAAAATACTATCAAGAACGTATTCCATCAATGCAGCCTACACGCCCGCCATTACGGCCTTCTATCTCAGGACTATCAGTTTGCTGCCTTATCAGCAGTCCGGAGGTTTGGATACCTGACAGGGCTGTTAAACAAGCACACCCACTTCCAAATATGGTCAACAAACGTGGGCACAGTAGGAACCTGTGTACCACTACAAACCAAAAAAAAAAATGGAGAATACCTGCAAACAACTGTAGACTAGCACCGCGGAAATAAATCCACCCATGAATAAACAAAAACCTTTAAATTACATTTATAACAATAAAATTAATAATGGACACCTTAAGATTTTAAAGCCTCCTAACCAACTACCAACCAATACTGATCCACCTACCAATTACAAATTCAATGTAGTCGAATCTAAATTTTGAAGATAAATAAGTTTTGGTGTAAGGCTTATTTAAGGAGTTACCATCCGCTCCCGCAAAGGCTTATTTAACGAGTTGCGTCCGCTCGTAAGAAACACCATGAATGGTGTATACCATTAGTATAAGGTGAACAAGCTATGTTCCTTGGTGTAGGGCTTATTTAAGGAGTCACCAACCGCTCCCGCAAAGGCTTATTTAACGAGTTGCGTCCGCTCGTAAATGAACTAGCTATGTTCTATAGTGTAGGGCTTATTTAAGGAGTCCCCAACCGCTCCCGCAAAGGCTTATTTAACGAGTTGCGTCCGCTCGTAAGGAACACCATGAATGGTGTATAATAATAGTATTAGGTAAACAAGCTATGTTCTTTAGTGTAGGGCTTATTTAAGGAGTCACCAACCGCTCCCGCAAAGGCTTATTTAACGAGTTGCGTCCGCTCGTAAGAACTAGCTATGTTTTACCTAAGTAAAAATGATCTATGGAATAGCGCCATGATCAATTCAAAAACCGTCGGTGTAAGTTCGACAGGTTTAAGATAGATAAAATGTAATGAATGGTTTAAGCCATCATTACACAATAGACCAAAAGTAAACAACAGCAATGGTAGGTTGGATAGTACGGTATGGTAGTATTTAATTTATTTAAAATAAAATAATTAAATTATGATTTACTATTATTTTTAAACTTTACGGTTTTAGCGTCACGGAACAGTACTTTACATAAAAGGTCAACTTTCATTACTACATTAAATTTAATGGGTAGTTCCATTAAAAGTTAAAAAAAATCCGAAGTCAAAACTGGCCGTCACAATTTAAGTAGATAATAATAAGTAAACGCTGTTACAGTAGCAGCGATCTTATAAGGTAAAACAATATTAGGGTTCTCCTTCTAAAAGGACAAATGTCCAGGTACAATGTAATGGTGCACAGGTAAAACAAAACTGTACTGTATAACGCAGCTATACGTATGCAAAAAATGTCAAAGTAAATAATAATTATGTGCATTGTACAATTATTGTAAAATGTAAAAAAAAATATAAATTGTATAAAACAATACAAACACAAACAAAGGATTCCGCACGACGGTTTTTTCTTCTTAAAATTAAAATAAATGGAAGGTTCCAGAAACAGTACTCCGGTTTTTAAGTTACAGCGACAGACGTAACCTCTATCTCCAACTAATACACACGTTGGTCGCCACTGTTACATAAAATATTTTATCCCTAACCTTTGAGGGTCGGACTAGAATAAAACCACTAAATAACATAAACCGGTTTATTACTGCGAGTAACAATCTCCCGTATAATAGAATTATTCGATTAAATTAATTGATTACATTTAAATTGAATTTCAATTAACATATTACTGTAACGTTCTTATCATAATAATAAAAATCATTAACCTTAACAACAGTCCGGGAATAAAATTCATATAAAACTACTGTGGTGAGATTCTTTACCCTTTCTAATTAATTAAAGCTAGCCAGTTGTAACCTAGGGGTTTAAAGAAGAGCTGGGGTCGTGGGGGGTTGGAGATAAACCGAGTACTGTTCCGTTAACAAGGTTACGTTAATATAACTAAAGCAGAACTAAATAACTACCGGAACCTTCCAGTTAAAAACAATTATAATAATTTAATTAATGGGCGCCAGGGACCTGGAGAGTCCCGAATCCTGGAGCTGAAGATATCCTCAAATCTACTGTCACTTCCGGAGGCATGCAGAAAGAGCTCAAGATTCTCAACATAAAGTTCGGTGTAGTACCGACATCAACACCGGGTACCAAAATCACACCGGCGTTCCAAGGTGCGGTGATAACAAAAATAAATATAAAGAAAAAAAAAACCGTCACGCCTGCGCTCACGCTAGGCGGTGTCTGCCAGCCGTACAGCAGCCTCGGCTAGGCTCCCAGCGGTGTCGAGGAACGGGGTCCACGTCCCAGCTCTTAGCCGGCTTCTAATGAGACGGGCTAAGATCTCGGCGGCGGATCGAATTACTCGAGGGGCCTCACCTCACTGCAATTGACAAACGGAGACCAAATAATAAAAGTGTAACTTATTCGTTATCCTCGATGTGATCGAGCTGTGTAACCTATCAGACAGAACCTCCGCAGGCTCATGGCCGTTATTCAAAATGAAATACGCGTGGCGTCCGTCCACTACGCCAAGGACTTATGCCGTTTTCCTGGGCAATACTTTAACACCTAGGTCAACCCTGAGAAATTGCCTACGGCATACGATTGGGAAATAGCTGGTTTATTACTCACGGTTATTGCCGGGGAAGGCGGCGTGGGCTGCGGGCTGCTGCACGTTCCACCGGGCAGAACCGCGACGACAGGCGCTGTTAGGAATCCTGAAATAATCGTTAAGATTAGCACGACGTTATTCCCTCACACACACACCCTTCGGGTGGACGCACAGACCACGCTCACTCCCCTAAGGACACCGACTTACCTTTTGCGACTGCGCACCAAAAACTATGTGTAACTCCTCAGCGAGGCTGGCGGCCAGTGACGCTCGCCATCCTCGCAAAGTCATGGCCGGAAGCAACCCAAGATCGGGTGACCACCACATGTCTAACTCCCGGATTCCATGGAGAAACTTATATCCCCGCAACGACCACCAACACCTCACACCAGAAATTCACCCTGAATACTGTGGGACGACACTTGCCACAGTCGGCAATAAATTACACAAAACTAGATTCAACTACTCCGTTCTCCATTATTAATCTGTCCTAATTATTTATCACATAATAGTTTCAACCAGGGAAACCATTCCTACAACATTGCCGGGGTAAGAGGAGAGCTCCACCTGACAACATTAAAGTTGACATTTCCCAGAGACAATCCACGCAAAAGTCCACAGATTAAAAAGGTATCGATTCGGTCGAAGGTTCTCGAATAAAGTCTATATTGAAAAAATTATATCATTTCCGTTTATGGATATTTAGTTTATTATTAATTTCTTTTATTTATTTACTATTTAAAATTGATAATTATTACAAAATGAGTTAGTTCATACTATTTAAAGATTTGTGATCCTTAGATTAAAATATCGATTATTTTATGGTTGTTACTTCGGTAGAGGGCGCCTCGAACTGTCAGAATTGACGTTTGACGCAATGAATGTCATTTCAATCGTAAACAACCTAAGTTTTGATCAAAATAATATTGTGAAACTGTTTAAAAGAATTTAGAAAAGTGATTTATTGTTGGGAAATGAAACCAACGATACATAGGAATGGTTGACCAATGAATGCAGGTACTTGACACTTTGTTTATTAGAAACGCAGCCGCGAAATAGCAACCTGAGCCAGGAACACTAAAAAAACAATGTAACAGCGTACAAATGTAATTGTTTCACTTTTAAAATAACAAATGGATGTAATTATGTCAATTAATTCATTAAATAAAGATTATGGTTTCTCTGTTTTCCGAGGAAAACGAGTCTTATCTTATCCAATACTTTGGTGGTTTTGATACAGAATATACTAGAAAGATATCGTCGTATTTAAAGCGCATTTCACACAGAGAGCGGGCGCGGGTCGGGCGCGGGTCGGGGCGGGAGTACGGCGGGTCTAGTTCTTTGTATTTAAAAATGGAAGACTTCACACTGAGGCCTTTGTCAAACAGACAGGCGATAGCGAACCGAACCGAATCATGTCATATAAAAATGCGAAAGCGATCCGATACTCTATGTGACAGGCTTCAAACAATTGCATACATTACAAACAAAAACGCCTCGCTTCGCGTTCGTCACGCTTGTCTGTTTGACAATAGCTTTAAAGAGTGCGCGGGTCGGGCGCGGGGCGGGTCGTGCCCGTACACCGAAACGCGCCCGACCCGCGCCCGCCCCGCGCCCGCTCTCTGTGTGAAATGCGCTTAAATGCGTATTACAGGCAATTAAACTGAACAAATGATAACATAAGGGGAATAATGCAATCGCGAAAAGTAATCGAAAACTTCAATTTATAAATTATTCGATTAAAAGGGACAGCTATTATTTTTCGATTAAAGTTCTTTTTTTTAATTATTAATAAGGCTTCCGACTTTTGTGAAAACGTTGTTCACTTACTTTACAGGAAAAACACTTTACAATTTTAATCGTCATTTGTATAAATAGTAAAAGAAATAGCGCACGTCGAGACCGCTGGAAGGAATGGAAGGAGGCCTATGTCCAGAAGTGGGACAGTAAATAAATAATTTGTATAAAAATTCTACACATTCATAATAATATACCTATTCATTTCGTAACTCGTGCTTATATAAAACGAAGCATGTATTTTATTTTTTATTATTTTCTACTTATGTTTTTTGTCATTCGCGCGCTAACAGATGGAATGGTAAATTAGAGTAGAAAAATCCTGCTATTCACTGAAAATCCAAGTGACGTTTTAAATTAAATATTCAACTGAAAGCCTTCCGCTATATTGAAATGCTAAATAGTGGACGTTTTCTGATTTGTAAAATGTTAGGTACTGATTTGTTCAGTAGTGTTGGAAAATGTGGCTTGTTTTTACATTAGGTAGTCGAAATACATAGTTATGATGTTTTCCTGGTTTTACGAGGAACGTTCTGTAATTGGTTAGTGTGTGCAATTGTTTTAAATTGGTCAACACGCGGAAGTCAGAATCTATATTATAGAAAATAAATCTTTGGATTTTTTTTACATTTTTAGCATAGCAAGTACTTATACTAGTTTTTTGTCAAGTGTAATTTTTCCTTAAAAATCAGTTAATAATACCATTTTCTAATGCTATTCAACTCTGCTCGTTTTAAAAACCCTTCGTGTAGGAATTATTTCATTGTCAATATTTATTATTTATACACGTAAAGTTTTCCTGTTCCTTTTTTTTCGTGATTCTGGTGTTTTTAAAGCTTTCTTCAAATCCACAAACACTGTAATATTATCAGCTAACATTAAAATAATATTTAAATCAAAAAATCTAAACTACGCACTAACCTGTGGTGTAAAGTTGGTTGGATGCAACGGGTTACAGATAGGCGGCACCGCGGTACTTCCATAGTGTTGCTGGTAGGTCAGGATCTTCTTGTGCGCCGACGCTTGCGCACGATACGCGCTCACACTCAATTTCATTATACACGTTTCTTACAAACAATTTTAAACTTTAACACTTTATATTTTCACATCGATTTTGGATTGTAATTTCCTAGTAACATAATATGTATAATATTTATTTCATTTGCACTTGTTTTGTTATGTTAACAATGATTGGAACACGGTCTACGGTCACGTTCTATTGTAAAATGAATATATTTCTTTATTATGAATTTTTATACACAACCGATGTTTTGAATTGGCCCATGTTCCCATCTGTAACAAAAGAAAATAATGTGTTAATTAATGCAATTCACAAATAATTTTATATTGTAGGGATCTAACAATTCTTACTATAATTTATAAAGTGATATTTTTATGGTTTTCGCCCGTGTTTAATTAAAATTATCCCTCGGAAAAGTATTGCCGGGATAAAAAGTATCTTATGTGTTAATCCAGATTTTCTCTATCCTAACTTTCATACAAATCTGTTTAGTAGTTTTTGAGTGAAAGAGTGTTACAAACATCCACCTATCTGCCCATCCTCACATTTTTTTTAAATTTATAACACTATATAGTTTAGATAGACTAAGAAAATTTGAACCCAAAAAAACAAAAATAATTTTAATAAAAACATAGAGCTAACGCAACAGTTGCTACTTTTTAAAATTCACATTCCTGAAAACCCAAATTTTCCATTCCAATTTGACTGTCAATTCTGACAATATCCCTTATCAGCAATAAACTTAAGAACTGGGGTCAACGATTGGCTATCATGAAACGGAGTTTCTTTTTTATTATTTTGGAACTGAAATCCGCAGTAGTAAAAAGTTTTATTCCTGTCGTTCTCTCATGGACATAATGATAGGCGTTAGGGTCTCACTTAACCCTAATACCAAAGGGCGTAATTACAATTAATCACCGAATTTAATGGCTAGATTCTGTTGGAAGATGAGTGAGATAAAATTAATACTGGCAGTTTCAAATATTTAAATTCACGTACACAAAATACGAGGCGCAGTGGTGGCCCAGTGGTATCGGTCCCGACTTAGAAGTTGTAGATCGTGAGTTCGAACCCTGCCAGGCGCATTACTCTGTGTAATTTCTTTCATTACCACTGCTCTCAAAACGGCGGTGAAGGAAAACATCGTGAGGAAACCGGCATGTCCTAGAACCAAAAATTCGAAGACAATCATGTGACATCCACTAATCCGCACTGGGCCCGCGTGGTGGATTACGGCTCACTCCCTCTCACAGAGAGGAGGCATGTGTCCCAGCAGTGGGAACATTATAGGCTGATGATGATGATAACAGAAAATATGTGAATTTAAATGTTTGAAACTTTTTTAGCGATGGGCTAGCGTTTGATCACTATCTTGCCGAATGGTAAGTGAAGATGTGGTCGACAATGAAGCACGCTTGCCTAGAAGCAACCTATATTGACTCTTGACTTACAGACCTCAAGGTTGTAGGTATCAGTAAACTCAAACCCTGGCATGGAATTTCACTCTTTAGCTGTTAAAGCGAAATTCCTAGTAATACTCACACTAGGATTTTCTCTTGTACCGTGAGTGCGTTTTAAAAGCTCTTTGGTCGTTTGGTCCCACTCAGTTGGTCACGCGATTTGATATTCTGTTTTTCCTTTGAACTCTCATCTCAAAAGCGAATTTCCAATGATTTAAGTAGGAAGAACTAAGATTTATTTTTATCATGGATGCATTTACCTACAAACATTTTAGCTCACATGCGAACGGCCCGACCCGGAACAATAACTTGTATGTAGATCATACAAAATTATTTATTCCGTGCGGGGTTCGAACCCACCACACGCTGGGTAGCAGTCACTCGCTCAGCCACTCCGAAAAACATGCTTTTAATTTAATGTTGAACTGTTCCAATGAAATTTCGTGAATTTTGCATGGTTTTGATACAAATAGAAAATTGACCCAACAATACAACAAAAAAAAAAAAAACTTAGAAACACCATCTTCATTTGATTAACATTCCTCAGCCAATCTAGTTGGTAAGCAAACAAACAGATTTGCAGCGTGAAACTCAATGCTTTACAATCAGCCCTCGACGAGCTAGCCCAATCTACTTTATTTTGTTCACTCATTTCTCTCGGCATATCTCAGAAGAGTCATAAAAGGGATTACTTCAGAATGCTAACTCCGTACAATGAATGAAACTGCATTCACACAAGTACACGATTTTAAGAGCGAGTGCAAATGTACTCGCAACTGGCATTTGTTTTAGGTAGTTAGCCATTTAAACAGTTGCATCCCATTTCATCACTTCCCGTTTCAATAAACGAACACCAGACATGCAAAACAAGTGAAAAAGAGTGCCTTTTCGCAACTAATCAGTACCCTTAGCACGAATTTTCAGTATTTGAGACGTAAAGTAAACTGGAACTTTGACAATTTCAAATTGACAATTTTCAAGGAAAAAATTAGTTCGTTCTTCGCACACCAGAGGCGCTGTTCCATTTTTTCATACCAAAACGCTGTAAATACTGGAAAGACGCTGTAAAGTAAAAGAGTGAAAACTCGAGCTAAGGGTACAGATCTTTGTACGTACATTCAGTCCCGTTTCAACGTTTTGACAAGTACCGTCATATTTGTAAATTTTATACGTGATTATTCTCCATCACACTGTGTACGTGAATTTAATTACAGGATAAATTTATTCTTAAAGTGAAGCAAAGTTTTTGGTGAATCGTAAAACTTTTTGAAAGGAAAGTGTGATCACTGTTTCGTGGTTTACTAGAGCGGTTTTTTCAGTTCCTTGAAACTTCAACCTTCTGTGTCCGTTATTTTTTTAGAAAAGTGATTGTACGAAATACGTTTCGTCTCAACATGGTGATCCCATTTTATTTTAACTTGGTAACTTTGGTCTTCTACATTTCCTCTCTTTTTGCATTTGTTGATAAAAGAGTGTTCGAGTGAAAGATTGTTTCTTGATCTTTTTGTCTGACCTTGTGGGTATGTACTACATTGTTGACTCGAGGATACTCGTATGTACAGAAGCATGAAGGTGCAGAAAGAGGTTTGAAGGGACTGTTTTAAAAGGACGTTGCACAAAGGTAGTTTTGGGTCGGTCAAGTCAAGAGACTAATCATTTAATAATGCCAAATAAGTAAAATATTAGGTAGTAACCACTATTCAACTAATATTCAGGAAGACCATTTAATAGTTCCTTTAATAAATCATTTAGATCAATATCTAGTTTTACCGTAATCAAGCAGTTTCAGGTGAATACTTAAGTGGAGCGAATTTCTTTTGCGTTACAGGGCCGTGGACCTCTAAAAGATATTTCTGTGAACCTAATACTTAACATGATGGCAAAACGACTTTGTGGCTATGAAATGGATTAAAAAATGGCTCATCCCTTAGTATCACTCAACCGCGAAGGCCACGCCACTGACAACTCTGCGTAAAATTTAATGGCCGAAATTATAAGGACGTTAAATGCTTATCGCGGAAATAAATTAATTCAGAATTTAATGAAGAACTTAAATCTTGCGCCTGATGTTAATTGTGTACTATATCTTGTATTGGCGATAAATTATGTTTATTAGTGACTAGCTGACTCGTGCCCACTTCGTTGGGCAGTATTTCGGCTAATATGTATGATATCTTTATAATTTATAGCCTATAGCACTCACGGATAATGTAGCTTTCGACCAGTGAAACAATTTTTAAAATCGGTTCATTACTTCCGGAGATTACCCCCTACATTCAAACTTAAAAACAAATGTTACCTCTTTATAATATTAGTATAGATTTACAGAAGGTTTTTTTTTGTAGATGGGGTCGCTGACCGAGGATATCCTCGGTCAGCGATGACTTCTTCATGGGTTAGCAAGAAGAAGCATAAAATCTAGAATGCTTCTTCTTGCTAACCTAAGAGAAGTGGAAGAAAAAGTTGCTTCACAATAGGAATTTCTTCTCTGTTGTGTGTACATTTACAAACATAGAAACACAGACAGACCAGGAACAACTTATTGTAGATCAGACAAATAAAAAAAATTGTATGTAAATAAGTCTGCATAACATGCACACACCTTTTTTCGTCTAAAGTCAAATAAAACACAAACAACCTTTCAAGCAACGAAGGGCCCAAGGAAAGCCGCGAAGGGCCCAAGTGGGCAACATTAGTAAGATCAATAATGGCACGTTACTGTTGACTCGGGATCGCTCCTGTCGACTTCTCGGCGCCTGGTAGGGAGTCGCCGTGAACTTCACATGTATGAGAACTTCTTTTATAAATGGGGTCCCTATAATTATGGGTCAAATCGAATATGGGTATGGGAGAGGACATTTTTAATCTTATTAACTCTAAGAATGTCAGTGCTCGCGTGACTGTCTCATCAGGTACCTAACCTTAACCCTGGAACGTAAAGGGCTATTGCAGGATTACCGTGGATTTAGTCAGTTCGGGTCTGACAGTCCCTCCCGCCCCGCCCTGGCTGAGAGGACTCATTTGATGATTTTACTACGCTTAAAAAAACATCGTAGCATTTTAGAGTTCTTTTTGGTCCACAAATAACTTTCCTTGCTGTTTTTCTCAAAACCAATGTATCGTTAGAGAAACAAAACACGTTAAAGTAATGACGGGACACGTTGGGATCGATACCGTCTTCCCTGTTGAGTCGGGATCGCTGTCTGAAGCTCCTGTCGACTAGTTGGCGCCAGTTAGAGATGTTACCTAAGGCAGTGGTTAACTGTATCGACTATCGATGTTTTTATGATTTTTCGCCCTTTTAAGGCAGTGGTTATAGGCATGCGGACAGCAAGTAAAGGGCAACTCGCTGTCCGGCCATGGACCATGCCCCGGTCGACGGCGCGTCGTGGCAAAAATGACGGGGCCTCCTCTCAGAGGGCCAAAGCCTGCCGGAGTCGCGAGACTTATTTCCTTACCGTGACCCCGGAACATAAAGGGCTATTGAAGGACACCGTGGATTTTAGTCAGTAGGTACTAGTCTGACAGTCCCTCCCGCCCTCCCCGGAGTGGACTCATTTGATGATTTTACCAAGCTTAAAAAACACCACTAGTCCGGAGGTAATCTGCCCAAGCGGGAGAGATCTCCATCATATGCTCATCCAGAGGACATTATCAAAATCAAAAATAAAATCAAAGTAATTCTTAAAAATATCGATAAGGTATCATAAACACCTAGTCACATCACTACACAACAAGGTACAATGGAGTGAAATCCTTCAGGTTTTCTCAATATTCATTTATTTATTTAAGAAGCTTATTCTGAAAGTTCAGGTGGGTTCGCTTACACCCCAAAAGTAGGTCGAGGTTCGAATCAAGGGTCATTATAACAAAAACAATAGTCTTAATGTGTCTTCTTATTTTTGTTTTGTTTATCTGTTCTTGTTTGGAAAGTAGTTCGTTGATGGGTTCGGCAAAAAAACTGTTTTTTTTTTTAACCTCTGGCATTATAAAAGAGTTTTTATAAGAAAAACAGGCAGGGCACGGGGAGCGGAGCAGTGGTGACCCAGTGATATCGGCCTCGAATTACGAGTTGTAGGTCGTGGGTTTGAACCCAGCGAGGCGCATTACTTTGTGTAATTTACTTCATCACCACTTCACTCAAAACAGTGAAGGAAAACATCGTGAGGAAACCGGCATGTCTTAGAACCAAAAATTTAAAGACATGTGACATCTACCAACCGGCACTGGGCCCGCGTGGTAGATTATGGCCCACTCCCTCTCATAGAGGGGGCCTGTGTCCCAACAGTGGGAACATTTATAGGCTGATGATGATGATGATGACGGGGAGCGGTAGTATGATGAGGTAACGCATTACGCCACTACACCACTTGCTACCATAGCACGAATCCATAGCTGCTAACATCCATAGCAAGCATCTATAGCACGCATCCATAGCAAGCATAGTCTATAGCACGCATCCACAGCAAAAAAGTAACTTAGTTGAATCGGTTTCTATCAGTCCTATGTGGACCAACGAATAAATGATTGATGAAACGCATTCATAGCAACGTCAACGTAGCATAGCACATCTCTAGTAGAAAAACAACCTAAAAATAAGAAAAGCAGAAACTAGGCATTAGATCATTATTTCAAGTATGCCATTTACAGGCACTTTTGAATTGTCATGACAAAAAAATAATAATTTAACACTACAAAAGTATGGTGCTACAATCCCAGTGACGAGACAAAATAACTATGAAAGTACCGTAGATGCCATTCCAATGTTTCTTTTCACCAACTCTTGCTAAACATTTTAGTTCGTAACTCAAATAATTATATTTTAAGATACTGTTACATACTGTAACATATTATTATGTAGCTATATATCAAAAGCTATTTGCAACGTTGTTGATAGAACTCGATTCGCTCGTGCTCGGCCTTCCATCTAATTCATATGGATGTTTACAAAATGGGTACGTGGGCTCATGTACTTACTTTAATTTGGTATTTTTTAACTAAAATATTTTATACAATTATTATATGGCATATTATGCTGTACGTACATTATTTAGTGATAGTTATACCTGCTTAACTGCTGGACCAGTGGTGGCCCAGTGGTATCGGCCCCGACTTGTGAGTTGTAGGTCGTGGGTTCGAACCCAACCTGGCGCATTACTTTGTGTAATTTATTTCATCACCACTGCTCTCAAAACGGTGAAGGAAAACATCGTGAGAAAAGAGAGTTTTGTAATTATCTATTTCTAAATAGGTCATTTCGAAAAAAAAACTGTTCCTAGTCGGTAAATTGTGTAGTGTATGTCTGGCTGACGGGCCCCCCTCTAGAGGGCCAAAGCCTGCCGGGGTCGCGGGATTTATCTCATTACCATGACCCCGGAACATAAAGGGCTATTGAAGGACACCGTGGATTTTAGTTAGTACGAGTCTGACAGTCCCTCCCACCCTGCCCGGGGCGGGAGGACTCTTAGATGGTTTTACCTCGCAAAAAAAAAGCGTATGGCTGGCATTAGTCACAAAAAAAACAAAGCACATAATACAACAAGGACTTATAAACGTATCCAAGCTTCTTTTCACACCATTACCTTCTTATTTCACCCGGCAAGAATCATATAAAAGGATTTTTACATAACACATTTTCTCTTACAACCTTCTGGTATAAACAGCAATACTTTTACAACACACTAGCTCTTGTAATCGGTTTAACTCCCATTGCTCTGTTCCTATTAATAGTGTCCTCAAACTGACAAGCTTTTTATGAGTCAGCTCGATCCATCGTAAGCTTTGTCTCTACGGAGGCGAATGGCAGTGACCTCTCGCGCCCGGCATTTGTCGAGGCTATGCTGCGGGGCGAGACGGAATGAGAAGCGGTCGCCTCCTTTTGCGAAGCAATCATGCTAGCAAAGGAGGAGGCGGGACGCGTAATGGAGAGGTCAGTGTCCACCTCACGTTTGTGTATGTCAATTTCTATGTGTGTAAACGCACCCACGATACAGGAGAAATTTCTAATGTGGGGCAAAATCTTTAAAAAAAAACACTATAAGTGTGTGTGAGTGTGCCGGGCACGCCGCAATCGCGGCGGTAAGACCCCTCTTTGAGGAGTGGCTGGAGAGACGTCACGGCGTCCTGACCTACCGCATGACGCAGGTCCTCACCGGACACGGAAGTTTCGGAGGTACCTGTGTCTTATGAGAAAGGAGGAAACGCCTGGGTGTCATATAGACTTTTTTTGAGGGGTCTTATAGAATCAGCGGGCAACGGGACTTACATCAGAAAATAAGATCTATCACCAAGACTCTATCATCTAAAACTTGGGCTATACAGAACCCACAAGGCGAAGTCCTGACTGATATAAGTGCAATAGCTGACGCCTGGAAAGAATACTGTCAGTCACTTTTCAAAGACCCACTCGCACACACATATCAATCGACTGTCCCCAAGAACGAAGAACGAGAGCCAAGTATCCTCAAAGATGAAGTTCGAGCCGCTATCAAGCACCTGAAAATTAGGAAAGCCATAGGAAGGGATGCCATACCCATAGAAACCATCAAGGCATCGGGCGAATACGGTGTCGAAGTATTCCACGCTTTGTGTAACAAGGTTTGGGAAACAGGAACTTGGCCTCAGGAATGGGCACACACTGTTTTTGTTCCTCTGCACAAAAAAGGATCAACAAAGATATGCAGTAACTATCGCCTAATTGCTCTAATTTCACACGCAAGCAAAATTCTACTGCATATTCTGAATGAAAGACTGAAGTCGTTTCTATCCAAGGAAATAGCTCCAGAACAGGCCGGTTTTGTAAAAGGGAAGGGTACTCGCGAACAGATTTTAAGCGTGCGCCAAATCATCGAAAAGTCTAGAGAGTTCAACAAGCCGACATACATTTGCTTTGTTGATTTTTCTAAAGCGTTTGATTCGGTGAAATGGCCAGTACTGTGGGAAACTCTTTTAGCCATGGGGACACCTAAACACCTGGTCCACCTGCTCAGAAGATTATATGAAGAGGGAACGGCTTCAGTAAAAGCAGATGATGTATTCTCCACCAATTTCCATCCCAGCGCAGGAGTTCGACAGGGCTGCATAATTTCACCTCTGCTGTTTAACGTTTACACCGAACTTGTTATGAGAATAGCGCTGGAAGACTGGCCTGATGGGATCACGATCGGAGGCCATAAAATATCAAATTTGCGATACGCCGATGATACCACCCTCTTTGCAACAACGGTCGACAATATGAGCAATCTTCTTCGCAAAGTAGAGCAAGCTTGCCATGATTTCGGTCTAAAAATTAATCACAACAAGACGAAGATGATGATTGTCGATCGTGCAAATAACAACTCGCCGGAGGTGACTAATATCGCGAGTTGCGACGTTGTTCCAGCCTATATCTACCTTGGTGCACTAATTTCTAACAACGGTGGGTGCGCAGATGAAATCAAGCGACGCATGGCTATCACGAGGTCAGCCATGGATAGGTTCGGGAAAATATGGAGAAACAGAAACATCACAAAAGCCACAAAAGTACGACTCGTTAGGGCATTAGTGTTTCCCATATTTCTCTACGGGGCTGAGACATGGACACTTAGGGAAAGTGAAAAAAAGAAGATAGACGCTTTGGAAATGTGGTGCTGGAGGAGAATGCTTGGCATATCATGGAACCAATTCCGAACAAATGTTTCCATATTAAGCGAACTCGGCGTCAAACAGCGTCTATCTTTCATCGTTCAGAGTCGAATCCTCACTTACTTCGGACATGTTTCTCGGCGAGGAGACTCGTCTGTGGAACGCACACTTCTAACGTTATTTTGACAGTAAGGTCATACTCAAAGTGCTCTCGTTAAATAATAACTTTATAGTGTAAAAACTGCTTAAAAGTGAGAACCTTGGATGTAATTGGACAAATACAGTGGCTGTTGAACTGTGGCAATATTTGTTACATCGCTAGTGCAGTGATTTATGGGAAAAATCATTCATAACAATTAACCAAGTGACTAAGGTTTGCCCAAAATTACCGCAATTACCCCCAATTTAATAAACATAAACAAGAAACGCCTGTTACAATTGCGTGGGCAAACAGTAGTAGCCGGTATTGCTTTTCGAATCAGACAGATGTTGTAGGATTCTCATTGCTTCAACTATTGCTATAACATTTCTGAAAGGTGTCCTAACATCTCAACCAAATCAGCCAAATACAATACGCTGGTACTCGCAATGGAGCCTGCACTCAATAAATCTTTATCAGAGTCAAACATCTCTGTTAGTATGGACACTCAACATACTCCACCCAACTTCGCCTCCTTTCGGGCTAAACGGTCACGGGAGCCTGACTATGACTTAAACTTCTGCAAGTTCAAAGACGAAGTCAAGTCAATGATATCTTCGTTGATAGCAGGCCAGAGCGAGGAAATAAAAAAAATGTCTGCCACATTGATGGAGATTAGAAATACAAACACCAATATAGAATGTGCAATGGCATCCCTCTCCCTACAAAACGAAGAATTAAGAAAGAAAGTTGAACTGCTTGAAACTAAGGCCAAGAATGATGAGAACTGCATTGTTTTGCTGGAAGACAGAATCGAAGACCTGCAACGGGGCAGCCGAAAAGCAAATTTAGAAATAAAAAATGTACCGAGAGTAAATAAAGAAACTAGGGATGACTTGATGACAATGCTCAAGCACCTTTCAAACGAAATTAATTCCCCTATTCAGCAAAGCGAAATTAGGGACATTTTCAGAGTTTCAAACAAAAGAGGCGACACGAAAACAAGTCCAATCATCATCGAGCTATCATCGACTATTTTGAAGACTGAATTTTTGAAATCGGCTCGAACCTTCAATCGAACAAACAAGGATAAATTATGTGCAAAGCATTTAGGACTCAAGACTAGTGAAAGTACCCCCATCTATATATCGGAGCAGCTAACCACCAAGGGAGCACGCTTGCATTTTCTCGCACGCGATCTGGCTAAGTCTAAAGCCTATAAATACTGTTGGACAGCCTTTGGACAGGTATGCGTGAAAAAAGATGACAACTCGCCAAAAATTATAATTAAAAGCGAAATGCAGGTTAATAAACTGATGCAAGAAATATGACTAGTCCTAATTAATCATTGTGTTTTATACTTATTATTAATGCACCATAATCTAAGCAAATGGTTGAATATTTTTTGTATAAATATTTTGTACATGTACTTTTTGTATAACTCCATAACTAGTATAAGGAGTACAAACTATGTAATTCTAATGCGCAATCACACATTTAAAACACACACTAATAAATTTCCCGTGCAAGTCATACTTTTTCATATAAACTACACATACACAAATACTCACACATTCACCAAAAGTCTAATTGTTTTTTGTATCTATGCACCTTACCTCGATAATGGATAGCACACTCAAAAATCAAAATCAAAATCAAAGCATTTATTTCATGTAGGCCAGTTACAGGCACTTATGAATTGTCATAGACAAATAAAAATGTAATTAGACATTAAAAAGTTATGGTGCTACAGTCCCAGTCACAAGACATAAAAACTGTGAAAGTACCGTAGGTGCTCATTCCAAGGAGTAGATCTCTATGGAGAAGAATGAGCAAGAAACTCCATGGACACTCTTTTTCAATCGCCAAAATTATTACAGATCTTTTGTTACATCATTCATCATCAGATGGTACATTATGTGAGAACGATGTGGCAAGTTATTAGTGTCCATAGAAAATATAAAAAAAAATATAAAAAAGACAATTCAAAAATAAAGTTATCAATAATTAAAATAGACCGTGGCAGCTAAGGGATGACCAGTCCCAACTGACAGCGCCCGTTCACGAACATGACGCATATATCAGCACCATTCAGTTCAACCATTTTGAAGGGAACTAAATGATCCGACACACGCGCCACTATCAGCGAGACATTTGAGTGAGCATGACATACTCTCAACCGCCAGGGTCATTCAAGTCAATAAGAGACGTAGGTACTCAGTGAATGATAGCTCCGAGGTACATAGTACTCACACAATGCTGGCTATGAAACTATACAATACTAGGAAGATTGAGTCTATACAATGCAAATCCAGTTGTACAATCTTCAGCAGCTCCAACAAGAATACTAAAAAAAAAAACGCTATCAATATTTATCCTACACTGTCAGGTGGAGCAGGACCAGCATGGAGCCAAGCATTATTATCAGCGATATAATCGCCTAGTTTATAATAAGCCCGCTTACATAGTGTGCGTTTAATACATGATTTAAATTTAGTCTCATTCAATTCAAGAACATTTTGTGGTATTTTATTATAGCACTTTAAACAGTACCCCATGAAAGAATAGTCCACTTTGGCGAGTCTGAAGCCCGGCTGAACTAACTGATCCCTATTTCTAGTGTGATAGTTGTGTCTGTCACCTCTCTTACTAAAAAGATGCAGATTTTTCCTAACGTACATTATATTTTCATAGATGTATTGACAAGGTACTGTCATAATGTTAATTTCCTTAAACAGTTCTCTGAGAGAATCGCGTCTACGGAGATTGTATATGGCCCTGATGGCTCTCTTTTGCAGAATGAAAATAGATTCGATGTCGGCAGCCCGTCCCCACAATAAAATGCCATAAGACATGATACTGTGAAAGTAACTAAAATAGACAATTCTAGCAGTATCTACATCGGTAAATTGACGGATTTTTCGAACAGCGTATGCTGCTGAACTTAGCCGCCCCGCAAGAGTTGTTAAATGGGGACTCCATTGTAGCCGTGCATCAAGCGTAATCCCCAGGAAAACTGTTTTATCGACAAATTCAAGTTTCTCTTGATTCAATACTATATCATAATTTGTGGTTTTAACATTTGGTAAAGCAAATCTTATACATTTGGTCTTTTTTCCGTTTAATACTAAGTTGTTTGCAGTAAACCAATCGTGGACCTGACGTAAAGCATTATTTACGTTGTCTAGATTTTGGGCCCGTCTATTTATCTTAAAAATTAGGGAAGTGTCATCAGCAAATAACACCATATTATTGTGAGGTTGATTTTTGAATAAATAGGGTAGATCATTGATATATACAAGAAAGAGAAAAGGACCCAATATTGAGCCTTGCGGAACCCCCATTTTTACCTTTAAACCTTCCGAATTCACACCATTTATCTGAACTTGCTGCTGTCTATCACACAAATAAGATTTTAACAAACTAATTGCAAGTTTACCTAGACCGTAATGCTCAAGCTTAAAAAGCAAAGTATCGTGATTTACGCAATCAAATGCCTTGGAGAGGTCACAGAATATTCCTATGGCGTCTTGTGCCTCTTCCCATGCAGTAAATATGTGCTTCAATAGGGTGACACCGGCGTCAGTTGTACAACGGCCCTTGGTGAAACCATACTGTTGATCATGTAAAATTTTATTGGTGTTAAAGTGGTTGAGCATCTGATCAAGCATTACCTTTTCAAAAACCTTGCTAAAAACGGGCAACACGGATACAGGTCTGTAATTATTAGTGTCTTTAGTGTCTCCGGATTTAAAAAGAGGTATGACTTTACTGAATTTCATTAAGTCCGGAAAAACTCCTTGGTCTACACACAAATTAAAAATTAAAGCCAAGTATGGTGCTATAGTCTCTATTATGGATGTACAAACTTTGATTGACATTCCCCAAAGATCTTCTGTTAGCTTAATTTTGATTTGCCGAAAAGCTTTAATAACCGTCATGGGGTTTATGTGCTTAAATACAAATTCAGCCGAGCAGCCAGACACGTTTGCCTTTAATAAAGCAATTGCGATATCGGGAGAGGAGTTAAGAGCCTCCGTGGTCTTTAACGGTATATCAGTAAAGAAGTTTACAAATTCTTGAGCTACATCTCGATTTGAACTTATAGGACCATGTGGTGTCTCCAACGTATACTTGGTGCTCGGTGTTTTTTTCCTGCCAGTCTCATCATTTATTACTTTCCAAACTGTTTTTATTTTATTATCTGATGTTTTGATTTTATTACTTATGTACATGGCTTTAGCAGCCTTGCAAGTATTTCTGAACACTTTCGAGTATGTAGAAACATACTTGTTGAAAGTTTCAGTGTTGATGTAAGGCTTAAGGCCATAAAGCTCAAATAGTCTTTCCCTACTTTTTCTTATACCTGCAGTCGCCCAGTCACTAAACACAAATTTAGGGCAAATAGTTTTAGTCTTCTTTTCAAAAGATTTATTGAATTCGGTATGAACTATTGAAAAGAAACCATTATAAAAATTATTAACTCTAATGTCGTCAACACTAGGGCTCATAACACTTAATCTATTGGATACGGAATTATTAAATTTATTTAATTTGTTAGTTGTTATTTGTCTATATGAAATCTGAACTTGTTGTTTAGTTGATTTACACTTAAAAGTTACCGTTTGTCCACTATGATCAGACGGCAGACAACTAACTATTGCTTTATCCAAATAATCACAATTGCAGAAAACATTATCAATACAAGTAGCAGAAGTTGGAGTCACCCTAGTAGGTTCCACAAAAATATTAGTCAAATCAAATGACTTAAAAAGATTTAATAATCTATTGCTATTTAAATTTTCTTCCAAAATATTGATATTAAAATCACCACAAATAACTGCGGATTTATTACTGTCTGCAAGCTTTACTAGGACATCTTCCATTATTGATTCGAATAAGGAGAAATTTTGATATTTTGGGGGTCTGTACACACACACTATTACATGCCTATCTAGCTCAACACAGGACAGTTCGATACAATGTTCAACAGAGAGACCTACTATGTCATTACGTTCTTTACATTTTATACATTTTTAAATTAATATTAAGGAACCTCCACGCAGCATAGATTTACGGGTAAAACAACTGCCCACAGTGTAGTTATTATAATTAATTAACATTTGGTAATCCTTCAACCAATGTTCGGTAAAACAGATGATGTCAAACATGGTTTTTTCTAAAAATATTTCGATTTCCAATAATTTTGAAGAAATACCTTGAATGTTCTGATGGAGTAATTTCAAGGTATTCTGAGGCCCTTTTTTTAAACTAAATAATTGATTGCAAGAAGATACATTGTCTTTACGAGATGCTATATTGCTAATGGTACCTTCTGTTGTCTCACTTACAAGTTTAAAGAAAGATAAATACTATCCGGAGGAAGCCCCGGTACTCCCATGCCATCACCAGGCAAAAATATCCTACTACTAGTAGTCCCACCTTGAGATTGGGAATCTTCCATGGTGACACATGGATCCTCGTTCATACAACTAAAACTATTACTAAAACTATTACTAAAACTACTACTATCAATATGTACACAACAAGACGAAGACATACTACTTATGTCTGAGTGAATATTAAAACTTAATAGACTAGCTATTATATGTCTATATCTAATAGGCAGATATGCTGAATCCTGGGTCGACCTAAGTTTATCAACAACTGTGTTGATGTCTAAAAATAAAAGTTTGTCACTATAATGAGTTGCTAAGAACTGTACATGGTTGTTCAGCCTATGTATATGATTGTTTTTTCTATTAGATAACTTCTCAAAATAGGGAAATGCACACAAAATAATTTTCTTACAATCTAATTTTAACAACTCTGCTACACAGTCAGTGATGTCTTGTTTTCCAATCTTAGAACTATTACCAATAAATATAGTAATGGTGGTATTAGGATAACACACATTTTTTGTGACTGATGCCATTATCTGTTTGTAGTTTGAATGTGGCATGCAATGATTTAGAGTACAATAACTTAAATGATTACTCAATAAATTACCTAGCCCTCTGCCTATACTGTCAGAGAACAAAACTGAATGACAGTCACTGAGACTAATTGAAGATCCAAAACTATTCATCTCAGGTTGTATGACATTATTAAGAACAATGTCAGATATTATGTTCAGACTGGTAATACTGATACTACACTATCAGCCATAACTGAAATTGACAATACAGAAATAGCGCAAGCATCACACTTTTCTTTTCACAATTTTAACACTGCAATGGAAATTAAAAACACTGACTTTACGATTATATCACAGAACATTAGAAGCATCTATTCTAATTTCAACGACCTACAACTTACCTTGGCTAATCTTAATTTCACTACTGACCTTATTGTTCTGAATGAATGCAGACTAAACGCAGATAAAAATATTCCTCAACTAGTTAATTACACAGCAAGCCAAACTACAAAACATTTAAATAAAGCCGACGGTGTCGTCGTCTTTGTTAGTAACAAACATAAGCATCAAGTAAAATAAATAGAATTAACTCATGCTTCTTGCTTGCAAGTAATAATAAAACCAGATCTCCTAGTCTTAGGTATATATCGCTCTCCGTCAAAGACTAATGCGGATGACTTCATTAACTCTTTATCTCTTCACCTTGCTACAGTAGCCTCAAATAAAAATATAATAATTACGGGAGATATTAATATAAATTTAATTCATAGACAAGAAGAGCAGTCATACGAGCGCTCAAACAGACTCAATTATCTTAATATGTTGGCAATGCACGGCCTACTCCCGGGACATTCACTTCCAACTAGAGGCAAAAGTTGTTTGGATCACTTCATCTTAAAGCTTAGACCAAATTAAAGATCTGCATCTATTGGAGTTATTGATACAAGTATTACGGATCACTGTATGATTTTTTTAAGACTATCTGATATAACGAAAAGACATCAAGTACGTAAAACGAAAACAATAACAAACATAGATAGTGCAATCGAACTCTTAAAAAGCAAAAATACTCAAGACCTTATAAGCTTAACTAACCCTAATGATCTAGCAAATGACTTAATAAGTTTACTACAAACAGTTCTCATTGCTAATACTTCTGTAAGAAGTATTCCCCTGAAAAACAGACTTATTAAACCTTGGATGACTATAGGCCTACTGCGCTGCATACAAAACCGTAACATTATGCAAAAAAAATTGAAACTAGATCCGTACAATGAAATTCTGAAAATCACCTTTAAGAGATACCGAAACTACTGCAGCTGTATAATAAAAAAACAAAAACGTAAATACGATCGCGAACAGTTATATAAAACAAACAAAAACCCTAAAAAATTATGGCAAACGGTTAACACAATCACCCAGCGCAAGCCACCTAAAACGCAAAACACGGAATTATTGGAATCAGCCGTTACCCCTTTTGAGGCAGTAAAAAATGTTAACAAATACTTCTCCACAATTGGCAAAAGCTTAGCTGACGACATACTAAATAACCCTAACAGGCCAGCTGACTGCGACAATCTCGACCAACGGCGACGTTGCGTACCACAAAGAGATCCAAACCCACCAGTCTCATCTTTCGTTTTACTCAACACGGACGCTGATGAGGTCGCTGCTATAATTAAGAACCTAAAATCCGATAGTGCCACCGGATGGGACAAAATTTCCGTAAATTTCTTAAAGGCGGCACAACTAGTTATTTCACCAATTATCTCTCACCTAGTTAACCTTTGCTTTGAACAAGGAGTATTTCCAACCGCCCTGAAACAAGCTGTAATAACACCTGTGTATAAGAGTGGGGACAGAGCTGACCCGTCGAACTACAGGCCGATATCAGTCCTCCCTTCCTTGTCTAAAATAATCGAACGATTGATTAACCAACGTTTGCTTAGATACCTATCGAAAAATGAAATAATATCACCCTCACAATATGGCTTTAGACAAGGCAAGTCTACAGAAGATGCAGTCATGGCGCTAGCCTCTACTGTTGCTGAAAAGGTTGATGGTGGAAGTAAGTGCCTAGCAGTCTTTTTAGACCTTAAAAAGGCCTTTGACACAGTCTCTGTTCCCACTCTTCTACACAGGCTAGAAGTCATTGGCGTGAGAGGTGCCCCACTCAAGTTGTTTCAGGAATATCTGAGCGATAGAAGATATGTGGTGAAGATAGGATCGGTCACTAGTTCTCAAGAAGTCGTGACATACGGGGTAGGACAAGGAAGTGTGCTAGGCCCAACATTGTTCCTTGTTTATATTAATAGTTTATGTGATTTGTCTATAGAAAACGCTCACATATTCTCTTACGCTGACGATACCGCAATAGTATTTTCAGGGAAATCATGGGACAGTGTTGGCCGTACCACCGAGCGTGGATTGTCTGTGATAGCTACCTGGCTCGATCGTAACCTGCTGACATTGAATGTCTCAAAAACTAACTATATCTGCTTCTCCATCTGCAATCGTTCTCAACCATCACACGACTTCCAGATTAAAATACACACATGTTCCGACTCGTCTAACAACACCTGCACTTGTTTGAAAATAAACAGGGTCAATAACACTAAATACCTTGGTGTTATGCTGGACCAAAGATTATCATGGCACTCGCACTTAGAATTAATAATGAGTAGAGTCAGAAAACTAATATGGACCTTCAAACTGCTTCGAAATGTGGCCACTAAAAGTCTAATCAGGCAAATCTACGTATCCTTGGGCCAATCAATATTAATTTACTGTTTGCCAATCTGGGGTGGTGCGACAAAAACAAAATTTTTGGAACTGGAGAGGGCGCAGAGGGCGTTGCTGAAGGTTATGTTCTTCAAACCGATGAGATTCCCCACTGAAACCCTGTACCTAACTTCGAACCTATTGTCGGTTAGGAAATTATACATTCTACAGACTGCTTTGAAGAAACATAAATTACTTCCGTTTGTTCTTTCGAAGACACAATCTAGAAGGAAAAATACTGTCGCACCAGAGATTTCAGTCAGAACTGCCTTTGCCAAAAGACAATTTACAAAACAATCATCACACATATACAATATTCTAAATAAGGAACTAAACATTTATGCCATGACAAACTATGACTGCAAAAAAACTGTCTATCAATGGCTGACAAACAAAACCTATGAAGAAATCGAAACAATCCTGAATGCAAACACATAATTGAGAGATTCATTGACACAAACAAACACTCACACCAACCCATCCACCCACAGTCCCACACCCACACCCACACCTACACCAACACACACACACCCCCACACACTCACACTTTTGCGCAATTTTAATTTTAACATTAATTGGTAATTTGAGTTTGATTTTAATTTTAATTTTTGTTTTTTATTCTGATTTTAATTAAATGTTGATTTTCATTTTAATTCAATTTTAATATTGATTTTATTGTGATATCAATTTTGATTTTAATGTTGATTTTATTTAGGCTTGAATTTTTATTTTTATTGTGATTATAATTTTGAATTTGATTCTAATTATGATATTAATTTAAATTGTAATTATTTATTTATTTTAATCTATATTTTAATGCTGGTTTTTTGTTTGGAAATGTTTTTCCCCTAACTTTCTCATATATTTTTTATGTAAACCGGAAGAGCGGAAATACCTAATACAAGCAATTCATTGCTTAAAAGGTACTTCCTATATTTGTACTGTTTTTTACATATATGTGGAATAAATAAACTTATTATTATAAACTTATTATTATAAACGCCTTGTGGTACAGGGCAAAGTGAATGGCACCAGAGCTCGAGGCAGATCACCAATGCGCTGGACAGACCAGATCAAGGCTACATTGAATGGTCCCTTACACGAATGTACCAGGAAGGCAGCGGTGCGAGAAGAATGGCGGCGAATTGTGAAGCGAGCCACCACCCCTGATGTGACGACCACGACCACTCTGCCAAGAGTGTAGCGACTAAGAAGAATAGAATCAGCAAATAAGTTTTCCCGCCCTGGAAGGACCGGTAAGGACTTTGACTCTTACTGGCTTCTAAAAGTGCACAAGTCCTTTGCTTTCCAGGGCCACAATGACTTTTTAAGACGATCCCATCACGACCCGGTTGTAGGTGTCTATTAAAATCAAATTAAGTATCTAGTAAATCGAGGAAAACAGAGGTTTTGTAATGTCAACGTTATAAAACCAGTCTTCTTTTTCGTGTTAGGAGGTGGCCACTCTATGTTATAAGAATTAGTTCAGTCGCCTCTAGTAACCCTACAGACCTCAGACATGGCTTTGAATGAACACTTACATCTATTAAATAAGTCAAGGTTTCCTCACGATGTTTTCCGTCACCGATGTTAGTGACGTTCTATCATAAACTTAGAAAGATACCTAGCTACTACGTATGAATTGAAAAAGACATAATTGATATATTATTTGGTCCGGGTTTAAACTCTAACTTGGTTGAACCCCCAAATCTCCGAGCTATCACCAAAAACCAACAAAAATCTTAAGAAATTCTAAAATAACGGTGTTTAATAAACAGTTTCCCAGACGAAGTCTCTTTGAGTGCTAATCAGGGCGACCACACGCTCTTGAACGATGACAAGATAAAACACGATCGCTGATTGTTATCTGCATTATAACGTTGGTACAGACAGCGTCAAACTTTGCTGAAAATCGATTTTCTATTTGTTTGAAGAATTTAAAAATCTCTTACCAGCCGTTGCCCGCGGTTTCACGAGCTGCATGGCTCCGTATCAGTCGTAGCGTGATGTTCTATAGCCCTCCTTGATATACGGACTATCCAACACAAATAGTACATTATGCAACGAGTGAATAAAGAGCGGATTTAAAGCGAGGGCCATACATAATACGAATCAAGAGCAAGCGAAGGATTTTAATGACTGAATCACGACCGCAGGGAGTGATTCATGATGATTGAATCACGAGCGAAGCGAGTGATTCAAGTATTTAAATCCTGAGCGATGCGAGTGATTCAGGCCCTCGATTTAAATCCGTTTTATTCACGAGTTACATACGATACTTTATACCATGACCACAAGAAAAGTAATAATTAAGCGATAATAGATAGGTATTTAACAAAGAAAAAAAAGACAAAGGTGCGTTTACAAACATCTAAATTCACATACACAAACACCCAGATCCGAAACAAATAACTGTAGATCATACGAAAATTTGCTCCGTGCGGGAATCGAACCCACCGCACGCGACGAAGTAGTCTAATCGCTCGGTCACTAAGCCAACAAATTGACATTAAACTCGGAACAATGTTTCAAATTAAGAGTAACATTAGCCTAACAACACGGGGGCTGACGGGCGTGGACCGCAGCATGTGTTCTAATTCAAACACCAAAACAGTGAGTAAAAGAGCTTTTTACTCACTGTTTTCAGTGAGAAAAAGTAACTTTTTAAAGTGGGAATGGTATAAAAAAGTTATTTTTAATTCTTTTTCTTGAGATAAGAGCGTTCAATCGGAGGAAGGTGCTTTTTTTTGTGCGTCTTGACGTCAGCAGATCCCACTATCGAATTTCGATGTGTTTTTTTCTTTGTAAATATTCACTGATTTGACAAAAAAAAAGTTACGTAACCATAATGTTTTAAAACTCCAACTGATTTATAATGTCTTTATGTGGGAAATAAGCCCATTTACTATCAAATTTTATCCAAACTTATTCTATCACTCCTCAAATTATAATAGTCCCAACATTATCAACGTTTACAAAAACGATTCTACCAACATCGCAAAATGTTTTCAACCATAACCCACAATGCAATCTTCGACGAGTATACCTCCTCCGAAACCTTTTCATTACCATTGATCCCTTTTGCCAAGCTGTTTGGCACTAGATAAAAACAGTTCTTGGAAAAAGTAGTTTTAAAAGAAAATGAATCGGCTGTAGTATTTATGTAAGTAACCTGTATAACAAAAAGAATAAGTATTCTAAGGCGCTATAGCATTTTCCTATGCTTTGAACAAAATAAAATGTGACGATTTCCTTACTAATAAAAA
Source organism: Agrotis clavis (assembly GCA_954870645.1). Lineage (NCBI taxonomy): Eukaryota > Metazoa > Arthropoda > Insecta > Lepidoptera > Noctuidae > Agrotis > Agrotis clavis. Next base: position 17,454,225 of record OX940939.1, read on the forward strand.
CATAGAAAAGTTAAAAATTAAATTAAAATTTTACTTTTTTATTGGTAAAATTTACTTAACCACAAACTTCACATAAAGTTACTGTTTATACTTAATAGTTGCAGACTACTTTAAAATTCAGTTTATGTTCTGTTGCCTAGAAAATCACTAAACTCCTACCTCCATATTAATAAACGTAGACTAAAGTTACAACCAGGATAATCTTCGGACTAACCATACATTATTAATTATTTTAAACGCATTAACGCATGCGACGCGCATCGTAAAGATGATTTTTTGAGGAAAGAAAAATTAGGAATAGAAAATTTCAGTTTGCAGGTGTGGGTTGCAATAGCCTAGTTGGTTAAGGCGTCTGGAGTACCTATCCAGAAGACGCGGGTTCGAATCCCACTTGCAATCTAATTTTTCTTTCCTCAAAAAATCATCTTTATCCATACATTTTTAAGGATTAACCTTGGCTTTACTTTACTTCCCGTTTTATTAATAAGGAGGCTAGATATTTCATGATTAACGCGAGCTAAAACTACGGTTTAATTTAATGCCACTTATTTTGCTTTGTTTTCAGAAATTCTTTGTCTCACACTAGACATTATTTTCTTCCTGTATCGTGGTTGCGTTTACAAAAATTAACAGCAACTACACAACCGAGAGAACAGTGGTGGCCCAGTGGTATCGGTCCTGACTTACGAATTGTAGGTCGTAGGTTCGAACCCCGTCAGGCGCATTACTTTGTGTGATTTATTTCATCACCACTGCTCTCAAAAACGGTGAAGGAAAACATCGTGAGGAAACCGGCATGTCCTAGAACCAAAAATTCGAAGACATGTGACATCTACCAACCTGCACTGGGCCCGCATGGTGGATAATGGTCCACTCCCTCTCACAGAGAGGAGGCTTGTGTCCCAGCAGTGGGAATATTATAGGCTGATGATGATGATGATGACACAACCCAGAACAAATACCTGTATCATACAAATATTGCTGTGACATGTAGCGCAACAACCAATTGCTCAGTTACTACGCTAACCGTGCTGCAACACACAACAAGTATAACTTATATTATACTTGTCTAACAAGTACAACTTATGGTATAACTACTTATAATATTTAACGTACTTACTCTGCCTACAAAACTTTAAAATATTGCTTATAAAATTTTCAATACTTACAGACTTCCCAGGAAACTTCTTTCCATTAAACTGCTACCAACTTTAACTTGAACTTTAAGTACGTATTGGAAGTATTGTATGTATTGGAAGTTAATGCCTCTTTTGAGATGAGTAATCTTCTTTTGCCTGGCCTTAATCCCATTTATTTGGGGTCAGCCCTTCTGGTCGATCTTCGCCAGGACGGTCTGTCCTGGGTCGTCTGGGATGTTAATTGTATCTTCTTCAGGTCTTTTTCAATGACTGACATCCATGTAAGGCGGGGTCTGCCGCGTCTTCTGGGCTGGGTATTAATATCGAGCACTTCTCGTCATGTGGTCCGATGGTCGCCTCATGACATGACCGTACCATCTTAAGCGGCTCTCCATGATCTTTTCCGGTACAGGCGTTACTTTAAAACTGCCCTGAATATGGATGTTTTGGACATGGTCCAGCATCGTTACCCCACCAGCCCATCTTAGCATTCTCATTTCTGCACTCTTTTGAGATGAGTAATAAAGTGAGCAATTACCTCAATGTAATAATAAAGATTTGTGAGTTTGTAACTTATTATTATTCGGTAGTAAAATCTGCTTTCTAGGGTTCCCAATATTTTAAAAGTAATTTCTAACTGTCAGACAGCGCGGGCATGCGGGCAGCGAGTAATGGGTGACTCGCTGTCCGACCATGGACCATGCCCGGGTCGCAAATTTACAAAGGCTATACTATTTCAGTCGCGAGCCAGACTCTAATAGATGAGCTATTGTTTGTGCATATTACTCAACAATACCTAATCTACCTCAATAAAAAACTTGACTCAAATAGATTAGCTTTTTGTTTTGATATTTTTTTAAAGAAAATGCACGGACAAAATCTAGTTCCATAATATATAATTCATATCACTCGAATAGCTAAGCTTTTGGCGAGTCATTTTTAAACATTACGTACCTACGAACAAAACCTTGTCGAGTAGAGGCTCACTAGCCTTATGAGTTTTACCTCGGAATTTAACATTATTTATTAAATTTTATAGTACTTGAATGTCGCAAAAACGACTGGTGGGCACCCCGACTCGGACAGGTTAGGTTAGGATTTTTTTTTCAGCGTGGTAAAATCATCCAATGAGTGCTCCCACCCAGGGCAGGACGGTAGAGACTAATATATCAGACTTGTACAGACTAACAGGGTCAGGGAGAAGCTGTGTCTAATCTAATTCGGTAACCGTACCACAGCCATTTTACTTCCGAGAAAACTTGAACCTATTGTGAAAGTACTAAGTAACAACTTAAGCATAAGTTCTAAAACTTTGTTGTTAAGAAAAATTCTCAACTTTCCAGACCAAGGTTGTATTGTTTCGTTTAAAAATAAATTTAGAAAAGAAACTTCTAAGTTTGAAACTTATTGCTTTTTGGTGCGCAATAATTTGGAAATTGGTTTGGTTTTGTATTTTTTTTTTTGGTTTTACATAATGTCACCTTTGTAAATTGTGCAGGCATTCACATTCGCATCCGCATGAACCAATGCGAATTTTTGCGAATATTTCTGAAAAAATATTTTTTAATTCACTAATATGATTTACCCAACTACATATATTCGGGTCGGCTTACAGTAGAAGCAGATGCAGCTGAATATCAGTATTATACCTACATGGAGCGACCTCCACATCACAACCCAGATACTGGGTAATACGATACCCCATGGTAAGACTATAAGTTGTCAGACATTAGAGCTTGTGACTAATAATAACTACTGCCAAAGATCTACAAATGACAGCCGGGATCAACGTCTTTACGTGCTTTCCGAGGCACGGAAGGAACTACCTATGATAGTTGGTCAAGCATCCTCAGACCAACCTCGGCAAGCATGGCTTAAGCTATTGTCAAACAGACCGTCACATAGAAAAGATAGTCTATATGACGGGATTCAAACAATTGCATACATTAGAAACAAAAACGCCTCGCTTCGCGTTCGTCACGCCTGTCTGTTTGACAATAGCTTTAACCCGGAAGATCGCGGCGTAGTACACTGACTACGTCACACTTGACGCTTTGATCAAGAAGACGCTTTGATATCGAAAAGGAGTGGTTTTTAGTCAGTCAAATTTAGTAGTCATTTTCGCTCCGTACCATGAGAACTATTCAAAGAAAGAAAGAAAGATGAAGACAAGTATCGATCGATTCTAAAAAAGACTGTTTACCGAACAACTATAAAAACAACTCTTTCGTATAAAACATCCGTATTCATTTGAATTCCCGTGACTTAGAAATAAAAGCTTTCTCAAAACAACCACTAATGGCTCTTAGGTATTTTTGAAAGCTCAATTTAAACAACTTTGTCATTATTATGTGTCCAAATTGTTTTCTTTGAAATGAATACTTTGAGGAAACTGTTTATCTGGCTCTCTTTGTAAAATAAATTAAAGTTAAATATTTTTCAATTAACTTTGGCGTAAAGTTAAGAGGATCGTCTACCGAGCGCTCGTCCGTACTAAAAGAGAAAACGTTTTCCTACCCCTAAATGTTATCCTATCTCAATGATTTTTTAGAATACTTCTAACATTTAGGGGTAGGAAAACGTTTTCTCTTTTAGTACGGACGAGCACTCGGTAGAAGATCCTCTTAAAAGGTTTATCGCGCGGTGGCGGCGGCGGATGCGGAAATATCAAACATAATTATGAAATCGCTCGCGGCCATATTGAAGAGTAACTAAGGCGGACAGTAGGTAGCGCGGTGTCTATGAGCGAGATTGAGAGCCTAGCGCGTTGCTAGATGTACCGATCTAGTTAATAGTATTTGTATATCTTAAAAATATTTATACTATACCAGAGTAAAATAATGAAGAATGGTTAACAATTTTATTCAGTAGTAATTAATCCTAAATAACCTATGAAACATTTTAAAACTAATTTATTTAAGCAACATTTATGCCTTTGTCAAACTGACAGACGAACCGAATGCGTGGCGTAGCGTTTTTGTTTGTAATGTATGGAATTGTTTGAAGCCTGTCACATAGAGTATCGGATCGCTTTCGCATTTTTATATAACAAGATTCGGTTCGGTTCGCTATCGCCTGTCTGTTTGACAAAGGCCTTATAGAAATTACCGGAAATCCCCGGTTTGCAACATCTGAAGCCGCTGCTGCAACAAAAACAAATGCACGCTCGTCAATAAGGACACCGATCGCGCCCGCCACCGCACCCGCCACCGCGCTCGCCATAGTCCTAGCCCCTGTGCATTCACTATGGACGCGTTCTTACAGTTCAATGTATTTCTGATGCCACATGAATTCTACTCTCTATAAAAAAACAGCAGCCGGCCCATATCAATCTTTTAAGCTGAATATAAAAATAACTTAATCCATTAAAAAGGTTATCCAAAATATCCGCTGAATAAAATCCTTTTTTATTTGTGGAGTTTTATCGTGGAGTGCCATAATTCACGAGGGAAACGTGATTCTGGCAACTGAACGTATAAAACACCATTTGTGTTACTTGCTAATTAATCATTTTAAAACAAGTTATTTAAGCTTTTATTACAAAATATAATAACAATATAGGGATAAAAGGAAAACACAGCAAAATATGAAGAACCTTGAGTTGAAATTAAAAAAAAATTGCAATGGTGGGTGCCGACTCCGAGGCCGCCCGGCCGGTCCAGAAAAAGGTGGCGAGATGCCCTGGACTTACACCGCAAGGGCTGGCTAGACAAAAGCTCTTGAAAAGACCTTGGGAGGCCTTACCCAACAGTGGAACACCGAGGGCTAGAAAAAGCAATCAGTCAAGTAGGTTCTGAGGAAATTGACTGCGAACAGTGGACAGACGAACACACGAGTGATCTTATAAGTGTGCCGTTTTTTTTTTTCGGATATACGTAACCCCTAAAATAGCAGGTGGGGCGATCTGAAAGTCTGATTTCTAGACTTACCAAGCAGTATCGTAATAACCAGTACTGACTGGGATGTGGAGATCAGATGGGCGTTAAGAAAATGTCGAATGGTATAGAAACAACTTTGTCTATTCTCAGTAGAATAGAGATATAAATTAGTGATGTCACACAATCAGAGGCCTTACCTATCACAAGTTTTCTGTATTTTATTTACAGCGTACTTGAAATATTTTTACAGCTTTTCTAGTGTACGAACGAGAAACTAATTTTTCCACCAAATTAACGTCAAAGTTTCAGGTTACGTTAATTTACAAAAACGTGTAAATTACTGGCGCGGGCATGCGGACGGCGAGTGGGTGACTGGCCGTCAAATCATGGACCATGCCGACGGTAGGACGGACGACGGTGGTCGACGGCGCCTGATCGTGTTGCACGCGCGCCTCAAAGAGCTGTGACCAATCTGACGGCCCCCCCTTACAGGGCCAAAGCCTGCTGGGCTCACAGGACTGTCTCATCAGAAAACGGTGACTCTTTTTTTTATCGTGGTAAAATCATCAATCCAGGGCAGGGCGGGAGGGACTGTTAGACTCATACTGACTAAAATCCACAGTGTCCTTCAATAGCCCTTTACGTTCCGGGGTCACGGTAATGAGATAAATCCCGCGACCCCGGCGAAAACCGTGACACTAGTACGAATTTAACAGTCCCTCCCGTCCCGCCTCCCACCCACCCAGTGAAGAATGAGTGAGAGAGAGAATGAGTATATTCGCCACGATAAAAAAGGTTTCTGTTAAAATAATACCAGTTTCTAATTCAAAAAAAGTTAATTGTAGAAATCCATCAAATTAATAAACAATAATTCACCACTTGCAGTTAATCCCACGAAAATAACCACTCAGCATCAATGGCACACGTATGCATCGAACATAATATCCCTGTAACCGCAGCATGAAATATTGCCACTATTAGGCTGCTTTTCCACCTAAAATGTGCTATGCTACGTTGCTATGGAGACAACTCCGACTCAAAAAATGTAAAGCGTCGTCTCAACCGCACGGCAAGTTCGATGGATGCGTTTGATATCACCAATTCATTGTGTCCACATAGCATGACACTGGTGGAATTTTATTCAACTACGCTACGTTTTTTATATAGAAAGATACGCGCTGTGGCTGTGACTTTGTGCTATAAATGGTCAAGAGTGGCGTAGCTATGTAGGCTTGTCGATATGTCACCATACATAGCTTGAGTCGCACACTTTCATCGCACAGCTATCTTGCTGCGGCACTTTACAGCACATCTTACTTGCCCCGCTACAAAGCTAAGCATTAGTGGAAACGGTCACATAGTTTTGTAGCTTAGCTTTCATATTTTCACACAACTATATAGCACATCTCATGTGGAAAAGTACCCTTAGCATTGAATTACCAAATGAAAATGACATCGTTCCGTCGAATACACAACATTACAAAATCATTTACGGTCATATTACTACTTCAATTTATCCTCTAAATGCTCTATAGTTTTAGGCATAAGGCGCTAATTCCGATGAAGTAAATCTGATTATCAGTTTACGAAGGGCATAGTTAAGTTTGCACGATGGAGATGGTAATTCGTTTCGCCACACTTCAAGTATATCTACTTGAGTTAGTAGGTGACGTAGAAATCTATTCTAGTCTGTGGTAAATACGTGTTAGCAATTGAAGTATTTATAGTTTTAACGGCATGGAAACAATAATATCATATCAATTAGAGCGTAGCAATGGCGTGAATATTATTGACCATAGTCTATTTGACTATTAGAAGATTTGCCAGTATTTTCAATTTACCAATTTTATCTAAACGAATCTTCACAAATACAACAATAAAGAGGCATATTGAGAGCAATAATAAATTAAAAATCTAATTAGTTTGCCAGGTAGAGTTTTCAAAAAATTAAAATATTTTACGTTTGTTACATCAAAGAATATTTGAAGAAGAAGAAGAATATGTGAAGTCAAAACCAGTTAAATTAATGACCTACCGCCAATTTGAAAAGCGCGGTATCTGTTTTTTTTTTATCGTGGTAAAACCAGCAAATGATTCCTCCCGTCCCACCCTGGGCGTCAGACATGACTGACTAAAATCCACGGTGATCCTTCAATAGCTCTTTACGTACCAGAGCCACGGTTACCTGGTGAGACAGTTCCGCAACCCCGGCAGGCTTTGGCCCTCTTGAGGCCCCGTCAGATTGCTGTCAGCTCTTTGAGGCGCGCGTGGTCCATGATCGGACGGCGGGTCACCCATAACTCACCTCCCGCATGCCCGCGCCTACGGTAGCCGGAAATCTTCTCGCGACGTCCGTTGCCGTGGGCGTCTCCCGCGGCGGCTGGGTCGTGAGGTAGACGCTGTCCTTTCCCTCACGCGTCCCGTCTCCTCCTTTGCTAGCATGACTGCTTCGCAGAAGGAGGTGACCGCTTTCCATTCCGTCTCGCCCCGCAGCATCGACCAGTGCTGGGCGCGATAGGTCGCCGCCTATTGTCTCCGTGAGGACACGGCGGTGCTTTGCCCAAACGGGGCAGTCCTTTTTTTTGTACCTTTATATTTTCTGTATCTTTATATGCTGAACACACAAAAATTTTCATACTTAAAGCGCAATTCACACAGAGAGCGGGTGCGAGCGCGGGTCGTGTTTCTCGCGTAACACGCGCTGTTCGTCGCCTTCACACAGAACGCGGGCGCGGGTCGTCGGCGGGTAGGCCGCGGGCATGCCATCGGATTCAGCAGGCAACACATGCAGTGTCATCGATAATGTTAAGGGATTCGGACACGGATAAGGAGTTATTATTTCTACTTATTTTAAAAAGTAGAGCACAGAAACAAAAAAGAATCTGGGTTCATGAAATTAATAAAAAAATACTAAAATAATAATAATAAAAATAATTAATATGGAGAAACTGCAATAGATGTGGTGAAAGCTGCAACTTGTTTGCATAACCACATCATTGTCAAACGCGGTAATTACTACAAGACTTAGATTTTTAGCATCGATAAACACCACAATTTAATAATTAGAAAAAAAACTACCTGTTTCATTAGCTTTCAATACAGCGTTTTTTTAGTTTTTATCACTTGATTCGTACAAACAACTATGTTTACGAACACATTCAATATGTTTTTCATTGAGATCCATAGCAAATTCAAATTCTTTATTTCGAGCTATAAACTCATATTAGGGGTTAGTAAAAGTGTTCTTAAAAAAAAATAGTGCTAGTAAACAACACGATACGGAGAAACATGTAACTGACAGCAGTGGGTTATATATGGACAATCCACTCTGCCAGCAATCATCCTCAGAACCCTGTGCAGCGTTTTTAAAAAAACGCTACATTTTTGAGTAGCACCTTTTTTAATAGAAATTGTTATGCAACCTGTTTTTGGAAGCCTTGACTCAATTTTTTTTTAAGTTCTGAATCTTTTTAAATTTGAATTTGTTTCTGTTCTCGAAAAAAAGTGAAGATTTTTTTCTTTGTGTCAGTTGGTTGTGGATTGTTGCCCGATACGTTTAATCGCTGAATTTTTTATTTTTTCGTTGTAAATCTGGGCTTTAAATCAGTGAAGTGAGTATATCAGTGCTGCAAAATAAATGTATTGCTCTTCTATTCGCCGGAATGGCGTAATCTGAAAATTTTCTCATGGTTCGGTAAGTTTTTTTTTAATAGATTTTTTCTGCAAATTTGTCTTCTGTTCAGTCCGTATTTTTGGTCTCATGCCGCCTGTTTTTCTTTTCTACGTTGTGCAGGAAACGCTGAGTACGGCATCACCCACAAGTTTATAAGATAGCAGTCTGGAGCAACGCTCCGCCGCGACCCGGTGTGGTCGCGTACAGCCTTTTCCGGTTCCTGAATTTGCCAGGCTCTTAAGCCGGCAAATGTGATCCAGAGCCAGATTTTTTTGAAGACCTGTTTCTGTGTTGACCGAGGTTATCAACACGGTGCTCCGCAGCAGGCCGGCAGCGCGTCTCGTCATCCTGACAGGATCCAGCTGAGCATTTCCATTTTACTGTTTTATTTATTTCTTTTAATGTTAAAATTGATATTTTTATGTAAGGCTTAGCAATACAACCCCTACTCAGGGTATGTGTGAGGATTTAGGCATTTAAAAACCACTATCTTACACAATCTTTCTATTCTTACCGAGGCGCGTTAATTAGCATTGGCCAATTAGTTAATTACCGCAAGGTTCGCTTGATTATTTTACCTCTAAATTTCAAGATTTTGGTTTTCCCTTAGTAAATTAAGTAACAATTATTTCGTACTTTCGTTGGTTAATCTGACATATTCGCATACTAACTGAGTTTTACTTGTGTGCAACCAATTTGTTTTATAATTCAATACTAGATACTTTTGATAACTTGGCACAATCGCATCGTAACTGTTATTTTTTATACTTTTTACATTTTGAAAATATTTCAAAATTATACGTTTTTTAAATAGGGGAACGTTGTTTTTTTGAAGTATCCCGCTATACCTGTTAGGGCTAGCCATGACCCGAGCGACCAAAGATGCTGCGCGTTTCCGCATTATGGTGTAAAAACAGTCTACCCCAGCCACCGCAAACATCCCTGATGCACTACAACGCCATGGCAACCCCATCAGTTTTCTGAAGGCGTTATTGTATTGGACACGGAGGAAAAAAAAATCGAACTATAAAAATCGAACTATTTTTTGTAAATATTCACAAAACAAACTCTCAACCCGCGCCGCGCACGACCCGCACACGCGCCAGTGTGAGTGCTTTACGTAGAGTACATGTATTACGAAAAATATAACGACGGCGTTATGCCCGCTCCCGACCCGCGCACCCGCGCGCTGTCTGTAGTGGCGGGCGACGGGCGCCGCTCCCGCGCACAACCCGCCCCGCGCCCGACCCGCACACGCTTTCAGTGTGATGTCTTTTATATAAATACAAAGAACTAGACCCGCCGTACTCCCGTCCCGAAACGCGCCCGACCCGCGCCCGCTCTCTGTGTGAATTGCGCTTAATACCTTGGAGAAATCATAACAAAATCCAACGTTATTATAAAATTCATCGATATGCAACGTGTTTTATCGATTCAAATAAACGATTCCAGTTGAGTTGACTCGCAGTCGCGCCTTCCACTCGACACCGGCTGTATTTTAACGAGATAATAATACAATCGAGTGGGTTTTTAAACTGCATTCTGATAAAATCGAGAATGGTCCATACGTATATCAAATGAGGTTCGTTTCATCTTTTTTCAATGGGATGGAACGCATATTAAGAGGTTAATTATTTCGGTGTTTTGGATTATGAATCATGTTTAACTGATTGTGAATTTAATGTGTGATCCGAAAAAAACAGAAAATACAAATTGCGTTTATTGAATATAACACCGTACAAGAGATAAAATAAAAAAATAATTAGCATCAACACAAATCTTACAATTCTCACGCTGGTAACAGCTAGTTACTCTAAAGGTTCTGTTAAACCGTTACGGAACAGTAGAATAGCGTTCAAAAACAAGGGAAGGAAAGATTCAATTTTTAAATGAGTGGTTACTATGGCCTAACTGGTAAGGCGTCTGGAGTACTTAACCAGAAGACGCGGGTTCGACTCAAACTCGCAGCTGAATTTTTCTTTCCTCAAAAAAGTCTTTAAATAATAGAATGGGCGTTTTTCCATAAGACGGCACCGGGGCCGGGGAAGCAAAAATGTATGAAAACGTATGGCTCGCTTTTGCACTTACCGGCGCCAGCGCCGCCGCCGGCCCCGGCATTCATATATTTTTGCTTCCGGCGCCGGCGTAGTGCCGGTGCGGGTGCCGTGCCGTCTAATGGAAAAACGCCCAATGTCTGCTGGCATAATCGTCCAGAGGCATGAGTAGTTTCAGAGGTGAATAAACAAATATTTTAATACTTAGGTCCAATCGCGCTAACGCACTCTAATTTGTCTGATTTTAACGAATCTATTTCTAAAAAACTTCATCTATCAATGACGACTTACTAGGAAATAATAAACGTGTTAGAGCAGATCATAATAGGTTTCGGTTCCAGAGATAAGTAGCAAGGTCAATTGGTAAAAACTCAGCTTCCGCCTACCCATTTCATTTCTGGATGGATTCACTGGAATTAGGTCAGGGCCGTACCTGTCATCCATCGCAGGTCATCTATACATGCATAGCTTATCGACTGGTTGTAAGGTTGGGCTATAAAGTTACAGATAATTAGGACTAAAGCTCGTATCACACTTTTACGTACTTTATTTTTGTTACTAGATGATCCTGATTGTTACTAGATGGCCGCTTGTATACGGCCGTTCTTTTCACCGAACAACGGCAACGGACCGTTTTTTTATAGTTTATAATGAAAGTGTGTACATGCACCGGAAATCTGTCTGGCGAAAGATACAAACATATCCATTTATTGACGGTCCGTTGTCCGGAGAAAAAAAAAACATATATGAGTACGAGAGGCCTCTAGGTTTAAAGTAGCTAAATGGGTAATCTTGTAACTGGATCTTTCTTTATTTCTATTGTAACTTTTGCAAACAATAGAAAGGACTTTCAAAATTCACGTCGTGACGAAAATTGGAGGTTTTTAATTAACCGACTTTGAAAAAGGAGGTGGTTCTCAAAACGTAGGGATCTTTTTTAAATCAGCGGTCACAGCGAAATTTTGTTTGCGAGAAAAGCGTCAAAACTTTGAGCTTTACATAATTATGGTTTGTGACGTTAATCTCTTCTTATAAATTTATTCTAAAGCCATAGAGGCAGGGTCGAGGGACTTATCGAATGACCATGACGCTGGAAGGTAAAGGGCTATTGAAGGACACTCTGAATTTTAGTCAGTACGAGTCTGACAGTCCCTCCCGCCCTGCCGTGTGTTCCCACACACGGCAGGGCGGGAGGGACTTGTTCGATGGTTTTACCACGATAAAAAAAGGCCATAGTGGCATCTCTACTTAAAGCAAGTTTTTCGGTCTTTGCCCTAGCTAGATAGGTATGTCAACTGTGTTATCAAGCTCTCTCAACAACTGTCCCCCCACTCTCTCCTACCCTCAGCAACTCTGATAGCAAGTCTCCAGAAAACCTTTATTTTTTCCTTGCGCCTTTTTCTCCAGCCAATCTAGCTAGTCTCATTTTTTTTCTATTCAACACTTTCCATCACAGCAAATTAAATGCAAGAGAACGCTCCAGCGTGTTGAATAGCCATTCCGTCTCAAATCGCGAGCTCTGGGGCCGTACAACTAATCCTCTTACTCTCTCGGAGTTCCGACCTTAAGCTTAATATTATGCTTGAACCGATGCTTGCAGACATTGGATTGTTATTTTTTTAAATTACAAGATTATCTGTTATTAATTCTTGATCTTGAGATGATTTGATTTGAATATTTGGGACCGTATGTGCGGTGGTTAATGGGTAGCTCGCCGGCCGATCAATGACCATTCACGGTTCGATGGCGCGTAGCGTTAAACTCAAGTCTTTATGGTACCATGGAGCATTCAAAAAATTGACGAGGCCTCAATAAGGCCCAACCGTCTACAGCTGAAATTTCAACTTTTAAACACCCTGGATATTGATTAAGAACACAATTTTTCGTCTCATGGTTGCTACTGAGACTGAATTTCGTCATGAAAAAACCCAATCACACTTTGCCCATCCTGAAAATCTAACCCAGGATCTTCATGCTCAGAAGTCGCCCTTTCTACCGCTAAACGAACGTGTCAATCACACACCCTTTTAAATTACATTCAAACTCAGTTACCCATACATAATTAATCTATTTCAAAATTATTAACTATACCCTCAACGGAATATGTATTCAGGCATCAATTACAATAATTTTGACAAGTCGAACGTTCGGGAGACCTCGGCAATATTCGGATGTATTCGGAATCAGTGGTCCTGAACTTATAGTTCTCATTAATCATTGCTGATAAAGATGTGCCTATTGGATGGCGTATGCTATAAGTATGAGCGAGATAGCTGGCAGGGTGTCATTGGATATGAGAGAAAGCGAGATAGAGATAGATAACGTGTTAGCACAAAAGTTATGGTAGTGACATAGCATTTTTGTGGTAAGAGATATATTTTTTTATGGCGCAGATTTTTTCTGAAATGGATGAGGAGGTACGACGTAAACAGAAAGTGTGATAGTTTCTTTGAAATTCTACTTAGAATAATATTGTTGCTATGATTTGGATGTAACTATTTCGTGCTATGTCCATGCCCTAAGTATTCCCAAATATTGCATTTTGGCTATACGCTTCCTCTCTAAAATTGTATCAGTTTTTATTCAATTAATTCTGTTGACTATATATTTTGGCAGAAGCACGGGATGAATGCATAAGTAAACCGATACAACAAATTAATGCTGTACCTGTGAAAATATACATAAGGCATACTTTTTTAAGGCCTCAATATAGCCTGGACGTAAAAGTGAGACCTAAGATGGAGCAAAATCACTCAGAAGGAATTGGTACTCCTGCGCACCGACGGAACGCAATATAAACTGTTTAGCGCCAGACTACGACAAGATGGTGGACGTGAGCCAAGCGGCCCTGGTAAGGTCTACCACAGTCAATGGGATCACTCAGTCATCACCGCAAATTAGATTAGACAGCTGGTAGCCTCTGGTACCATTGCCCTTGGTGAAATGCTAGGAAAAGAATTATCAAGTTCAAGTGAAGAGGGCAAGGCACTTTGCCCTAAAGCTATTGTCAAACAGACAGGCGTGGCGAACGCGAAGCGAGGTGTTTTTGTTTGTAATGTATGGAATTGTTTGCAGCCAGTCACATAGACTATCGGATCGCTTTCGCTTTTCTATGTGACTGGATTCAAACAATTCCATACATTACAAATAAAAACGCTTCGGATCGCATTCGCTTCGCCTGTCTGTTTGACATTAGCCTAAAATCAATGAATAAAAAGTAATGAACAGTACCCTTAGCACGAATTTTCAGTATTTGAGACGTAAAGTAAACTGGAACTTTAACAATTTCAAATTGACAATTTTCAAGGAAAATATTAGTTCTTTCTTCGCACACCAGAGGCGCTGTTCCATTTTTTCATACAAAAACGCTGTAAATACTGGAAAGACGCTGTAAAGTAAAAGAGTGAAAATTCGTGCTAAGGGTACTGGGAAAAACGAGACTCATTAATTTCATCCATATTCGAAGTACAGTTGCCAAAATTATTCATGAATATTCAAGAGCCACAATTTGGGTCTTGGGGTGTGAATCAATTGTCCGTTGCCAGTAACACAACGCAATATCGGAATTATTGCCTCGATATTTTTGTACCATTTGAGTTTAAAATCTTCTTTGAGGCGGTAAAATCATCTAATGATTCTTTCCGCCTTGAGTGGAGCAGAATGGACTGTAGAACTAAAAATCCAACCCTTTGACTGCCCTTTGCGTTCACTCAAAGAAAATTCTAAACGTGGCGACTAAAATCCCTTAACAAATGGGAGCCGTCTAAAGGCCTCAGATTCCGCGTCAAAGGAAATTTAAACACTACCGACAAAGGAACTCAAACGCGATATATTGTCGTATTGTCTTTTTAAAGTGAGTGTTCTTGGGGATCTACATACTTTCTTTGTTCGTCACGACGAACTCGAAACTTTTGAATTAACTCTACTCCCTATTAATTACGAATCCATAAATTCTGAACACATCGGGAGTTGGGACATCTGTCCAATCATGTTTTTTCCATTTTTTTGTTAATATCACTAACTAATCTTATGTCCGTAACTGATAAAGAAACGCTCGAAACGTCTGACGAAGCTACGGGTTTCGTGCTTAGATAGTAAGTCCCCAGGACCAGAGTGCTTTTATTACGGTCCCAAGCCTAACCAGAACCGTCAAACTGCTGGTTTATGATGGACGATTTTGGTGTCCTCAATTAACCTCGTAAAAATATATAATTGAGGACATCAAAGTTGTACACTTTTTTCACCTCGGAAAAATAGCACCTGGGTGAACAAAGGCAACTTTTCTTCTACGATCTTGTGGACTTTTACCACCTGACAGCTTCACCATTTGCTTTGCAAGAGTTTCAACTCATGACGTTGAGTCAAAGTTTATAGGTTAGTTTAAGTTCAGCTTAGTGTTACTGGAAAGAAGCGTATTCCCAGCAATTCACCTAAAATTGGAGCCTCGAGGAAATGTTTACTGTTCTTTTATAGCCCAATTTTTATGACTTTTCCAGCTGTTGTATATTAGTCTTAAATAACAAATTTCTAACCTTATACTGAGTTTTAAAGACAGACTGAGTTGAGTGTTTTTCAAGGCCAGTACATTCATCATTGCGGACGGCGAGTCACCCAAGGATCCGGTGGATACCTCACGATATTTTCATTCACCGTTATGAGCAGTGGTGATCATTTAGTAATACTCCGGGGTAGATTAGTTATTAATAGGCCACTGCTTTATGATACTTCCCATAAAAAATATAGTATGAAAGGATAATCATCATCTTTTGTTATACAAACTTTATGGAAATCATATAAAAACCCAACATAAAATAACTAGAGAAAGGTCACCTTTTTCAGATTATGTAATCTAAGAGTTTAGGGGTCATTTTAGACCTCAAAGGACCTTTAAAACGGAAAAGAGAAGTATTTTTTCGTGAAAGGAAAGTACCCAATTCCTATTTTTATTTCGATAAGACGTTTAGGTATAACATCACGCTTTGAGAAAGCAGTTTATCGTTTGTTTATTGCCTTATTTTTTATGTTTATTACAGTGTTTATTTTGTAACAGGATGAATGGACGTACTTTAGCCGAGGGCAGACTTTTTTATTGGACTTATATATTTTTAGAACGCTTTTTTTCAATCATAGTTGATTTTAAATTTAAGAGGAGAATCTGTTAGAAGAACTTCAGCGATAGTTGGCGTAAGTTCTCCTTTTTTGTGCCATTTAAACTGTAAAGGCACCCAGGTTTTTTCTTCTAAATCATTTCCCTGACCGAAACAACTATTATCGGGTGTAAATTTTTTTGAAATCGGTCCATAGTTTCGGAGCCTATTCAATACAAACAAACAATCAGATCTGTCCTCTTTATAATATTAACCCTTCACAACTTCCACATTTCACGATGTAATGCGAATGGAGGCCAATCCTCCCACCGTCTCCTTTTGGGACGGCCGCGTTGCCGTTTCCTTCTCTAAAATTAATCTGGTGGGAATCGAGCCCACGACCTCCGGCATAGCAGTCAGGGTCACTAACCACTAGACTAATAGGCCTGTCCATAATATATCTCTCTATATCTCTTGTCACTGCAATACTCATAGGGCAGTAATATTTGCACAAGTGGATAGTCGCTTCCTCATCGCTGACGATGGGACCTAAGATGACCGTTCATATCGTTAGGAGCTTTTACAGCGATATCGTTAATTTACGCCATGGGACCCGCGTAATGAAATGCTGTTTAGAACTTGATGAGTGCTGCAAATTTTATAAATAAAAAAAATATCATCATCAGCCTATAATGTTCCCACTGCTGGGACACAGGCCTCCTCTCTTGTGAGAGGGAGAAAAAATATATATATATCTATATATACATACATATATATATATATTTTATTAGACACAGAAAAATTCAAATTTTACATCATAAATAAAGCACATTCATATATTGCCACAAATCTAGTCCTGATCCCCAAACTAGGCCTGGACCTGTATTTTGGGGGTCAGCTTAAGGTCAGGTTTATGAAGGATGTTACAGTTTGTTACAATATTTATAAAACTTGTAGATCACAAATGTATGTTCTGTGTGTGTCAATCAAACCCGTGACAGTAGCAGTGCAGCAGTCGATCGCCGTGACACTGCACCAACGAACGGTGCTACCGATCTATTCAATTTTTTAATAAATAAAAAATGAAATTAACGTACATTTTACAACATCAACCTCCATTGTAAGCGCTTAAGGACGTCATAAGTTTACCACAAAATTCCAAAAACAGGCTAGTAATAAAATGTAAATGTAATCCTGGGCTCTGTTGTTAACACAGGATTAACCAACATGGCTAGTTGAATAGTACGCATAAAGGTCTATCCGTATTGTAAAACCCTAGTTGAATGGATATTGCCGGCAATTTGCTGTAATTTTGAGAAGATTTGCGGATATTTTGATGTTTCTAGTGGGTTTTAGGCTTGGCTTTCATTTTACATGGATTTTAAAGTGATTACCGTTTGTGTGTTCGTTCAAAAATATAAAGTTTGTTTACAAAAAATGATTGCCATTTAGAGCCTATGCACACCACTTTTTTTAGCGATAGAGACGCGATATGCACGCAAGTCAGACGCAGCCTGTAGACCTTTGTAAACCTTTATAAATTACAAACAGACAGAGATACACACGCGCCGGTGCCGTGCGTTTGACGCGATACAAACGATAACAAACTGCTCTGTTTGTCAAAAACGCGCCGTCGACGCGCGTTTCAGAAGCGCGTGTCGATGGCGCGTTTAAAAAACGTGGTGTTCAAAGGCCCTTAACTGTCAAGACAAGACTGCCAAAAAAAGCCTGAAAGAAATAAACATAGAGACCGCGCCACGACTGAAGTCCTGCGGAAAATTCGTGGTCCTAAATTTTTTAAATACAGTTTGTTGTAATGACATAGACACTAGCACCGCGTCGTAAAGACTTCAGTTGTGGCGCGCACTCCAGCTGTCTGATACTACTCACTTATAACAGTTAACAATGTTCATTAGGATACGTCCGATATTTGTGTTAATTTTTAAAGACAATGATTAATTACATGAATTAATTCATAAACATCACTTTCCACTGGCCGCTTTATCATAAATCTATATACTACAAACACACATAAAATCAAACTAAGAATGATCGATAAAGTCATTCAGCAGAAAACCTGTGAATGTTAACGACCGCACTACGTTCATTCATTCATTCACTCACCGTTTACTATCGCTTCGTTTCGGTCCACTGCTCTTGGTAAAGATGTCACGTCTTCATAAACTAAGAGAGAAGTATGAACCTCGTATAGGAAGGGTTATTGCAAAGGATTATATCTCTCATCTGGAGATTGTACCTTAATGAGATCCCTCAGCTTAATAGATTATTATCAGTACGATTCTCATTAACTAATGACAACCCCGTTTATAAAATAATATATGGCCTCTGCTGAAGATGTTAAGAATTTCGATTATAACCCAATAATAACAGTGTTTCCTGCCTTTTTATTTAAAAAAAATTGGAAAGCGCCTCGAGTCAAAGAGGATTTTTTCATCATCAAATTTACGTCAAAATTGTAACGATGAATTTTAAGGAAAGAATGATAAATAATGAGATAAAGATGCGTTGTATCTTGCATTGTTTCGTTTAAAAATAATTAGTCAAAGTTCCAATTAACTTGACGTCACAAAAACGTAAAAAGTTATGCTAGGGTAGGCCTAAGTTTTTAAGGTATATCTACCTTTTTTTTTTAGGTGGTAAAATCATCAAATGAGTCCTCCCGCCCAGGGTGGGGCGGAAGGGACTATCAGACTCTTACTGACTAAAATCCACCCGTGTTCCTTCCTATGCCCTTTACGTTCCGGGGCCATGGTATCCTGTGTTAAGAAAAAATCCGCGACCCCAGCAGGCATTTGGCGCGAAAACCGACGCGCCTCCGACCCGGGCTTGGTAGATATATCTACCTTAAAAAACTATACGCATACTGACAGTCTTGCATCCCTTGGATCAGCAGCTTCACTCTTGCGACCAGAGGCAATCACCTGTAATACAATTTCACTCATACTAAAACAGTCAAATAATACTTTCTCTCTAGACACCCGAAAAATAACTCAGGTAAAAGTATTTCCTTTGAAATCTATACATATGTAATCCCACAACGAAATAAAACTGACACAAAACTACAAAACACATTCCCTTGGGCACAATACTCGTAAACCACTAAACAAGAGTAGCAAATCGTTTTCTATCTATGTACGAGTAAAAACAAAAGAAAACACGATCGGAAAAAAGAAGTAAAAAAACACGCTTGAACTGTGTCGCTCCATTTGGTCTCCTTCAATCCTTTTTGACGTTCGATAGCAACTAGTGTTGTCAAATGTCCGCGGGACGTCCCAATTTCCCGAGATTTATGTCCCGTCGTTCGGCCACCTGAGACGATAAAATGTGGCTTCTACGTGTGAGCCATTATCGTAGCGTGCATGGTAGCCGATTTGTAAAGTGTCAGGGTACTTAATCGAGAATGAGGTGTTTTATGTTATGATCAAAAATATGACCTGAAGGCTGAATATTATAATGCTTACGCTCATATTTGTAAGCTTTTACGACACGTTTATCGCATAGAACGATAAGTGCAGTTGTAAAGTCGTGTCCCACGAGTATTTCGTATTTAGTATTATAAAGACCTATCAAGTACTATTTGGTTATCCGAAAGAGTTTTTCTTAAAAAACACCACAATTTTCAAGAATATTTCAATTGACATGATTTCTCACAATACCCGCTTCTCAGTTTGAATCCCGGGATCGTTTGCCCGAGTCAGCACATCTCTACACAGCAATCTTCTTGGCATGCATGACCCGTTTTTATTCGTGTTACTTGGCACAACGCCTTCGCACCACTCAACGAACAAATTAGTGATTCTAAACATTTCCGTCGATGCTTTTCGGGAAATATTCTAACGAGGTAATGATGATATGGAATGTTTGGCACATTCTCTCACAAACCACATTTACTCGTAGTAAATTTAAAATTATTGTATTTTTGTGATTATTTTTCAATTTTTCTTTTTAATAATGTTAAAAGTACAAAATTTTATGATTATAATTATGTGGTTTGAGTTATTATCATCATCTTTATCCCAATTTATTTAAAAGTTGACTTAGCTGCTGCCCGCAGCATTATTCGCGTATAACTCGAAAATGATCCAGCAGGAACGTAATCATCATCAGCCTATAATGTTCCCACTGCTAGGACACAGGCCTCCTCTCTGTGAGAGGGAGTGGGCCATAATCCACCACGCGGGCCCAGTGCGGGTTGGTAGATGTCACATGTCTTCGAATGTTTGGTTCTAGGATATTATTATTATTCGTTTCCTCACGATGTTGATGAAACAAATTACACAAAGTAATGCGCCTGGCGGGGTTCGACCCCACGACCTACAACTCGTAAGTCTGGACCGATACCACTGGGCCACCACTGCTCTAGGAACGTAATACCGAGGTAAAAAGAATATATCGGATGTAATCCAGGTTATAAAATGTCTGTGTTCCAAATTGTATCCAAATCCTTTCGGTCAGTACGAGTTTGACAATCTGTCCCGCCATGCCCTGGGTGGGAGGACTCATTTTGATGATTTTATGACGATAAAAAAAAAACCTTTCGGTAGTTTTCCATTTATCCATGCGTTACATCTCTCCTCATCATACCTTGTACATAATAAGACAGACAACTACCATTGTCATTACACAATGGTAGTCCTGGTATACCTCAGTTTCAGACATCTTATTTTATTAAACACACTAGCTGTTGCCAGCGATTTCACCCATTACAACTCCAAAATCATCCCATCTGACAAAATTGGGATAAAAACTATCCTATGTGTTAGTCCAGGTTATAAACTATCTGTGTACCGAATTTCAACCAAATCCGTTCATTAAATCAGGATAAAACGTATCCTATGTTAATTCAGTATAAACTGTGTGTGTATCAAACATCCAAATACGTTCAGTACCTTTTGAGTGAAAGAGTAACAAATATCCATACATACATCCATCCATTCAAGCATATTCACAAACTTCTACATTTATAGTATTAGCAACAAAATAACGGTAACCAAACATTTACCGGAAATACGGTAAAAGGTGCGATTTTGTGACCGTATTTAAGGAAAAATGGTGTCACATTCGTGTCTCGTATCGTAAAGATATTTTACGGTAATGTGGCCATGGGTCAGGCCGCTGTAAATAATCCATTTTCCTTCATAAATATTAACTTCAAACGAGTAAAGATAAACTTTTACTTAGCTTTTCCGTTTTATTTTACGTGAGATGTGTTTTTTTTTAATAACGTATTTATGCTAAAATTAATGGTGGGGCTATACTAAAGGGAAATTCTTATCGCGATGGCAGATATTTATACAAACATTTAAAATCAATTATCGGAATATTTAACAGCATTTCTAGTTAGTGTGGCCCTTGCGTGATATAATTTTGCATCTTTGTCATAGATATGATTTGTTTTTTAAGTAAAACCTAATTTATTGGCGCAGCTGTAAGGCAAACGAAAATTGATTTCTTGTTAAAAAAATATATAGTTTTTTTTGTGTGTATTTGCGGCATGTTCCAATTCCAAAAAAAACGTATTTTGTTATCTCTCTATTCTGATGTTGATCATGTTAGCAGAAGTCAAAAAATAAAAGAAAAGAATCTCAACAAGTGGAGAGTTGTAACAGTACCACGTATGTGAGAACATTCACTAATTAAACCCGAACCTATTACTGAAAATCGCATTCAAATCGGATTAGTACTGCAGTTTTGAACATATAATTATTATGGCAACATTGATTTGCATAAACAACCTCGCACCGAAACGCATATACCGTCTCTGTAGCGTCACGGGTAGAAACAGACAAAATACTCGTTAACTTACAACTCAAAGAAATATGAAAATTAATAAGAATCATAACAAAATCAAGGAAAATAAGGCTTAACCAACAAAATGAATCACATTTGAAAGGTTTTTCACATTTCCTTATAAGTATATTTTATTCCTTTATAGGTACGTATTTACTTAAGTTTTCTCCAAGAAAGTGGCGTAATGGTAAAATCTATACCTTTGTGCAACCTTAAGGGTCAGTTCAGACCGAGACGCGAAGCGACGCGGCGATGCGCTGCGCCGCGATGCGCCGCGCCGCGCATCCAGACGCCGCGCGGTGCAGCGGAGTGTCTACATTCGCCACGTGCTTCCCGCCCCACCCCCCTTCCTCCCGCAGTCGTCCATTTGGTGTCAGTTACATAGTCCAGGGGCTAGAGATAGTTGAGTATACAAAATCCGAATGAAGGCAACTATGACCGAATTCTTATACCTGAGACCCTAAATAGTGACAATACATATCCTGCCTGCATTAAGTATGTGTATCTTTTCGCTTGATGAAGTAGTCCACTCATTTAGTTCAGTACTTCATTTAATTCAGCAAATCAGAACAAGTTCCTAACTGATTGGAAAAAATAATTTTATGCAATTAAGTATTATGAGCTTTATCTGTCTCGCAAAAAGCTGTGATCTGATTTTTCTATAAATTATTACGGAAATAATCATTAAAATGATTTTAAATCATGTACTCGATACATTCCGTTTACGAATAAGAGAAGAGGGCATAAAAAAATGGACCAGACAATTGACCGGCAAGATAAACATTGTTATTCTTTGACCTTTTCGTCACTTAAATCGGTTGGCGAAATTCGACACTCACATTACGCATAATCAGACACCTCTAGCTCCCAGTCTATCATCTTGCATCGTGGAGCGGCCTCGAGCGGCGTAAGCGGCGCCGCGCTGCGCCGCGCGGCTTCGAGATGCGTAGCGACTCACCGCTGCGTTGAGATGCGCCTACGTCGCTCAACGTATTCTAAATAATTGTCACAACGAAATGTGTATCTTTTGGGGTAGAACATAAAGTAGTATTTTGAATGCCTCTTAAAAGACTGCGCGCATCGTCGCGTCGCTTCGCGTCGCGGTCGGAACTGACCCTAAGTTTATAAGAGGTTACGTTTCTTTTATGAATTTTCTAGCTTTTTAGATAAAAGGCAATCGTGTAGGATGAACTACGTTTATGGGCACTTTGTATGAGGAAAGTAAACTTGTATAAGAAAATATTCTTATACATGTAAAAATTGTGCGGAAGTTGAACTAGCGGGTAGTGATTTCAAAGCAAAAACCTGTTTTGAAAGACGTATGATTTACAAGGCGAAATACCCTGCAAAAGTAGTTTTTTTTTAACTGTCTGAGCTACTCATATTTCTGAATTTTTGAATTAAGTTAGTCAGGCTGCTAGTGAATTTATACTCATAGCTTTACTTTTTTTTTAATATGATAGTAGCCACTATGTAATAAATCATAATAAATATAGTTTCTTATAAATGATAAGATTAAGGCTTTGTTAAGACTATCCTTTTCAATAACAAGAAATAATTGCTAGGTACTCAAGCTTTTGGAACGAAGTTCCTTATCGCGCGTTGTGAAAGGGGGCTGGACGGAAATTCTTACGAAAAGTTGTCACGACACTTTTGCCCGACTGGGCGACGCAAAGGAGGGTAATGTGTTTATTGCCATGGAATGGAATGGACTGGACTGGACTGGACTGGACTGGACTGGACTGGACTGGACTGGACTGGACTGGACTGGACCGGACCACACCGGAACGGATCGGTCCGATAGAGTGGACTGGAGTGGAGTGGAGTGGAGTGGAATGGAGTGGAGTGGAGTGGAGTGGAGTGGAGTGGAGTGGAGTGGAGTGGAGTGGAGTGGAGTGGGGTGGAGTGGAGTGGAGTGGAGTGGAGTGTCGTTTTCATGGTTTTCCAGGGTGTTGAAACCGATGGTGCAGTTTAAATGTAAATCCAAGGTGGCGGCTGCCAAAAATATCGAGGTTTTCATCATGGATGTCGTTTTCGTTGTTTTTGAGGGTGTTGAAACCGATATTACTATCAAAAT
The DNA here is from genome assembly GCA_954870645.1 of Agrotis clavis. Taxonomy (NCBI): domain Eukaryota; kingdom Metazoa; phylum Arthropoda; class Insecta; order Lepidoptera; family Noctuidae; genus Agrotis; species Agrotis clavis. Next base: position 17,477,944 of record OX940939.1, read on the forward strand.
AGAAATCCCAGATGTCAAATAGCAAAAATCAAAAAATATTATGATAACTTAAAAAAAATAAAATTTTATTACAATTCCTTCACTAATTAATCGAAAGGAACTTCGTTCCATCCGGGTGTCCCTTGACACCTCTCAAGTTTTTTTTTTTTTTTAGGTACTCAAGCTTAAAGCTATTGTCAAACAGACAGGCGTGGCGAACGCGAAGCGTGGCGTTTTTGTTTGTAATGTATGGAATTGTTTGAAGCCAGTCACATAGACTATCGGATCGCTTTTGCTTTTCTATGTGACTGGATTCAAACGATTCCATACATTACAAATAAAAACGGTTCTGATCGCATTCGCTTCGCCTGTCTGTTTGACAACAACTTAAGTGTTTTTTATACCAGAATTACCTTAAGGAATTTTATTGGATTGCGGGACTATTAGAAAACGTTACCGGAGCCCTGTAACGCAATTGAGTGCAACTGAAAAACAGGAAGTTTTTTATTTCTTTTTAATTGGTAAGAGTCTAACAATCCCTTCTAATGCACTCAGAGCGGAAATAGCCAACTTTGGTTATTGAAATCAACGCTGATCGCACAAAAAATGTTGGCTATCAATTTGACACGAGCCTACTGTTACCTTTGAATCCTAAGAACATTTTTTAAATACATGTCCGTAAACTAAAAAAAATCCTTTCCGATAGTCATAAGATTTTCATTCCAAATAATTCGCACTATTGTATCACAAAGATGTATATCATAAATTAGTCTGTCAACAACATTCAACGAAATTATCGCCCAAGATGTAACATGTCTCGAAGATTAATGGCTTCGACTCATTTTTGGGACACATAAGGTCCAACAAAAAGAGGTCTAGTCGGGACCTCTACAAGGATCCTCCTTATAAAGGATTACAAGAAGTTTTGGTAACATAATAAATTATCTTTTTGTAGGTGGCAAGGTGTAAGATGACAAGAATAGTTTGTTTGGCGAAGGGATATCTTAAACTAACTAAAATGATGGCCACGGCACTATCTTATCAGATAACCGTGACCCTAGAACGTAAAGAGGTATTGAAGGACACCCTGGATTTTAATCAGTACGAGTCTGACACTCCCAAAAAAAAAGTTTTCCAGTGGAAAGAAAAATTCGATTGCAAACCTGCAACTTTCTGATTTAGTACACCAAACATGCTTACCTACCGAGCCCTCGCAGTCATGATCACAGAGTCAAATTCTTCATTCCATACCTAATGCCTCTTTAGAGTCACATCTATCTCTGTTGCAAAATTCATCAAAATCGTCTTACTCTTTTCCGACGATACAACGACTTACAACATACACATTGTCACATTCATAATATTAAATGCCTTAGTAAGGATACAGGGGAAATCAGATGGTTAAACAATAATTCCTCCTAAGATTTTTCTCTGTCACAAAATTAATGTAACCCCTAACTTGCTTACTTTTCAAGTTAAAAGTCATGAATCAAAACATTTTATCATGGCTGACCCATTGCGGCTGGACTAAAGATCTGGCTCGTTGCCAGGCAACGTAAGGGAATTAATATACCAGCCGCTATTGTGACCAGGAAAACATAATGCAATAGGAGTGAAAAATTAATGTGTTGCGGGGTACGCCAGGTTTTGTTTGTTAGAAATGTGGGTAATGATTATTTTGTTTTGTCTTGTTTATTGTTTTGTGTGAGAATTTTGGCAGAGGTATAAAGAAGAATCATCAAGTATAGATTTAAAGAGAGTCTAATTCTTTCTAGGGAATCTATTCTGTGATAATCACCGTTATTTTTTCCTTATGGCCGGCCGCATACATCGTTTTTCCTGATCAGGAATCCTGATCCGTTTTCTATCCGTACACAGTGAATTCATACAAATGTGTGTGCATGTCACACTGTATAACTTCCCGTACAAATTTCGGAAAAAGGGATCCGGATTCCTGATCAGGAAAACTAAGGTATGCGGCCGGTCTTAGTAAACTAGACAAAAGGTGTATGAAAGAATACGAGTATAGCGTTTTGTACAATCTGTCAATGCCCAAAAAAAAAACAAAAGACTTGAGTAATTTTTTATTGGATTATCCGTTTTTTTTCAGCAGATCGCAATAATAAGTGCAGGTAATAAATATAATTAGTACCGACCTCTGTCTGTAATTTGCGACCACTTATGATAACATGGGTTTATTTCACCTGCACATATCCGTACTCACCTACCTGCACCGACAATATGCTTCTTTATAAAAGCACCCTATATTTTTACTGAAATGACGTAGTTACTCACTACCAATATGTCACAAAATATATAATAAGCGAAAATAATCTCTATAAGCGTCTGACGGTCGGTCTACGCTAAACAAACCTTTTGGGCGAGCACTAAGAAAACTCATCAGTTAAAGTGAACGTATAGTTTAGATGTAAAAAGTTGAAGTAAATGCAACGAGCACTAGCTTATATCCTGTCGTACTTGTTTGGCAATGTTGTAACTCAAATTCTGGCATTCAGAAATGAAAAACTGTCAAAGTTCATGTGTTTCTGGTATATTTATGGCAAAATTGGCTCCATTTCCTAAAAATAACCCAACTAGACGCTTCTTCGAATGATTTATTTTATCACCGCTGCTCTCAAAATGGTGATGGAAACATCCTGAGGTTACCGGCATGTCTTAGCACCAAACATTTAAAGACATCTACCATTTTAGGGCGTTTACGCACTACGTCCGATCCGAATCCGATCCGAACCCGTGAAAATACGGTCCGAAGTAGCCGTAGAACTATTTCTATGGTACTTTACGCACTAGATCCGATTTTCGTCATATTATGATATCTTTCCGTCACATAGTATTATTTGTATGTATGCTCGCGCACTGCGTCCGAGTTGAATCCGAGCTGCGTACAAGCAGAGAGGCAGCGGGGCGGGCGGGGGGTATGCGGCTGGTTGTCAGAGATGAGAGTAGTGCGTAAGCAATATCCGAATTCTGTCCGTGATTTTTTTACACGGGTTCGGATCGGATTCGGATCGGACGTAGTGCAAAACCGCCACTGGGTCCGCGTAGTGGATTACATACAATCCTTCTAACAGAGAGAAATTCTATATCTTAGCGATGGGAACGTTATAGGCTACTTAGTTGTAACCTCGTCTAAAAGTACCTTAATTAAATTATTAACAAAACCTCTAATCAAAATAAAGAGACCTAAATATATCCCAAATGACGAAACATCACGATTCGACTAGACAGTTAACGACTGAAATGATAGCGCCCATCCACGACATGCTTCGGTCAACTAGCTACCTAGCTATTCTGCGAGCCTGGTAATCTTACAAAACGAGCGGCCGTTTCAGACACAATTTTAGGGCACACCTACTGACGATTAATTTCTCGAGGGAATTGTCTGGCTCTGTCCATTATCTTTTTTTTATATTTTGTTCTGTCTGTGGATTTTGGATAAGGTCTAATGATCTGTGTCTTTACTAATGTTAAGACTAAATGTTTTCTTGTATCATTTATTTTATTTTTCATCTAAGTATTTTCTTGTATCAATTTTATGTCATTTTATCTTAAATTCACGCCACGTTACGTTCAAGTATACAATGGCGAAATACTGAAATGGTGTGCGATTGGAGAGGCCTCCACTATACAATGACTTATACTAACTAATATTATATAGGCTGATGATGATGATCACGTATAACCTCGCTTCCCTCAATTTATCCATTCAAAGTTACTCCACACAATGTTGCGTGTTAAGAAAAAGTGTATAAATTATTAAATTTCAAAGATCTACTAGACATGTGAAATAAAACATTCATTATAACCCAGTTTTTTATGTGAACGGTACAACTAGGCTGACAATAATTTAGATAAATAATATAACCTACCAACGTAATACGACAGGATGGATGTGTGTAACACGATTACTAGGGTAGCAGAAAAAAGAGGCAGTTTTATGGCCGTTCTCAGTACCGTAAAAGTCACAAACGTGGATAGATGTTGTAAAAACGTTACAAAATTATCTACTAGATGGATTAACTTTATGTAACGGTTCAACGAAGTTAACCTTCAATTGGTGGGGGAATTGAGGAGACTTGTCTCAAAATCTTTAGTAGATTACTGAGGAAATAATTTAGTTTGAACATTAAAAGCATAGGTAGTGGACAAAATTAAGTTTTATGTCAGTCTTTAAAAAAGACAAGACTTTCTAAAAAAAAAATAGAAAAAGCTCCGCATTATTTGGCCTTTTTTTTTAGCGTTGTAAAATCATCAAATGAGTCCTCCCACCCCGGGCAGGGCGGGAGGGACTGTCAGACTTGTACTGACTAAAATCCACGGTGTCCTTCAATAGCCCTTAACGTTCGGGGGTCACGGTAAGGAAATAAAATCCCGCAACCCGAGCAGGCTTTGGCCCTCTGAGAGGGGGCCCCATCAGTTTTGCTGACGCTCTTTGAGGCGCGCGTGGAACACGAATAGAGCGGGAGCCCGTAACAGATGTCCGTGACCAATTTCCTCTCAAGCGATAATTAGTAGACTACATAAGGGAGTCATATCATAAAGATTCGTGGAAGTCAGCTGCGATTCCGTTGGTGGGATAAGCAGCAATCGCCGTTCAAACACGTAGAAAAAATATTTTTTTTTAGTCATTCCCTCCCAACTGAAACCTGCTTTAAATTGAAGATTACCTTGTATCACGAAGAATAAAACCAATCAGCCGACGGTACAATGGTGGAATACACGTCAGCTGGTCACTCGAACATGTAATTTTTTATTTTATTTTCAGTGATTTCCTCTCAACCCAAATTTAACTTGATGAAAGTTTACATGTAGTTAAGGCTAAAAACAGACGTCAGCTGGCTGTGTCTCGGTGGAAAGACCGTCAGCTGATACTTTGAAAATTACAAACAGGACTAAGGCTCTCAGCCTAAATATGCATTTAGTTCAAAGTTTTCAATTCCGCCCTACAGAAAAGAAGTTTATATTGACGCTTACTCAATATCACGATGAAAAAATACGTTCAGCTAATGTTTACAGACAGTTATGGATCAAAATACAGAGTTATTCTTATTAAGCTGGGCATCAGGAACATATGTGATTCCGTAAGAGATACGAAAAAACTTATTTAGATAACATTAGCTCTTTTTTCAGTATAACAATTTTAGCATTTTATTTTTTTGGTCAAGTGTGAATTGTTCACTAAAATGAATTCGCTAGGAACAATATTTGGATTATACAAAATGTGCAATACCTTAAAAACTACTTAACCGATTTTCGTGAAACAAACTGTACAATAGTTTTTACAACAAGACCAACACATTAAAATAAAGTCCATTGCAATAACCCCATAAACAAAAAAATACATTTTCAGGTTACGTAATTATGATCAACATAATTATCAAACTTTAGTAAAATTTTCTAGTTAGTTTCGTTTACATTTATTATGTATTTTAATTAGCACTAAAAAGCAAAATAAGTATTATAATAAGAATTTAGCACAAACAAATAACATGAAAAAAATCTGATTAGAAAATATCTTAAGAAAGTCTCCTTACAAACAATACATCTTGTAGCACTTCCCACTACGTGCACCTCTCGTCATAGCGGTGGTCTCATAGCCGACTTTTAATACTTTGGAAAAGCCCAAAAAATGTATGGAGCGTGATGAATGTTAAATGATGTCCTTTGACCAATTTCCGCCATCCTGATTTTTGTTTTCTGATACAACGAAATGATCTTTACATGAAATAGAGTCGAAAGGCATTAAAAAAAATTAATCTGATATGAGATAATTATGTTGATCATAATTACGTAACTTGAAAATGTAATTTTTTGTTTATGGGGTTATTGCAATGGACTTTATTTTAATGTGTTGGTCTTGTTGTAAAAACTATTGTACAGTTTGTTTCACGAAAATCGGTTAAGTAGTTTTTAAGGTATTTCACATTTTGTATAATCCAAATATTGTTCGTAGCAAATTCATTTTAGTGAAAAATTCACACATGACCAAAAAAATAAAATGCTAAAATTGTTATACTGAAAAAAGAGCTAAAGTTACCTAAACAAGTTTTTTCGTATCTCTTACGGAATCACATATGTTCCTGATGCCCAGCTTAATAAGAATAACTCTGTATTTTGATCCATAACTGTCTGTAAACATTAGCTGAACGTATTTTTTCATCGTGATATTGAGTAAGCGTCAATATAAACTTGTTTTCTGTAGGGAGGAATTGAAAACTTTGAACTAAATGCATATTTAGGCTGAGAGCCTTAGTCCTGTTTGTAATTTTCAAAGTATCAGCTGACGGTCTTTCCACCGAGACACAGCCAGCTGACGTCTGTTTTTAGCCTTAACTACATGTAAACTTTCATCAGGTTAAATTTGGGTTGAGAGGAAATCACTGAAAATAAAATAAAAAATTACATGTTCGAGTGACCAGCTGACGTGTATTCCACCATTGTACCGTCGGCTGATTGGTTTTATTCTTCGTGATACAAGGTAATCTTCAATTTAAAGCAGGTTTCAGTTGGGAGGGAATGACTAAAAAAAAATATTTTTTCTACGTGTTTGAACGGCGATTGCTGCTTATCCCACCAACGGAATCGCAGCTGACTTCCACGAATCTTTATGATATGACTCCCTTATGTAGTCTACTAATTATGGCTTGAGAAGAAATCACTAACGATATTTTGGCCTGGCTCCCGCTCTAGAAGCGCCGTCGAACCGGGCATGATCCGTGGTCGGACAGCGAGTTGCCCTTTACTCGCTGTCCGCATGCCCGCGCCTACGGTGGCCGGAGATCGTCTTGCGACGTCCGTTGCCGTGGGCGTCTCCCGCGGCGGCTGGGTCTTGAGGTCGCTGTCCTCTCCCTCATGTGTTCCGCCTCCTCCTTTGCTAGCATTACTGCTTCGCAGAAGGAGGCGACCGCTTCCCATTCCGTCTCGCCGCATTATTTGGACTAAGTTTAAAAAAGGAGATAGAGAAATTTTTGTTTTGTTTTTTGTCTAAAAATATTCAAATCACTAATGGCACAGGTATGGTACAGGTAAACCTGTGTTGGGTACTAGCTGTAACTTTTTGCTTTTACCTACTGTAATCGTGAGACACACACAACTTTTTTTTTTGTTAGATTTTTAGTTTTCCTTATGCTATTTCTTAGATGCTCTTTTTTTCCACAAAAAATAAAAAATAGCCTTAGTGAGAGTTTCAAGTTTTCAATTTGAAAAAGGACGTGAAATAGCCCCAGAATAAAGCATATACGCCAAGGAGTACTTGAGATGTGCCTAAAAATGATGAAAGGTCGACGAGCTCTGGACCGCTTTTTAAAACACTACACACAACACAACACATCTATACGAGTACATCTATGCATAAATAAAACTGGAGTCTCTGTTTGTAATATTGAAATAACCGTTTTTTGCTTTGCCGTTTTTTACATATACGGTACATACACCTAAATATGTATATTTTTTACAATTTTTGTCTGTCTGTCTGTCTATCTGTTTGTAATGGCTAATCTCTGAGATGGTTGGGCCGATTTTGACGGGACTTGTATTGGCAGGTAGCTGACGTACTATGGAGTAACTTAACCTTTATTTTAATAAAAAAAAAATACATTGTTGAGTTCCGACATCCACGCGAACGAAGTCGTGGGCACAGCTAGTTTAAAGTATTGCTGTCATAAAGGTTTTAGGTTACCACATAACAAATTGAAAATCAGTTTAAACCATCAGTTCTTTTTTTAGATCAAAAATTATTCACAAAACACTTCGGAATTCGGGAATGGGAGCTTGGGACGTCATAACGCCTGTAAAATTATACCGACTGAATGACGTTTTGTGATTTTTAGTAGCGTTGTTTCTTAGTCAAATTCTTCTTGGCCAGTTTCATGAATGATAAAAGTGAAAAGTTTGTATGATTATGTATTCTATTTTTAGATTTGAATTTATGATACTTTTATTATGAGAATAAAATTTCTGGCGTATAAAATGCAACATTTTAATTCTATATCATAGTAACTTAAATAAGTTAGTTATTCATAATTTCGCACTTATTAAAATTGTCACTATCACTGAATAAGCACTTATGTGTCTAGAGTTATTATGTCTGAATCTAGTGAGCCAAAATAGGTCTATCATTGAGTTCAATAGCCATTAAAGCAAGGCATTGGAGCATTCAGAGCTAATTTACTGGTCGAATAATTGCTTAGATAATAATTACTTTAGAACATCTGCAGTAGACCGAATATGAAGGAGCTACCTCAACGCGAGCATTCATCTGTAATGTAACGTTACAGATTCGAGCATTTCATCAGTGAGGGAGGAAAATCGAGCATCACAATGCGCACCTTGTAATGATACAAAACGAGTTTCAGTCAAGGAGGAGAACCGAGCATTGTAATGCGTACCTTGTATCAATCAATACTAAATCTACACAAATGTTCGTCATTCAGGGAGGTAGTATTGTAATGTAATTCTCAAAGCCGAATCTATAATGTTACATTACACGCGAATGCTCCCGGTGAGGAAGCACCTTTAGGCTGAACAACCAAAACAATCGTTAATGTAGCTATAATATAACGTTTATGTACTGACAGAACTCACACAAGCGATACCAAGTACCAAGTTACCATAAATGCAGTTAGGTGTTAGACCAGTCGATCAACATCGTAGGATATTATGACGTGTCACCGGCTCACCACACTATCTATTATGTGGGGACGTGCCACTTGCAAGACCAGTGATTGATGTTCCTTGAGTTTATGTTGCCCTAGTACATCGTGGACGATGATGTATGATGGTTTGTATTGCAGATCTATGGGGATTTATTATAAGAACTATTATGATGTATAGACAAAGTTAGATAAAATAATCTATTATAATCATAGATTAATTTAAAATCATGCAGGATTATTTTGTGAGACAGACAAAAAATGTGCCTTTTCGGATGTTTTTAATTCTCCTTCAATTATAAAATGACCCTTATCTACGCAAAACAAGACCTAAATCACACCTAAATCCAGTTTTAGTTACGTTACATGCCAAGCAAGTTGTGTAAATCAGTTGAAATGGTTCGGACTGTACGCATCCCTATTTGGAGGGACTGTGGCTTGACCCAATTGTGGTGAGGTGAAACTTTGCGACGGCCCAGCGACGGCGACGTAGTGTTGATGTCTTTGTGTTTTATGATCTCCTGGTATTTGATTGAGGAATAAGGATAGAAAATTACTTGTCTTGGTTAATTTTATTGTTTTGCTGTAAAATAAAGTTTTCTACTTACCATGCAGATAAAATTCAGCTTGGTACAAATAACAATTTGATGTTTACCTGAAAAAAAAAAGAAAAAAAGATTAGTAAAAAGAAATTGGTATAGTTAAAATATGTTATGTTAAATACTAATTTTTAAGTAGTTGTTGCCAACGGCTTCGTCTAGTTGCAGTTCGTCGATTGTCCGAGAGCATTAATATACTGCCACCCGAGATAAAAAGATCCAACAAAATCTTTTTAGCCGTTTTGACGTGATTGAATAACAAACATCCATCCATTCCAACATCCAAGCTAACGCATTTCCTGACGGGGCCCCTCTTAGAGGTCCAAAGCCTGCCGTGAACCTGGAACATAAAGGGTTATTGAAGGAACACCGTGGATTTTAGTCTGTACGAGTCTGACAGTTCCTCCCCGTCCCGCCCCGGGACTAATTTGATGAATAACCAAGATAAAAAAAAACTTTCACATTTATACATAGTGTAAGGACTTTGTATCTTTTCTTCATAACACGATTCCCAAAATCACCAATTATACTAAGCACGAAATGGGTTAGCGAAGCGTAACTCAGACCAAACCAATTAGATATGTCACTTCCGTTTCGCTTCCACGTATCTGTGTATATGTGTATATTATACGTATCATGTGATGTGCAATTGATTTGCAATTGTTTACATAAGCGTCTAAAGGTCATAATCATAATCACACTTGACTAAGGCTGAGATTACTACTCTTTTTTTTTACGTGGTATAATTTTCTGGCTATTTTTGTATGTGAATTTAATTGCTGCACGGTACAAGCAATATTCTCATTGTGGGATAAATTTCACTGACAATCCGGAACCTTCATAGACATAATACAGGGTGTTTGGCAGAACGTTGAACATACGAAAATGGTGAATAGGTGGGGTCATCTGCTACTTACTCAGCCCTAATTTATTTGGCCCTGGCCCATTGGATATTTTTAATTATTTTTTTTCTTTCTTCTTGTTTCACCACTTTCTTAACTTTAAAGTGTATTTTTTATTAAAATGGGTAAAACTGGCAATATTTAATTATTTTTTAAATCTTTTATGTTGGCAGATTCTTATAAAATTATTGCTTTAATCAGATGTTAGCTAGAAAAAAAGTTATGAGTCCTCAAACTTACAGAAAGATGAAAAAAATACTTAAATCTTAATTTCAACTTGCATTAAAAAAAAGAACAAAAATGATGGAAGAGTTCCAATTCTAGCAAAACATCCCTAGTGTGTGAGCTTTCTAATGGTAATTTGCTTTTATAAAAAAAACTTTAAGAGTAAATTATTATTTCATAATTTTATCAAGTAGGACATTTTTGACGAAACTCTACCTTTACGGAAAGTGAAATGTTTTGCGAAATTTAATACTGCAAGGTTGATAAAATTAAATGATCGATTGAAATTATGCTGTACCAGTTAGGTGCGTTAATGAAACAATTTATTAAATAATTTTAAATAATTTACTTAAATAATGAATCACAAATGTTCACTACAGAAGTAGAAAGTCTAGAAGATTTGATAAATCGAATTAATGCTGCTTTCAAAGTTATGCGACAGGAGATGCTGCTGCGCACAACAACTGTAAAATCAGACGTAGATGCCGCGCCTGTATTGTAAATGAAGGGCGTCAATTCGAACATTTGTGATTTATTATTTAAATAAATTATTTAAAATTATTTAATTGTTTCATTAACGCAACTAACTGGTACAGCATAATTTCAATCGATCATTTAATTTTTACCAACCTTGCAGCATTTAATTTCGCAAAACATTTCACTTTAAAAAAATAAAGCAATAATTTTATAAGAATCTGCCAACATAAAAGATTAAAAAAAATATATTGCCTGTTTTACCCATTTTTAATAAAAATCACACTTTAAAGTTAAGAAAGTGATAAAACAAGAAGAAAGAAAAAAAAATATTTAAAAATATCCAGTGGGCCAGGGCCAAATAAATTAGGGCTGAGTAAGTAGCAGATGACCCCACCTATCCACCATTTTCGTATGTTCAACGTTCTTATACCACATGGCAAACATTTCCACTTACAAAAAAACGATAAGAAGCCTCGTGCTATATTCTCTACAAAATAACTTATTTTGCTTCGTCCGCCCCCCATTATACGTAAGAACACGTGTGCCGGTTACGTACCTACCTACGCATAAAAACATTTTGAACGACAATCCATAAAACCCGAACATTTTTATCAAAGCGCTCAATATTCCGTCCACGTGAATACTTTACTAACTCTTTTTGTCGTACAATTGACTGGCCTAACAAAAGGTTTGGCGTAACGAACTCTAACGAGTTGGCGTAGTCACGACGGTTAATCTCTGCGAATTTTAACTTATGTTTGTATCTATGGATGTAGCTATGTAGGTAGAGAGTAAATCTGAACCTAGTTTTTTTATCAAATGAGTCCTCCCACCCCGGGCAGGGCGGGAGGGACTGTCAGACTTGTACTGACTAAAATCCACGGTGTCCTTCAATAGCCCTTTATGTTCCGGGGTCACGGTAAGGAAATAAATCCCGCGACCCCGGCAGGCTTTGGCCCTCTGAGAAGGGGCCCCGTCATTTTTGCTGACGCTCTTTGAGGCGCGCGTGGAACACGACGCGACGTCGACCCGGGCATGGTCCATGGTCGGACAGCGAGTTGCCCTTTACTCGCTGCCCGCATGCCCGTGCCTACGGTGGCCGGAGATCATCTGCTGACGTCCGACGCCGCGGGCGCCTACCACTGCGGTTGGGGCGCACAGTGGGCTGAAAATCGATCTTCATAGACTTAGGAATCAACTTCGCAAATCTGTATTTTTTTTGGCAGAAATGGGTTTAGGTATAGTATATTTATCAATATAATGCTATCTCGGCTTTTGAATAAACGTTTTTCCTTACTTTATAGCACTTGGTTGAAAAAAATGTATGGAGAAATATGTTAAAAAAGGTCTATTTCAATTTTGGCACTAGTGCCCCTAATTCCCTTTGGCACGATTATACCCCTTATTTTTCTGCATTTTTTGACATATCGCACTATGCGCGCACTGGTGAGAGTTTGGCGAAAAAAAATAAAATGTGTTTTTAAAATTAAAAAAGGTTTTCAATCTGTTTATAATTGACTCTGGATACTTCATGATTATAAATTAATTAATTTATGAACGAAAATTTAATATATACTGATTAAGAATTACAAATTTCATGGAAATTAATGTTTTTTTTGTAATTTAATAACGATGATAGTTTAATAATGAGATTTTGTTATCCATTGGCTATCATCTATCATAATGAGACCCAATATCCTATTACAGAGATAATGACATGTGATCTCATTAACTAATTACATGTGATCTCACTAAACCGTGCTCTACGCTATACTGCCAATTTAAATTTGTCCAAAAAAGTGAGTTGGTAGTAGAACATGAAATGACTAAAATGGAAGCAGAAAGAAAAATTTGATGCCCAACCAAATGTGTTGATGGCATTGAGGTTGAACACAATGTCCTCGTGACGATGATCCATGGAAAAGTGAGCACTTATCTATCAGAAGCTCGCTCCAGTGCTGTCTGTTACTTGTGTTTGGCGAAACCATCACAGATGAACGATCTCTATGCAGGATTGCGAAAAGAAGTGTCATTTGATATGATCAAGTTTGGTTTGTCACTTTTGCATGCACAAATTAATAGCCTGGAGTGTCTCTTGCACATAGCGTACAAACAATACTTGAAAACTTGGTTTGTCAAAGAAAAAGACAAGTCATCTTTGCTGCTGCAGAGAAAAAAACAGATCCAAGAGAGATTTCGAGAAGAGTTAGGGCTTCTGATAGATATTGTGAAGCAGGGATTAAAGACAACAAATGACGGAACGTTTTAGTAGTAGTTTAGTATATTTTAGCAGTATTTGTTTGTATATAGTTAGCAATATTAGTTTCTATGTTATGTACAAAAGACACTCCATGCTATTAATTTGTGCATGCAAAGGTGACAAACCAAACTTGATCATATCAAATGACACTTCTTTTCGCAATCCTGCATAGAGATCGTTCATCTGTGATGGTTTCGCCAAACACAAGTAACAGACAGCACTGGAGCGAGCTTCTGATAGATAAGTGCTCACTTTTCCATGGATCATCGTCACGAGGACATTGTGTTCAACCTCAATGCCATCAACACATTTGGTTGGGCATCAAATTTTTCTTTCTGCTTCCATTTTAGTCATTTCATGTTCTACTACCAACTCACTTTTTTGGACAAATTTAAATTGGCAGTATAGCGTAGAGCACGGTTTAGTGAGATCACATGTAATTAGTTAATGAGATCACATGTCATTATCTCTGTAATAGGATATTGGGTCTCATTATGATAGATGATAGCCAATGGATAACAAAATCTCATTATTAAACTATCATCGTTATTAAATTACAAAAAAAACATTAATTTCCATGAAATTTGTAATTCTTAATCAGTATATATTAAATTTTTGTTCATAAATTAATTAATTTATAATCATGAAGTATCCAGAGTCAATTATAAACAGATTGAAAACCTTTTTTAATTTTAAAAACACATTTTATTTTTTTTCGCCAAACTCTCACCAGTGCGCGCATAGTGCGATATGTCAAAAAATGCAGAAAAATAAGGGGTATAATCGTGCCAAAGGGAATTAGGGGCACTAGTGCCAAAATTGAAATAGACCTTTTTTAACATATTTCTCCATACATTTTTTTCAACCAAGTGCTATAAAGTAAGGAAAAACGTTTATTCAAAAGCCGAGATAGCATTATATTGATAAATATACTATACCTAAACCCATTTCTGCCAAAAAAAATACAGATTTGCGAAGTTGATTCCTAAGTCTATGAAGATCGATTTTCAGCCCACTGTGGGGCGGAGGGAGGACGCTGTCCTCACTCTCAAGCGGCCCGCCTCCTCCTTCACGAGCATTACTGCCTCAACTTTGTAGGTAGAGAGTAAATCTGATTCCAGCTTAGTATAAAAAAAAAGAATCACTAAAGATTTAAATCGTTAGTCGTCAATACCTTGTCACAATAATCAATGTTTCTGTTTGGTCAACATCTTAATCTTTACACAGTACAGCCAACTTATCCCAAATTGTCAAACTACTATAACATAATAATTATATTTCTAACTTTATCACAAAAGCAGAAAGTTCATATTGAATTGGTAAGATTTAAGTGTCCATCAGCCCAGCAAGAAAATGTCTTTTACAAGGAATTGAGTTTTGCCATTAATTAGTGCGTAATAAGCTGTAAATGTGCGTCACATTAAAAAAATTGTGCGTGCCATGTTTTAGGAATAAATTCGAAAAAATGATTCCTGCTGGGATAACGTTTTTCCAGCAAGAAAATTTTGAACGAGTGACCGGAGCCAAAAAAAAATTATATTGGCATGTAGCTTAAATTAGTGCATAAATGTGCGCTGAAAAATAAAAATTGTGCGGCTTAAGGCTTCGTAGATATTTCATTTCCTGCTGGGCTGACGTTTTGCAAAATCTGTTTTTTTAGGAAACAATGATTGTGCGCCCGTAGAAAAAACGCAAGTTCGTAGATCGTAATTTGTGCGTTATTTGTGAAATAATAGATTTTCAAAAACATCTACCGTTTCGAAGTAATCATAAATTTATGAAAAACCTAAAAATTATCTTATCGCTTAAATGAACAAACAAATAAACGTGCTGTTATCGGAATTCGGTTTTGCTTGCTGTTTTTAACACCCACCAAAAGTTTATAGGCAAAGAACACACGCGTTTTTGAATAATACCCCTTTAAGTTAAACTGAAAATGCTTAAGCTTTGACGCGAAAGTGCAAGAAATAGAACCAACCCAAGATAATTATTTATGGACCAAAAATTAGAGTGTTTAATTAAGTATACATTCCGTAAATTTCAGCTTCAAGCATCTCTTATTTTAGCAGATATAAATCAAGAACCAAAACTATTTCTACATAACTGGTTATCCGACCAAATGCGAATGACAGCAAAAAGGCGACGGTTTCATACATACCGACAACCTTCTTAAATTTTCTTACATACATTTTATGCCTGAGTACACTTAGGAATAAAAGTGTTAGGGTAATAGATAAAAGTTTTAGGGTACTAATATAGTATTTTTTATTTTATTTTGTTGGATATACATATTAAAAAAAAGGTGCGGTGCTGCGGATATTTTATTGCTTAACGAAAATTAATAAACACGTATAGTTCGTTTTTTTTTTAAGATATACTATGTAGGTATAAAAAGTTCTATTCATTAAAGACTTTTATTTGGGAACAGTTTTTATCCTGTCACGCGTTTGAAACTAGACATGTGATACTTGTTTTCCTGAATTCGCAAACTGAGAAAACAGGTTGTTTTTTTTTTTGCTCCACCCAGTGCCTGAGGAAGTGAGGATGTATTTGATTTTTTTTTATGTTTAAAGAAACTTTATTCTCAATAAAAACATAACAATGTCACTTACTTGAGAACAATACTTAAAATTAAATAATTACAGAAAGTTCGTCGTCACCAGTTACAGGCTATATAAACAAACAATGACTCATCCAATGTATTCATCTCCCACAAGTGACCGATCAGCCATGACATACTCACTAAGTTGGGTTTTGAATTCATTGAAAGAGTGTGTATTTCTAATACATGATGGTATTTTATTGTAAAGTTGTGCTCCTTCAAAAGTAAGCATTTTTTTGCCATAGTTTGTTCTAGTTTTGGGTAAGACTAGCAAGCTAGCTCGTCGTGTGCTACGTTGACTAATTTCTTTATGTTTGGTGAGTATTATATTTGTGTGGGTACTTTTGTTAAGAATTTTTTTTATGAAAATACATGTGTTGTAGAATAGAATAGAATAGAAAAACATTTATTTGATAATGGACACACACACAGACATAGTAAAAAATAAAATTCAAAAAAATACAATAAGAATTTTGCTGAGCATGTCCACACCAAAAGGGTACCAACTCAGCATATGCTGGGCGAAAAAGACACCCAGCGCTGGTTTTCAGTTGGCACCACGCAGTGACACACGGACGAGGGTAGGCAAAACAAAAAATAAATAAATAAATAAAATAGTTAAATAACATAAACTATTAGAAATGTGTGTAGGGAAAAGTGAAGTGCATTATATTGAGAAGATAAAATTATATTAAAATTTATTGTAATATGTAAAACGTGTGCGCTATAATATTTACTTAAAAGTATTTTTAATAAAACGCGCCCAGAATGACGCCACTAATGGCGGGGCAACCGACCAATAGGGAGCGCTGCTTGCGCCATGGCGCCAGACAGGCGAACAGAAACAAGAAACTCGTTGCAGTAGGTGCTACTTTTCTTAAAACTCCGCTTTTTGATAAGTTAAGTTTAAAGTGTTAATTAGGTGTAAAAGTGCAATCACACAGTTCCCGGCGACACAGACGCAGGCCCAAACGAGCTCGCCAGCTCAGCTCGCACCCTTTCGTTACCTAGCGTTAATAGGTACCTACACAACTTTGTGGTGAGTCAAGTTCAAGTTTATTCAACAAATAAATACGTTTAATAACATTCAATTGCTAATTACATTCAAAATTAAATTATATCCAATAAATTAATATACTTAATTATAATTTTAAATTCTAAATACCTACATAAAATTGGCGATTTGATTATTTTAATGCAATAACTGTTCTAGTACGAGAGCTAGGGCAGCATTGCTATTTGTAAATAAAGAGTGAAATAAGTTAATAATTATTAGATTAATACATAAAGTGATATCAGAATTGTAAATAATAATAAAATATACCGTTCACATATTTTATTTATTTAAATAAATGATTTGTCAATATTAATATTTTCAAAATTAATTTGCGAACTAAGAATAAATTGTTTTAGTCTGATTTTAAAAGTATTTATATTGTTTAGGTCCCTAATAGGTGGAGGAATATTATTCCAACATTTGGAGGCTGCGTAACGAAAACTGCCTCGAAAAGCTGCAGTACGATGATGTGGGGTAGCCAGCTGTTGGGCGCAACGCCTGGCCCTGCGCTGCCGGTGATCATTTATCCACGCCAGTTTAGAGTACAGGTATGACGGACTTTTATACTTGATGACGCCGAAAAGAAGACAAGCTAAGTGCAGTTTACGACGTGACTTCATTTTTAAAATACTGTGTTTGTTTAAAATTGGTGTAATATGGCTCCTTGGTGGTACGTTAAAGCAAAATCGTGCGCAGGCGTTTTGAACTCTTTGGATAAGTCTTACGGTACGAGCTAGGAGCCGAGGTCCTACAACAGTATCAGCATAGTTTAATTTGGATAGAACAAGACTTTCAACAAGCTGTACACGGAGTTCTTCACTTAAAAATGGACGCATTTTGTATAATACCTTTAAGCGGTAGAAGCAATTTTTTACACAATTTGCAATATGAGCTTCAAAACGTAGTTCTTGGTCCATAATCAAACCCAGATTTCTTGTCTCGTAAACACGATCAACGCATTGGTCCATTACGGTAATGTTTAGAGTACTATTGATTCTATCTAGTTGACCTTTAGAACCAAAAAGCATAAATTTAGTTTTGGCTGGGTTAAGTAACAGTGAGTTCTGTTTTGACCAATCCACGATCCTCTCCAGATCCTCGTTTATCAGTTTCACCGCATCGTCATATTGTTCTGGCTTAAAAGAGATATATAATTGAATGTCATCAGCATAAATATGAAATTGAGTATTTTTCAAAATATTAGTGATATCGGCACTATATAGACTAAACAAAGGAGGGCCCAATACCGATCCCTGCGGAACTCCCTTAACCACTTCCGCCATATTAGACAAAATGCTAGATCCATTCACATCTCGAATTTCAACAAGCTGTTTACGATTGCTTAAATAACTTTTAAACCAAGCAACAGTAGATTTGTCAAAACCATAATACGTCATCTTTGAAAGCAAAAGAGACAAGTTAATTGCATCAAATGCTCGGGAGAAGTCCAGCAACACTAACAGGGTACAAGAGCCCTCATCCTGAGCCGCCAATATGTTGTCTGTGACGTCTAACAGAGCCGTGGTAGTACTACGTCCCTTCCTGAAACCCGATTGCGCATCCGGTAAGATGTTGTTTTGCTCAAGGTATGTAGTCAGTTGGGTATTCACTACTTTTTCCAGCACTTTTGACAAAAAGGGTAAAATACTGATCGGCCTTAAGTCCTTAAAAGTGCTTGGATTCACGAGTTTAGGAATAGGACGCACAACGGCTATTTTCCATATGTCAGGAAAAGTAGACGTAGAAATTGAATTGTTAATAATAGAAATAAGGATATCTAAGGTTTGAGGAAGTGTTAGGAGAAACATGTCAAGCGTTATATGGTCAAAACCCTCTGCATTAGATTTTAAATTAGATAAAATTTTAATTATGTCAGATTGGTTCACAGTTTTAAGCGAGAAAACAGCTCCATTAAATCTATGAGTCTCATAGTAAGCCATACATGACATTGGTGCCACATTATTACCTGGTATATTTAGGAAATGGGAGTTTATTTTATTTGGGTCATTGAAATGAGAGGGTAACTCAGCCACACTTTTAAAAGGTAATAAAGTAGACTTCAGATTGTTCCATAATATTTTTGGGTAATGAATTTTACTATTGATATTTTGTTTGAAATAAGCTACCTTTTCATGATATATGGACGTGTTCACTAAACGTTTTAATTCTTTATAATATAATATTTTTCCTTCCGAATCCAAGTTTCGACAACGCATGTGTGCCTGATTGCGTAAGAACATCATTAGCCTGATATTATCTGTTATCCACGGATATGACCCTTTTTTAATAACCAGAGTTCTAAGGGGAGCATACTTGTCGAATAGTGCGATGATATTAGTGTTGAGATGGGCCACCATAACATTTACGTCGCCCGACATAGCTCCGGCTTGCCAATCTATTGAGGTTAAGTCTTCCTTAAACTTCTCCAACGGCATATTTTTTAAATTCCTGCTAGTTATAGTAACTGGCGGTATCTTGTCCTTTTTTAAATTAAAAACTGCAGTAACAAAAGCATGTGCGCTTAGTGCACCAATCCAATCCACTTCAACATTTCGAGCCTTCATATCAGTACATATAAGGTCTATAAGAGTCTCGCTAGTGGAAGTGAAATGAGTAGCGGATGTCACCAGTTGACTTAGGTTGAAAGTGTGTAGAAACATATTTAATTTTACCGTTTTTGAGTCTATTTGAGTTAAACAATTAATGTTAAAGTCGCCCAAAAGAATAATGTGTTTGCAAGACGTTAAGGAATTTATTGACGAAGTTAGCGCATCAAAAAATAAATCAACATCCATCCATGGCGGTCTGTAAGCAGTGCCAATGGCTATTTTAATACCATTTGTACTAAGAGTAAGCCACATTTGTTCGACTGAATCGTGAAGGGAGTCAACCGGGTGGGCGTGGGTACGCACCTTTATTCCGCGCTTGATATAAAACCCAACACCACCGCCGCGGCCGCCGCGTACGCTCACGGGCCGCGGAACATGTCGCAGCCGGTAACCGGGCACGGCGGGCGCGCGTCCATCTTCACCCGTTCTAAGCCAGGTCTCGTTTATTGCCATTATTTCCACGTCATGATGCTCTAATGCGGCAATAAACTCATCATGGTTAGTGCCTAGTGAGCCGGGATTAAGAAATCCAAATTTTAGATATTTTGCACCCATTACATTGACTCTGTATCATAAAGCAACACAATTCTACAACAAAAAGAACATTTCCCTAATATACGGTCATAAATAATCGGTTGTTCGTTATAAACAAAGTAAAAATATGTTAAAAAACGCACACATGTTATTGAAAAGTAAGTGTGAAAATAATATATAAATAATAAAGTGTGTTTAGTTACATTAGTAGTCATAAATGTGAAATCAGGCAGAGACGCTTGTAATAAATACATAAACTTACTAAGGTGAATAAATAACAAATACTTAATATAGATAGATGTAGGCGTTGTCCAACGTGTGCCAACACAGAAAACACCAAACAGAGCAATGCACCCTTTAGGGCGGACACGCTGCTGCCAATCGAATACAAAACAAATAATTAGAAAAATAATTATACAAACGACAACAGACACGGGTAAATAACAATGGATTAACACGAAATACATTTTTAACTTATATAATAAACCCATCAAACTGCAACATTGCCAAAAATTCGAGCCAGATCTTGATCAGAACGAACGCGCTGCGGAAGCACACCATCCGCCTTTTTAACATAAATGCGGCCGTCTTTAGTCCACACATACTTATAATTATGTTTTTGCCCAGCCTCACGCGCTTTAAAAAATAAAGTTCCATTCAACGGCGTCAGCCGCTCGTTCACATAACACCTACTAGAGGGCCCGTGCAGCTGGAGGTCCGCCGTAGTTAGCCCGCGTCGCACGCGCGCCGCTCGCAACAGTTGATCGCGAATAGCGCGCCGCGACAGTCGCACAGCGAGTGGGCGCACCCGCGGCTCCGCTACTTCAACACTGCCGCTACTGTTAAAATTACGGCGCACCATGCCAATACGCTCCACATTTACTATATCGCGCTCCACAATATCTACTCCCAGTTTTGAAGAAACCAGCTTAAGGATGTGTACTGGGCTCTCATCCCTAGATTCCGGTATTCCGGTTATGATGACGTCATTAAGCAGTAAATCCTGATCACGTTCATTGAGCTTGATCTTGAGCTCGGCAATTGTCTCCTCAAACTGGTCGCAAGTTGATGTTTCCTTTTCTCCTAAACGTTTTTCAAGATGAGAGACCCTGCTCTCAATGACATCCACACGTTCCCTGCACAATCCGACATCAGACCTTAATGTGGCCATTTCATTCCGGAACTCACGCAACTCCACTCTCATGGCACCAAGTTCTTCACGAAAACAGCGAATCTCGTGGGCTATGTCGAGCTCCGGAGACGCTGATGTACCTGGGGAGCAGGGCTGAGATGGTGGGCTGACCTCTGGCGCAAATACCGTATTCAGATTCTCCGGTATAATCTGGCTACCTGAAACGGGCTGGATCACATTTTTCTGGCTGCTGAGTAAGTCACCGACAGACGGGCCCTGGACAGGAGCAGCGGAGTTGTCTGCCCTCGGTAACTTGGCTTTGCATACTGGACATAACCAGTTAGGCGGCACCTTCGTCGACGCTACACCAAGGCAGATAGGATGGTATGACCCAGGACATTCAGAACATCGAACACCATTAGCCGCGGCTATAAATTTACCGCAGGTGCCACACTTTGCCATATTCAAGAGTTATTTCTTTGCGGATCCGAACTATGACAACGCTGTTTCGATTTGTTTACACTTGAAGTACCACTAATGTGTCAATAGATGGCGCCGCCTGTACCCAGTCTATCGATGGTATTGAAATCAACTGGCTAGAATTATTTAGATAAAGTGAGCCTAGAACGTCACGCAAGACGCAACTCATCCGACTAACACTATCACTGCACTTCGTTGCACTTTCACTGTGACTGTCTCCGTTAATTAAGTTTTTTTTTTTTATAAGTATTGTGTCGGTGGGTGATTAGCACATAGATATTGATTGTTCACTTTTAATTTCTAATTTTACCACAGTTATACTGTATATTATCACTGCACTACAATGTATGTTACTTTTTGGATCTTGTTTAGGCACGTCAACAATAAAGTACTATATAAAAGTATCTGTTTTTAATTTTAATACACGAAACTGTATGAGCTCAATCAGCTGTTACCCACGTCCGTGACGTCACCGTATCTGACATTCCGTAAATCATTTCATTTTGTAAATATATAATTGTTTGATGTTCATTAATTTGGTGTCTTTATAAATTTTAAGGGTTGATGTTAAATAAGGGTATTTGAACAAAATTTTTATGAGTTTATTTTGGATTACTTGAAGTTCTGATAATCTTGTTTTTCCTGCACTACCCCAGATTTCAATCAAATATAGTAGGTGCGGCTTAACTAAGGAATTATAGATGGTATACCGCAGCTTTAATGGAATACAACGAGCTATATTACGCAATGAAGCGGCAAGTGCTGAGAGTTTACTTTTTATGTATTCGATGTGAGCATTCCATGTGAGTGAGCTGTCCATTCTCAGACCGAGGTATTTTTCACAGGGTTTGAGTTCTAGCTGCACATCGTTAATTGTTAGTGGGTTATAAGATGGAATTACTTTATTTTTGGCCTTAAATATAACATAACATGTTTTAGAGGTATTTATTGTTAAGAGATTGTACTGAAACCACGTAAACAAAGAATTTAAATCATCCTGCGCTTGAGATATAATGTGATGAATGGAAGAACCGAAGTAAAATAAACAAGTATCATCAGCGTACAAGGTAAGGTGTCCATGAAGTTTATTTTCGTGTATATTATTTATATATATAAGAAAGAGCAGAGGACCTAAGATAGATCCCTGCGGGACACCACACGTGATGGGTAATGCATCACTTTGGTGGCTGCTAAGTTTGACTACTTGCGATCGATTTTTTAAGTAAGACTTGAGCATTTTTAAAGCATTTCCTGTGATATTGGCGGATTCCAGTTTCCTTAGAAGTAGTTTATGGCTCACCGTATCAAAAGCCTTTTTTAAATCAATAAAAATGCCTAGGACTATATTTTTACTGTCTATGTTTTGTTTAATTTTAGTAATGAGATCAACAGTAGCTGTAGTAGTGTTACATTTTGGTCTAAATCCATATTGCCGGTCAGTTATAAAATTAATAGAATTTAAATGCTTTTCTAATCGTATGTGAATTATTTTTTCGAGTATTTTTGATAATACGGGCAACACTGATATCGGTCTATAATTTCCGGGATCTGTAGTGTTTCCTGATTTATGGATTGGCGTTACTTTTGCTATTTTTAGTGTTTCAGGAAAGGTCCCCTCTGCTAAGAGTTTGTTCAAACACTTACTTAAATCATTTGCAATTAGGTTTTTTGTGCTTTTTATTACCTTAGTGTTTATTCCGTCTAGACCAGTACTGCAATTGGGATCAAGATTAGATATGATATTTTTTATTTCATTAGATTCTTCTAATGAAATAAAAAATATCATAGCAGGGGCTAAAACTGGAAAGCTTATTGTCAGTATCCTGGGAAAGAGGGTTTGGTAACGCATGATAGTAGTCATCATGAAACGATTTAGGTATTTCACTTGCTAGTCTATCCCCTATCATAGCAAAGTATTTGTTAAATACTTGACAAATATCATTTGGCTCTGTAACGTTATTAGAGTCAGTAACTAGTTTTGAAGGAACACAATTTTGTTTTATTTTGTTGGCTGTGATGGTATTAATTAGATTCCACATTTTCTTGGGCTTTTTAATACACTTAATAAATTTATCATAGTAGTAGGCATTTTTGGTATTTTCTATTAATTTAGACACAGATTTTCTTTTATTAATAAAATCTGTCTTTAGTGTATCGTCATTAGGATTCTTTTTAAATTCTGCCCACAATAATTATATTCCTTTGGTTAATTTCAGCAATAATATTTTTATTAATCCAATCTTTTTGTGGAGTGTTAATAATTTTAGTTTTATTGACTTTACTTTGTTCCGTACAAGACTTTATTTTATTTTCGAATATTAAGTAATCGTTGTTAGAATTTTCAAAGCTAGTTGTTTCCAAGAGCTTATACAGCTTTGGGTAATTTATTGCTTGATATTGAATTTTCATTTTCGAGGTGGTTTTGACTTTTTTGAGTTCTAGGTACAACTGGTTGTGGTCAGACATAGAGGATTCAACAACTGCCATATGAAAGTGGTCATCTTTTAGATTTGTGCTAATATGATCTATGATAGTCTTTTTTGTGTTGGAGTCCCTCGTACAGTATTTTTTGTTGACTTTGTTCAGTAGTAGATGTCCAGCTTCCTTGACTAGTGCTTTTATCAGAACAACATAAATTATGTAATTCATAAATATACAGGTTGAATTTTCAAACTAAGTGTCGATGATCAAATCCGAAACTATGAGAAATACTCAATGGAAAAATCCTATGGCCACTGCACCACGCCTCATCGCGTAGCGCGGGATGGCAGATTTTACCATTGTATGCAAGTATCTCTATTTATATAGAAATCACGCCTAGCAAAACACACTGCCGACGAGAAAAAGCGCAGGAGGGCGCCCCGCGCGCTGTTTCTGCCTGCAAACTGCATCAATGGCTCTTTGAAAAATAGATATTCCTGGCCAGGATTGAACCCTTGATTTAGGGACAAAAACCACATGCGGTATTATTGATGTTATAAAATAGGATTTTTTTTTTCCTTATAACACCACGTTAGTATCGCTATGTATGAGGATCAAATTCAGGAAAGTAATGGCATACTTACAGCCGAACCTACACAAAATACTGAAAATACCCTAA
The DNA here is from genome assembly GCA_954870645.1 of Agrotis clavis. Taxonomy (NCBI): domain Eukaryota; kingdom Metazoa; phylum Arthropoda; class Insecta; order Lepidoptera; family Noctuidae; genus Agrotis; species Agrotis clavis. Next base: position 17,502,572 of record OX940939.1, read on the forward strand.
CCACCCTATCTTACCTGTACTACCTACCCTACCAACACCATCCAGTAAATTACGGAAGATGAAAACCAACTTCACTGAGAATCTCTTATTATTAGATATTATTATCCTTTGATTTATTTTCAGATATTTTAACTCAGATCAAAGAAATAGGCAGATAGAGCGCTCAGAACACGCGAGTTTGTCCACCAAAGTTAATACAATGGGACCACTCCTGAAGTATCTCCTTTCGAACAAAAAAAGAATTTTGAAAATCGGTCCACAATTGGCGGAGTAATCAGGTAACAAACACACAAAAAAAAAAAAACATACCGTCGAATTGATAACCTCCTTCTTTTTGAAGTCGGTTAAAAACGCGTAGATCAATGCCGAAATTAAAAAAAAAAACAATCACCGCCAATCGGAGGTGACTGTTTTTGTTTTTAAAATGCACGGAACAAATTTGGATTTAGTGTAGAGAGACTGATCTGTGTTTATTTTCGCACACGTAGAGATAGATTAATAAAAAATATAAGTGTGAAATGAGCCATTTATCGAAGAATAGTATTAAAAAAAATACTGTGTTAGTTACCTACCACATTTTGAACCCAAGAACAACTGGACCAATTTTATTGATTTTTGTTACATTAGTGATTTTGTCTTCGTCCAGAATAGGAGAATAAGTATTTTAGATACTCAGATCAAAGAAATAGGCAGATAGAGCGCTCAGAACACGCGAGTTTGTCCACCAAAGTTAATACAAAATCAAAGTCGAATACAAAGTCGCGACAGTACCAAGCTACGCGTCGTACCAAGCTGCGCGTCGTTGTTGTTTGCCAAAATATGCCGTCTCGTGTCTTTAACCATTGTAAAAGTTGTTCTCAAAAACAAAGAAAACATTATAGAAATATAGAATGTAATTCGATTTGATTTTGTACTAACTTTGGTGGACACAGTCGCGTGTTCTGAGCGTTTTATCTGCCTATTTCTTTGATCTGAGTATCTAAAATACTTATTCTCCTATTCTGGACGAAGACAAAATCACTAATGTAACAAAAATCAATAAAATTGGTCCAGTTGTTCTTGGGTTCAAAATGTGGTAGGTAACTAACACAGTATTTTTTTTAATACTATTCTTCGATAAATGGCTCATTTCACACTTATATTTTTTATTAATCTATCTCTACGTGTGCGAAAATAAACACAGATCAGTCTCTCTACACTAAATCCAAATTTGTTCCGTGCATTTTAAAAACAAAAACAGTCACCTCCGATTGGCGGTGATTGTTTTTTTTTTTTAATTTCGGCATTGATCTACGCGTTTTTAACCGACTTCAAAAAGAAGGAGGTTTTCAATTCGACGGTATGTTTTTTTTTTTTGTGTGTTTGTTACCTGATTACTCCGCCAATTGTGGACCGATTTTCAAAATTCTTTTTTTGTTCGAAAGGAGATACTTCAGGAGTGGTCCCATTGTCACCATGTCAGGATCTGATGATTGTATCTTGGAGAAATCGAGGGCAACCCTCAAATTTTATAGGCCTACACATCGTTTTTGCAAATTTTATGAAGTAATTTAAGTATTTGCGTATGGTAATCTTCATCTCATGTAGCCGAGCTGATGATGGAAGGTACAACTCCTCAAGTAAGAAAATTATGTTTGTGTTCGCATATCTCCGGAACTACAAGTCCGATTTAAGTAATTTTTGAGATAGGGAATTATGAATGTAAGAGATTTTAACGAAGTTATTACCGGTGTTACGGATTACAAAATTCCAGAGCTCATGTAAGAAAATGATGTAGGTACTCGTATTTGACAAAAATTGTGGTTCAATATTTAAACTAAAAAGAGTAAAATAAAAACTTTTTCAAAAAAAAATGTAACCGCCTTCAAAAACAACCACAAAAAAGGGTAAAATAAACTTCAAAACTTTTCTTTCGGAAGTCGGTGGCAAAAAGACATTGAAATTAATAAAAAAAGTCACCGACTTCCGAAAGAAAAGTTTTGAAGTTTATTTTACCCTTTTTTGTGGTTGTTTTTGAAGGCGGTTACATTTTTTTTTGAAAAAGTTTTTATTATGACTAAGAAATTATCTGAATATTATTAATTTATAAATGGAATACCATATATAAACATTATTATTTATAATAGATATTAACTTTTATTTGTGTTCTAAATTCTAAAATATAAAAAAAAAAATATTTTTTTACTTTTTTTTGATACGGGCATCTCGCAGGTCAATTTATTATTATAAGAGGTTGTGTGCTGCTTAACCGGACTTTCCTGTGGAAAGCCAGGGGCTTACAAACTAAGTTAAAAACTAAGTGACCACACGCTAAGGGCACCCCCTGTGGGGTACGGACCTCGGCTTAGGGCGTCATTATAACTAATATTTCATTATTTAGGGGCTAATTTAAAACTACAGGCTCAGCATCGCGGGCTGGCTCTTGCAAGGGACGGGGGGGAGGGCATTGACTTTGGCGTCGCGACGGGCGGCCTCGGCGGCGAGGGCGGAATGACGGAGTCGGTCTGTGTCTGTGTTTGCGCAGCGTACTGGTTTCCCTATGGCTCTCCTGGAGGAGGGTGATGGGGTCGTCGGGGGTGATGAGCGTATGCCTTGGTCGGCGAACGGAGCTAATACGCGATGGATCGTATCGAGCGGACGATGCGATTAACGGATTGGATTTTGCATATTAGTCTGTTTAGCGACTTTATACCTTTGCCCCTACTTCAACCTGGCGAAAGCAAAGCGCAAAAAAAAAGTAGAACCACAGCTTCTTTTAGTTCCTGACGAAATAATATTTCCCGCGTTCTAGACGCGGGAAATATAGGTAATTATTTCGTCAGTATATAACTATTTAATGCGTGAAAAATGTTTTTCTCTCTATTCTACTTCGTAAGAGATTTATGATTCTAAGTTATACTAAAAATATTGTTTTCATTATGCATTTTTATACGTATTCTCCGTATGACTTCAGGACAGACCTGTGCTTTTAGAAATTACAAAAGTCCACTCATTAAACCTATTTTGATTTTATTGTTTTTTCATTTGAGAACAATATACCTACCTATGATTTTAAAGTACCTAACTTAATTTGATCAAAGCTCGTTTAATTCGAATTCGAATTTAATTCGAAAAAAAATTCGAATCATTAACACGACAAACAAGAATAATAAAACTACTGCCAATAACGTGATGGACGCGACTGTACACACAATAGCTTCACATAGCACTGTAATTTAGAGAAGGTCATCGGTATGTATGAAACCGTCGCCTTTTTGCTGTCATTCGCATTTGGTCGGATAACCAGTTATGTAGAAATAGTTTTGGTTCTTGATTTATATCTGCTAAAATAAGAGATGCTTGAAGCTGAAATTTACGGAATGTATACTTAATTAAACGCTCTAATTTTTGGTCCATAAATAATTATCTTGGGTTGGTTCTATTTCTTGCACTTTCGCGTCAAAGCTTAAGCATTTTCAGTTTAACTTAAAGGGGTATTATTCAAAAACGTGTGTGCTCTTTGCCTATAAACTTTTGGTAGGTGTTAAAAACAGCAAGAAAAACCGAATTCCGTTAACAGTACGTTTATTTGTTTGTTCATTTAAGCGATAAGATAATTTTTAGGTTTTTCATAAATTTATGATTACTTCGAAACGGTAGATGTTTTTGAAAATCTATTATTTCACAAATAACGCACCAATTACGATCTACGAACTTGCGTTTTTTCTACGGGCGCACAATTATTGTTTCCTAAAAAACCAGATTTTGCAAAACGTCAGCCCAGCAGGAAATGAAATATCTACGAAGCCTTAAGCCGCACAATTTTTATTTTCAGCGCACATTTATGCACTAATTTATGCTACATGCCGATATACTTTTTTTTTGGCTCCGGTCACTCGTTCAAAATTTTCTTGCTGGAAAAACGTTATCCCAGCAGGAATCGTTTTTTCGAATTTATTCCTAAAACATGGCACGCACAATTTTTTTAATGTGACGCACATTTACAGCTTATTACGCACTAATTAATGGCAAAACTAAATTCCTTGTAAAAGACATTTTCTTGCTGGGCTGATGCACACAAGATTTAATAGGTTAGTTACGTAAGTTTGTCTGTACGCTCATAATTTTTGACCGACTGCACTAAAGAGGATTATTCCTTTTAATTTTGATTTGCATTTGCGACATTTTGCGAAAGGAACATTTTGCGGAATGGAACATTCCGCGAAAGGTACATTTTGCGAAAGGGACATTCTGCGAAAGGGACATTTTGCTACCTGTGGACATTTTGCGAAAGGGACATTTTGCGCCTGAGCCAGCTGAAGCAGGCCGCAATCTCTCAATATCATTAAAAAGAAGTTTTCCTAGTAGTGTAGTTACTTATTTACGTAGTTTACTCTTACGTAAGGATAATAATACATTAGGTAGCCAACCAATGATTTAATTTTTTTTTGCATTTCTTTTCATTTTTGTTTTTCATGGGTACACCCATAAAATAAAAAGAAAACTTAACGTTATTTTTTACTGATAACCCATTTTCATTTTTTCAACCATTTTCATATTGGATCGATTGCGTGCCAAACAAAACAAGACCAGGTTTTTATGCACACTGCGATACAACTCATTTAGTTGTTACATCCATCCGCTAACTAACCGTGGTTAACGTTTGCGTAACAATCAATCAATTGGTTTTTGGTTACGAACAACGTGATACACGACCATTACAGGCAGAAATTGCTCATTTTAAATAACAACAAAATCAAATTTAAATAAACACAGTTCGAGTGCAAATTGTGTGTCAACCCAAAGGATAAATCTTTCGTGAGTATTTTCGTGAGTATTTGTCGTGGAGTATGTGAAAGTGAAGATCAACTGGACTGAGGGTCGTGAAGTTGGAGCCGCGTATCACATGAAGCTGATCTGATGATGGTGCTAGAAGGTGTCCATTAACAGGAACTCTTTAATGAAACGCCGCAAACCCATCGAGTTTAGACTCGTTTGATTCGTTTTGACGAGTACTTTGTCCATCGTATGAATTTTTTTAATAATAAAAGCTTGATTTTAAAGGAACACAATTTTTATATGACTTACTTTTTTATTTATCTTCGCGAACTATCGCATTTGTAATAGTAGGACGAATTAAGATATTCTTTAGAAGTACTTCACAAAAAGGGTCTGTAACCTTTCAGTTGACTTCTAGACCGTATTTAAATTCCAAATACCTACAAACATCATTCATTCAGTTACTAGGCAAACATAACTGTCAAGATATTCGCATCAGCGGTTTTCGTTCGCAGAATTTCATTCTCTCTTCAATGAACACATTCAGCCTAATTCAGGTGTTTCAGTACGCATGGCTACTGAAAATGTAAAGCTTATTTATTTTCTATTTACTGGTGCTTGTATAATTTATTCGAGCTTTTTTTTTTCATACGAATTGTATGGAAGTTCCAGCGGAGTTTGTCGATGAGTATTAGGGCGACACGTGGCAGAGAAGGTTTATTCGAACGTTGTTTTAGTCAATTAAAATAAATACGTAAATTGTTGACAAAATGTTAAATATAACACTGGAAGTCTCTAGTCTCTCATATTATTAACAAAAGACGCTTTAGAAGTCTACTACAGTGAGGCGAATATCCTAGCTTTTTTTTCACGTGGTAAAATCATCAAATATGTACTGACTTAAAAGTCCACAGTGTCCTTCAATAGTCCTTACGTTCCAGTGTTTGAGTGTGAGTAAAAGTTTAAAAGACCACCTTCGGGTCACTATGTTTGACATAAATGTCGTCCATTACCACTTAAAAATAATCGCAATACCCCTGATTGAATCGCAATCAATCAACACGGATCGCTTTCAAACAAACCAGAATCCACAAAAAAAACAGCCTGTCTAAATTACTCCGAGTAACTGATACCCCACAAAAATGTACTGGCAGCAAATTGTTCGGCACCCCGAAATAGCGGGAGAAATAAAACAGAATAGAACGTTTTTATTTTACATCGTTATTCCGTGAATTATTTTCCACAAACATTCTCATGTTGCTTATACCCTGGTACTTCAGTTAAAGCGATATTGCAATTTGATATTTTGGAACCTTGATTTTGTTTATTGAAATGGTTTACAAAGATTTTTATTAAGTTGTTTTTCTTGAGTTGTTGATGGAATAATTAGCAGTATGTGATAATTTGTGTAGTATGTGCTTTACAGTATGATTTTGTATTGGCCAGGAGCTCAGGGTTAAAATAATAACAGTCGCACTTTGGCCCTTTTTTACGTAGTAAAATCATGAAATGAGTGCTCCCACTAAGGGTAAGGCAGGAGGGACTGTCAGACTTGTACTGACTAAAATCCACGGTGTCCTTCAATAGCCCTTTATGTTCCGGGGCTATGGCTACCTGATAAGACAGTCCTGCGAACCGATAGATTGATAAAATCTAGGCAGATGATGATATTACATTTCTATGAGAATTATTTTTCTTAATACAGCCATATGATCTATCAATAAACGATCAGTTTCTTCATAAAATTATGGCGAGTCATGGTTATTTTCTAAGCGGATGAAAAGAAACCATGATAACTTGATCTATTGTCAAACAGACAGGCTAAGCGAATGCTTCCGAATGTGTGGAATTGTTTGAATCCAGTCACATAGAAAAGCGAAAGCGATCCGATAGTCTATGTGACTGGCTTTAAACAATTCCATACATTGCAAACAAACACTGTCTTTTTCACAATGGCTTTAACCATTTTTGTAGGCTTCATGTTAAGAAAACACAAAATACAAAGATTTGTGTTTAAAAGGAGAAATTTAAAAAAAGGATTGGATTAACTTTTCGTCTTCTATTTAACTCGAAGCTTTTATATAATCGAAACGCTCTCTTTTGAGAGCGTGAAGGAAAACCTTCGTGAAGAAACCGGCATGACCAAAAATGTCAGCATAATGACGGGAATAGACTAGAGGACCAAAGCCTGCCGGAGTCGCAGGACTTATCGAATTACCGTGACCCTGGAACGTACAGGGCTATTGAAGGGCACCGTGGATTTTAGTCAGTACGAGTCGGACAGTCCTACCCACCCTGCCCTGGATGGGAGGGCTCATTTGATGATATTACCACGATAAAAAAAAAGCTGTAACATGAGACTCAAAATCAAGCAAAATGACACCCTTTGAAAAATATCGGTGTAATTTTTTGATAAGGTTTTATTTTATTTTGTGAGAACTTCAGAAAACAACTCTTCTGACCTCTAGGCAGCTACTTTAACATCAACAAACAAGCAGACAATCTCAAATTATGGAATACTTATAAACAAAACCTGACCAAACTTTAAGAACAGTACTGCAGAAAAAAGGTTTTAATAAAGTTAAAAAAAGTTTCAGATAAATTTTCTCCATCCCATCCCAAGAAAAACTTTTTCTAAAAAAAATGTGACCGCCTTCAAAAACAACCACAAAAAAGGGTAAAATAACCTACAAAACTTTTCTTTCGGAAGTCGGTGACTTTTTTATTAATTTCTTTCTCTTTTGCCACCGACTTCCGAAAGAAAAGTTTTGTAGGTTATTTTACCCTTTTTTGTGGTTGTTTTTGAAGGCGGTCACATTTTTTTTAGAAAAAGTTTTTATTTTACTCTTTTTAGTTTAAATATTCAACCACAATTCTGTCAAATACATCATTTGCTTACATGTGAACTAGAATTTTGTAATCCGTAACACCAGTAATAACATCGTTAACATCTCTTTCATTCATTCCCTATCTCGAAAACTACTGAACCGATTTTATAAAAATTGCAGTATTCCCTTAGTTGAACGATACCTATAGTACAACAAAAAAAGAACTACTTAAATCGAATTGTAGTTCCGGAGATATGCGAACACAAACATAATTTTCTTACTAGTGGAGTTGTACCTTCCATCATCAGCTCAGCTACATGAGGTGATGATTTCCATACGCAAGTACTTAAATTACTTCATAAGATTTGCGAAAAACTATGTGCGAGCCAATAAAATTTGAGGGTTTCCCTCGATTTCTCCAAGATTCAATCATCAGATCTTGAAATGGACAATGGGACCACACGGGAAGCACCAGCTTTCAAATAAAAAAAGAATCTTGAAAATCGGTTCACCCAGTCGCAAGTTATGAGGTAACAAACATTAAAAAAAAAATACAGTCGTATTGATAACCTCCTCCTTTTTTTGAAGTCGGTTAAAAAGTAGTTTCAAATTCTTTACAAGACATTATACTAGTAGCATGCCTATCTGCTACGCCGTAGACACGTAGCCGTGACGTCATAGTCTACAGCTACGTGACTACGACGCCGTAGCAACCACATTGCAGTTCTTTTAAGATATCAAACATGCTTAGATTCAAATAAAATATTTTTCGTCGAGATTTTTACAGACAGAGGGTAACACGAGTTGCCGTATCCTGTGTAAATGTATAGGTCCCAGGGTAGCAATAAATTTAACTTTTTACGTGAGTGTATTCGCTTGAAAAATTAAGTTTATTGTACTTTTTTCACATGGATGCAGTATTTTTCATTGTTTTGATTACGATTGGATTGTTGTAGTAGAGCAACTGCTATGGTAACTTTTAATGAAAACCGTTTAATATTATCATGCGATAAATTAATGAGATAGTATTCCTCAAAAAAACCAACTTATTTTTCATCTCAACGCTCACTATAAGCACACTGAACAGCATAATTTTTTTTCGACATATTTAAACAAAGTTTTTTATTCTCTCGTCATGTAAATACTTCGTCAATATTTCTGAATTTAAAAGAAAACGTTGTCCTATACTAAGGATTTCTCTTGTATTATGAGTGCCTTTACAAACGTTTAAACTCACATACGCAGCCATGCCTGGAACTTATAGGCCAGCGTAGTAGTTGAGCACCCCGAGCAGGGCGGGAGGGACTGTCAGACTTGTACTGACTAAAATCCACGGTGTCCTTCAATAGCCCTTTATGTTCCGGGGTCACGGTAAGGAAATAAGTCCCGCGACCTCGGCAGGCTTTGGCCCTCTAAGAGGGGGCCCCGTCATTTTTGCCGACGCAATTTGAGGCGCGCGCGGACACGATGCGCCGTCGACCCGGGCATGGTTCATAGTCGGACAGCGAGTTGCCCTTTACTCGCTGTCCGCATGCCCGCGCCTACAGTGGCCGGAGATCGTCTGCCGACGTCCGAAGCCGTGGGCGTCTACCACTGCGGTTGGGGCGGAGGGAGGACGCTGTCCTCTCCCTCTCACGGCCTGCCTCCTCCTTCACGAACATTACTGCTTCGCAGAAGGAGGCGACCGCTTCCCACTCCGTCTCGCCCCGCAGCATGGCCTCGACCAATGCCGGGCGCGAGAGGTCTCCGCCTATCGCCTCCGTCAGGACACGGCGGTGCCCAAGCGGGGCAGTCCTGCACCGTATGCTCCACCGTGTCCTCCGGGCGATCTTTGCAGTGGTGACACCCGGGCGTTTCTTCCCTCCCTATCCGACACAGGTACCTCCCGAAACTTCCGTGTCCGGTGAGGACCTGCGTCATGCGATAGGTCGGGACGCCGTGACGTCTCTCCAGCCACTCCTCAAAGAGGGGTCTTACCGCCGCGATTGCGGCGTGTCCGACCCACGATACCGGAGAAAATCCAAGCGTGGAACAACTTGCGTGTCGATCGGTAGAATCAAACCCACAACGCGCAATGCAGCAGTCTGTTGATTGCTTAGCCACTGCACCAACAGAATTGTAGAATAAGTGGTGATCAAACACGAACCTATCTATATTTAAATTTATTTTGAATACTAATAGTAACACTAAAAATTATACAATGTATTCCATATTATACACAGCCTATTACACATGTATGACAGCAATACATAAAGTATTTTTGGCATACAAACATGTTCAGTGGAACATTCCAGGAATTCTGTCTAGACGCGAGAAAAACGTTGGCGTATTCATGCCATGAGTATGTGGTTTAAGTTGGTAGCTTCATAGAATCACATTTAGTGCCAATTATTTATAAAACTACATTCAAGTTTTTTTTTTTGTAATAAAACATTTTTCTTTAAATACCTAACCCCCTTTGCATACCTACATGGTTGAGATTTTTAGAACAAAAATCGATTGAATGCTATATTTTATTTATTTATTCGTTAAGATTTTATTTATTTCGCTACAATTTTAGTTTTATTTTATACTAGCACTTTGCCCGCGACTTCGCCCGCGCTGAATTCGCGCTTTTCCTCTGAGAATCTTCCTATTTTACACTTTGGATCCGAAAAACAGAAATATTTTACGGACCTTTTTCTTTTCTAAAATAAAGTTATAGCCTATGTTACTCGCAGATAATGTAGCTTTATAATGATGAAAGAATTTTTAAAATCTGTCCAGCAGTTTTTGAGTTTATCCATTACAAACAAACAAAAATACATATTTTTCCTCTTTATAATATTAACGTAGAAAAGAGAAAAGTTAAGTTAAAACTAAAGGAGTATGGAAGGATTGCAATAAGTGGCGTTTTGTTGTTCCTACCTACCCTCATGAGAAAATGCACGATTTATATGTACGAGTGATTATCATAACACATCATTTCATCCTACTAATATTAAGATCGTGAAAGTTTGTTGGGATGGATGTATACTATGTTTGTTACTCTTTCACGCAAAAACCACTGAACGGATTTGAATTAAGTTATCTAAATAGGCAGTTTATAGCCTGGATTAACACATAGGATAGTTTTTATCCCGATTTTATGTTCCCGTGGGATAACTTTCGAGTTGTAGCGGGTGAAGCCGCTGGCATCAGCTAGTACATCATATATTTAGTTTCAACGTATATCAAGATAAATTAGATCATAACACGTACATTTAAAAGATTATGCGAGGAGCTCCTGGCTAAATAATTACAGCCGCACAGGCCGATCCGGGTTAAGCTAGCCGCTTGCCGACGTTGGTCTGTGTATGGGTGACCATCTATTCTGTAATAGCGAGTTTCCTCCGTGCCTAGGAAAGCACGTAAAGCCGTTGGTCCCTGCTGTCATTTGTAGATCTTTGACAGTCGTTACTTTTAGTCAGAAGCTCACAAGTCTGACAACCAGTCTTACCATGGAGTATCGTAATGCCCAGTTACTGGGTTGTGGAGGTCCGATAGGCAGTCGCTTTATGCAAAATACTGATTTTCCAGCTGCATCTGGTTCGACTGGAAGCCGACCCCAATATAGTTGGGAAAAGGCTAGGCAGATGGTGATTATAATTCAGATTGTAGAAACAGATGCTAAATTGATATGCTTTTAAAATATTTACTTTCTAAAAAGTCACCAGCATTTAGTTTTCTTTCCCTCAAGAAAGAATTCCCAGAATTCCTTAGCAACAGCGACATAAAAAGACAAATCGTGCACAGAACTCGTCTTGTAAGGGTGCTCCCACATCTATCGACGCGGAATCGGCTTTTTGCGTCGCCCTTTCTCTTTCTGTCGCTTAGAACTGCCATTTGCTAGACCGAGACAGAAAGCATAATGCGATCGCACGCGGCGGGATCCTCGACGCGGCCGCGTGCTATCGCATTGTCTCGGTCTAGCAAATGGCAGTTCTAAGCGACAGAAAGAGAAAGGGCGACGCAAAAAGCCGATTCCGCGTCGATAGATGTGGGAGCACCCTAAGACTGCAACGTCTTAGCTTTTCAACTGAGGAAGTTTCTAGAAAACCATTAATAAACTGAAGTAGTTTACACTATGATTTGCAGTTTTAAGACAAGTTTACACTATATTGAAATGCTTGTATTGTACAGAACAGACATGTTCGGTTTATTGGCATTTTAAACTTGGTTTCGGTGTTGCGGTCTGAAGTTTTGTTAAAACTATATTTGTTTCTACTGTGTGTTATAACTGGCACTTAACACAATGAATAATGATGTCCTGCAAGTTAGGACCTAAAGAAGTGGTAATTACTTTCAGAATCATTCGTATTTCATGGAAATGATCTCCTACTTGCAAATACAAGTACAGCAATGTACAAGTCTGACAGTCCCTGACGTCCCACCTTGGGTAGGACAACTCATTTGATGTATTTACCACGATAAAAGACTATCTCTAATAGGAAAATCTAGGAACACTGTGCTCAATCAAATCGAACCCGAGACCTCATGCTTAGCAGTCGCACTTACGACCAATTGACCACCGAGGCAGCGAAGCAAGACTACAAAAAATAACATTGTAGTTTATACCTACGCTTATTATAAGACATTTTCATCATTGAGAAAACTCTCGATTAGAATAGGTACATCAAAAGCCTCATTGTCACGACCCACTTTAAATCTACAAAGAAACCAAGATGGCGACTGATATAAGAAGGTTTCCTGCGTGGGAAGGACTCAGTACAGTCCTTTAGAAATATTTATTTTACTTTGTTATTTTCTAAGTTCAAAATACCGTTACTTGATAAGTTTTTCTTAGGGATTTGTTTTGTTATTAATAAGCTATCAATAGCAAAATTCGCTCTGTTTTCTTTAAAATTATCTGAAGAAGAATACTTGTTTTTTTTTTCTTTTTTGTATGTAGTCACGTTTCTCGCACATAAATATTTTTTGTTTAGGTACCCACTATATTACCTATTTTTACCCAACCTAACGCAGGCTGAGCTGTTTCATTGCAACTAGTTAAGTTTACAGTTTCTCGCACAAAATCCTAAACATATTATACGAGAAATAAAACTCAAAAGTTTTATTTCAAGTGTTTTCACTTAAAACTCCGTTTTAAAGACGTACTAAATGCAATTACACTTCAGAAGTGACGGTCGTGAGACTCGACACCGTTTTAGTTCAAGAAGGAGACTTTCAAACACAGATAAACAAACTGTTACTTAGCTGGCCATATTAGCTCAAAGAAGTAAGATATTAAAATTAGTAGATTTAGTTGTTTCATTTCTGTTTTTATAGTTATTAAGGATAAGGAATTTCTCTGTAACATTGAAACTTACATGCACAAAATATAGACCCAGAACAAACTGTTTCTACATCGATCTGTTCCGTGTGGAAATTAAATAGAACTCGGAACACACAGGCCAGCAGTCGATCGTTCAGCCACTGAGCCGGGCCGTACCATAAAAAAACTTGGTGCCAAAATCTCGGAAACTGAAAAGTAATAATAAAAACCGGTCAATTGCGAGTTGGACTCGCGCATGAAGGGTTCGATACCAATTTTTTATGAAAACGGCAAAGAAGACAGATGTTTGTTGAATCATAATATGGTAGTCTCCTTAAACATTTTTTTTATTTTTTTAAAGCGGCAATATAAATACGTCATCTGTGAAAATTTTAAATATCACAGTTCATGAGATACAGCCTGTGAGAGTCGGACGGACAGACAGACTGACAGACACGGACAGCGCAGGGTGAATCCTGAGATTAGGCATATTTAGGTGATTCCCTTGGCGAAATTTATTTAAACAGATTTTTTGTAACTAACAATGTAATATAAAATTTAGCTTCATTATAAACACATTAAACGAATTGGCATCACTTTAGGCCGGATGGTTCCCAATATATTGCGTTTTAATTTTTTTTGGCCAGGGGAATCAAAAAAAGGTAGAGGAAAATCAAGTTTTATTACTATTTTAAAGTAGCCTCTATATAATACTAATCAGTCTCGTTAACAATTTATCACTTTCAATACCCGACCACAAACCGTTAAATCACAAATTGCATTTGAAAATGTGGTCAGGGTAATCAACGAGCTAGCGAAACCAAAACCAGGGGAATCAAATACTTATGTTCATAATTTCGTCCTGGACCAACGAGCGGCGTAATCTTTCCCAAAGACGTACGAAGCTCTACCAGCAGCGCACATGCGACGGCACGGAGACAATCTTCTATAAAATTCTACTAAGATATACGAAGATTTGTGACGCGCCACGGGAATCACTGTTTAGTCTCGGACAATCTTTATATTGTAATTTAAAAAAAAAACTATCTTAAATATACATGCTGTATCTTTTTTAAATATATCTACAACAATCCTGGTAGCGATTAGACCACACTGTTTATTTTGTTTACGTTCGTAAGTAAGAGTTTTATTGGTATTTTGTTTGCGAAATGTGCAGCGGACGCGCCAGGGTTATCAATTTTTAAGCCTTTTGGATTTTTTTTCGACTGTTTAGAACCAAATTAGACACAAAAACTATCGTGCAACAGTAAGATCATACAATGTAGTAGCATAAAAAAAATATTTTGGTTTCTAATTTAAATACTACGGGTACTTTTTTTCTTCGGACAACGTAAAATTAGCCTCTCAAGATTCACCCCGCAGTCTTAGTAACAGGGTCCCGTTTTATCCTTTGGGTAAAAAACCGTAAAAAGAATGAAAATCCCGTTTTCAGAAGGCTAATTCACGTAATTTTATGACGCGCCGATGAAGTAGTAGTGCAGTTGCAGTTAAGTTCACGTTCGAGTGATAAACGGTATGTAATCTTTGAACTGCGCGTAAGCTGCGCGTGAACTGCACGTCAACTGTACGACAACCAAACCAGGAGAGAAAAATTATTGCCCACTGAATAATCGAATGGAATCTAACCCGGTTCATTGAAGAAAGGATTCTTAAATGGCGGCGCTTATCGTGTTCTCTCGCTCGCACACTAGTGCCGTCTATACTCACTCCAGCGCGTAGCGTAAGCAGAAAAAAAAATAGTCTTGATGTCTTGACGCGCTCAGTGATCTTTTTTAAGAATATTTATTATAGTTTTTAGTTATTTTTCCGTTGTTACCCGTTGAATTGTTGTTTTAATTTTGTTTTACTGTCAGGTTAAGTTTGAGAAATGATTGTGATCCAGTCTTGTTTTTAATATTTTTAATTTGAAAAAAACTTTAATTTGAAATCTTATATGCTAACTGTACTATCTGTCAACGCAAGTACAAGCCGCCATTTTAGAATCCTTTCTTCAATGCACCGGTTTATACATTTCAATGAACATGACATTAAAACTGCACGTTGATCGAATTGAAACTTGTATACTGTCATTTTGAAACGTCAAACGAATTACGAATAAAGTATAAATTGCAACACAGAACTCAGTTTTATTCTTCACTAGTTTTAAACAATTTCAAAATGAATTCATTCTTACCTTCCTCTAAATTTAAATAACATTGGGAAACAACATGTCAGGTGTAAAGCCTTAGATAAAGAGCGATGGCGAGTTGCCAACCCTTCTCTAGTTCTCGTAGATAACGATAATACAACTCGGAACAAACACTATCGCTGACGCGGATACGAAGATATTTTCTAGGTATATTTTTATAAGCCCTTTATTATTTTTACTACGGCTAGTAAAGCTGGACGGAAACTGAAGATGTTTTATCTATTGATAAGATAGAAAAACACTTAGCAGAGAGGACCTAATGGGTAAATCGGATAAGTGAATATTCTTTTGAGCTTCGATTACACAAAAAAAAATAGTTTTTTCGAATTATTCCCGTTGAATCCCACGTTGTGACAACATGTGTACATATCAGAAGAAAAGTGTTACCTTGATTTTATAGAGTCATTCTCTGTTACTAATTTATGAACTTAATAAAATAATAAATGTTTTTAGAACAAATTATGTCGTTGAAAGTACAGCATTCAGATTTTTAAAACATGTGGGATACAACGGAAATAGTTTTGGGATTCAACGGGAATAAAACGTTTTTCTTTTGTTATGGGATTCAACGGGAATACATTTTAATTTTTTGTGGGATCCAACGGGAAAAATATTCAAGTGGGATTCTAAAGTGGGATCCAACGGGAATAATTCGTTTTTTCTAGGTCGAACTTCTATTGAGGCAAGCTATACTCGATTGAGTTCACAAAACGACACGGCTGGCACAGTGGCTGAGCGACCTGATGCGCAGTGTGTATCGCGGGTTTGATTCCCGCGAGGAATAAATACGTGTATGATCTACAAATAGCTCATCGATTGATTGATTGTGTGATAATGCAGAAAAAAATACTATTATGGAACAACATCAATATTTTTGAGATAAAATCTTTTGATTTGATGTAATATGAGATGTATGTTTGTTTAATATTATCGTTTGATTGAATTCTTTATTGATTTTAAAACGTCACTTTAAGCCTCTTGTCAAAAAAAAAAAAAACATTTTTGAGACAAAAATATTTTAAATAGGTACATTTACATTATTTATTTTTATTCTTACATTATTTTAGATTCAGTTGCAAATAGTGAGCGCTCCATCTCGAAACAGCGGAAGAGAGCCTGCTGAATAAAACATACACTCACTGAACGAAGGCGAAACAAACAAAATAACGAGCATATACCGTTACTGGATGGGATATAGCAGATATATTGATATAAAATAATGTATTTCTTATTGTTATTATTTTACTAGCTGGCAAACTGACCCACTCTCTCTCACAGAGAGAAGGCCTGTATCCCAGCAGTGGGAACATTATAGGGTGATGATGATGATGAAGTCTTGAAGAAGAAACGTCGTACCGGGATAAATATAATCCTATATTGTGCTAATCCAGATTATAAGTTTGTTACTGTGTGTTTATGAATGCCCCATAAAACTTTTTCTTTTGTTTTTCTGTAATATAACATTCGCAACAATGCTAAAAAAAACACATCTTTTAATGTACCATCCGCTGCCCTCCACCACTGCGAAGATCGCGCGGAGGACACAGTAGAGTACGGTGCAAGACTGCCCAGCTTGGGCAGTGCACCGACGTGTCCTCACGGCGGCGATGGGCGGAGACCAGTCGCGTCCGGCATTGGTTGCTGTTTTGATGATATTACCACGCTAAAAAAAAAAACCATCCGCTGCCCTACTTCTTTACCCACTATATGTAAAAAGAGTAGTAGTCCGTTCAGGTTAGGTCGTAATAGAGGCCTCAATTACTTAGTGTACAATGAATGAATGAAGCTATAAAATAACCCTTTCAGGGTTTAATCCTAAAACTAAATTAACTTACCTCATTTTAAAGCCCTATTACCTCGGCAGTTTAGTCAATTAAGTACCGTAGAACATACCCAATAACTTCCGACGTTCCACCGACAACATACCACGAAGACCTTACAACATAATTCAACCTCTTCACCTTACCTATATTCCTGGTACATCTACCGTTTCCATTACTCCTAAATCTTGACAAAATAAAGTGCAAACGGCCCGCCGACAGAACAAATTGTAGGCGCGAAAAATTCCATCCTCACTTGAGTTTCCCCGTGTTTAAATAAAAACACTATTATATTTTATTACATCGTCGGTTTCGAGGGTAATTTTCACATTTTATAGAATACAGCACGATTTGTTTACGGTTATTAAACGCAATGGAAAGTGAGAAGATTATGTTTCTTTGAAAAAAGTTTGATTTAAGGATTCCTTACTTAATTTTAGCTGTAATAAAAGTTTATTTCAAAATCCAGTGACTTTTATTGAAACGTTTACTTATTTGATTCTACAGTAAGAACTTTAACAGAAATGAGGTAGGAGTCGAACGAAACTCATGGCAAAAGCTAGTATTGAAATAAATTCAATCAACAACACACAGATTTCTAATATTAATACCTAATTATTCATGTATTTATAGCCAAATATAAGTAAATAAGACTGTAATTTAACGCCGTACAAAAAAGGAGCCAGGACAACAGAGCTACAGAGGAGATATAACATTAATGAACTAAAACAATTACATGGAAAAGCCCGGTGGGTGAATTAACTAAACAATGCTAATTAGGAAACGAGTTGCGGAGTTTTGAATGCACAAATTAATGTAAAGAGAACTCGAGTTATTAAAATAAACGCTTGAAAATGGTTGTGGAATTGAGAGTTGCGATTTTAGTAGATGTTAATTGCGTTCTTGAATTTATGGGTTGAAGGACTGGTTGTTATTTATTTCTTTACGACTGTTTTTTTCATCTAAATGAGAAAATCTCTTGAAATTTTGTTACTTTTTTTACTAAGCGACACCTCTTGGTCATCGTCTCATCCTGATGAAATGCGAAGATGTGGTCGATGGTGAAGCACGCTTGCCTAGAAGTAACCTGTTCACTCTTCATTTGAAGACCCCATGGATGTACTCGTAGCTGTCAGGAAATACAGACTCCGGCAGGGAATTTGAGGAGTTAAGCGCTGTGCGAATTCCAGAGTGGAAAAGAGACAGAGCTATACAAGTCGTCTAGCGCCATCTCGCTCCAACAGTGGAACTACTCACGCTTTAAGACGTCTTGGCAGGCCACCAGATCTCTCTCAGGTTTTGTCGGATTGTCATACCATCATTCCATTAGAGTAAAAAACAAAATGAATTCTTGTGCTGCCCAAAATACAAACTTACAGCGATGTATGCTTCGCCGACAGCGCTGCTTAAGGGCACATAACCAGAAAGTTGGCAACGTCGCTAATAGTTGTCAAATATTTACAAGTTCTAATTAATTTGGCAATGTTACTGTATCGAAATAGGAAATATGGCTGTGTAGTGCACTAGAAAACTGATATAGGAATGCAATTAAAACACTGAATTTGTTGTTGTAGCCGTTTCAGGTGTATAAAAGGCATTTGGAATGTTTCCAGAAGCTTTTTTTACGTCTTAAACTATATATTCGGTGTTACGATATTAATTATTGCATTCGCTAATCAATTTTTGAGTGCATTATATAGCCATATTTCTTATTTTCATACAGTTTTGTAAAATTAATTAAAACTTGTATAAATATTTGACAGCCATTTGCGACGTTGCCAACTTTCAGATTATGCGCTTTTAACGCCCCGCGTGTCCTTGACCGAAGCCGTATTTGCCACATAGCGTAATCAGCCAAACGTTCTACTGGGAAACTTCACTTCAAATTCTGCTCCTCTCAGTAATGTGGAGTGAGCCATAATCTACCACGTACGCCCAAGGCGTGCGGGTGGATATTTGTCACACAGAACAGAGTAAATTACATAATTTGTCAAACATGTAGATTTGTTTGGGGGGTGTAATATACTCGTACAAACAATATTTATTTATATAATATAATTATATACAGGGTGAATTTTTTCAACTGGGCTTGGATAGCTATTTCCGAGACTATGAGGAATATAAAAAAGCCGATTTTGACGAAAACTAAAACTGCATCATTGGATTTTAGGAAAATCAATAATCCTGGCCAGGAATCGAACCAGCTGATTTTGGAAAAAAAGAATTTCTCAGAATTTTATCCTTATTAGCAACACTATCGAATGGTGTAATAATACAGGGTGTGATTTTTTTTTCTATTAATCTGGGGCATAGGCACCGCAGGCTACGTCCTGCGGTAAGAGCGTCAGATGTACTGAATCCGGAGTTCGGAGGTTCATATCCTGCTCGCGATTCGAATTTTTCCTTCCAAAGATTTTTTTTTAAATTCGCGACGCATGCTTCAATGTTATAATATTTATTTATAATACCTATTTTTCTGACAATACTATTAAGAAAAGTGTTGAGAAAAATTTTTTCGTCATTTTAAATGCACAGGTCTGTTTTACAACGCTCTAGGAGTCTAGATTATAATTCAAGCACAAAAAACTTGACGTGAGTTGAGCAGAAAAAATAGATTTACTCATACTTATTCAACGACGGTGAAGGAAAGCTGGCAAGATATAAAATAAAGCAATTTTTACAAAAAAAATATATCTTTATGTCGAGGTCTAAAGTCCAAACAAATAATTAATTTAGAAAATTATCTCATTGTACGGATTATCCTAATCCCAAGACCCATTATCCTTCGGTACGAAATGGGTATAACAGTTAGATGTTTTCTTTCAGCATCAATTTTTCAACAATAGATAAAACAGGCTTTACTGGGAAATAAATTGCATTGTAGTGAAGAAATGGAAAAAGTATATAGACATTTAAGGTGCTATTGAGTCGCAATCACAATAAATGAAATGTACAGACAGGTTTCCAAACAACTTGTTTTAATCATGCCAATTAAAACAAGTTGTTTCAAAACACCTGTTTAAAACAGTGTTTAAAACAGTTTGAAATTAAACAGTGTTTTTTATTACCCGTTTAAACTACTTTTCAAGGCAGATGAATGCATAAAAAATGAAAACAAATTAATATTCAAGAGTCTAAATAGTTTGACATAAAACCTTTTGAGTCTAATGCCATTGTTATGTCATGTTTTTATCTTTTATTGGCATTGTAATGAAACAATGCATATAATTATTAGAATTGATCATTTTTCGTTAAAAATTCATTACAAAGGGCGAAATTGAAAAGATGTAGTCTAGAAATGAAACATATTAATTGATTTATACGTTTAGACATCAACAAACAAGGTGGAATTAATTTGAAAAAAAAAACCAAAAACTAAAAAAAAAAAAAAAAAAAACCACTTGTTTAAAACATTTTGAACTGTTTGTTTTATAAATTTGAAAAAAAAAACTGTTTTTTTCCAACCCTGGTACAGACGCCAGCAGGTCAACCTATCCGAATATGTCAAATTTTGCCAATCGTATATTAACCTTGCCCTATTGTGATGAGGATGAAAAAATATTTTGACACATTGAGGTACTTTTTTTTTGTAACCTTTCATGGTTTCAACACATAAATCGCTTTTAAAATCGAGGAAACAATAGTTCCATCATAAAGATAATAAATGCACAATGTATGAAATATGGATGTTAGGAGTTGAACATGGTTGTATATTTAGATATAATCCATTCGACAGTACTATGCTAGTTTCAAGCTTTGGTAAGTTGCAAATATCTTCAGTCAGTTACTTTTTATGTTATTCAAAAATAATGGACAATAATTTATAATTTCTTGTCAAAACATTGACAAATTTATAACGCATGGAAACTGAATGTTATAACAGAACAACAACGTACTAAAAATTATTCTATGGCGTGACGTATGTAATGGGTGACTCGCAGTCTGATCATGGACGGTGCCCTGTCAACGCGTCTTGTTCCACGAGCGCCTTAAGAGCTGTCAGCAATCTGACGGTTCTTATTCCAATGAACTACCATAATGTCGAACAAACATAGACCCGAGCAATTACAACACATACTCAACTTTTATCCGTATCAATTAGCATAAACCCCGCTTAGGGTCAGTCGTTAGATACATTTGATTGTTAAACTAACTATTGTTATACTCCCATTTTTGTTTTTGCAGGTGTTCAAAAAATGTTTAGGATTTAATCGGTTCGGTACAAGTCAAGCTAAGCCGTACGAATTTTATCTAAATACATATTTTCAATTTTACAGACTGTCTGGCACAAGATACTACACAATAATTTGGACGTAAGCAAGCACGTCGAGTTATCCCAATAACATTTATTTTCAACTTTGTCACAATATAAGAAGGTTTATGTTTGACTGGGACAATATGACAGTACTACCTCTTTACAAAGTTTACAAATGAAGTGATGACGTCAGTTTAAGTGTCGCTGTTAAACTGGACGACGTACAAAACGGATTGTAAAACACGATTGGTAGTTTTGAATCTGCAATCGAACATAAACACGCGATCATTGCGCTCTTATTTTTCAATATCCAAACATTTGCAACAGTGTTTGGCTGTTTCAGATATCTTACCTTGAGACCTTTATGTTATGACATTGGGGGCATTTCACGTGAAGCGGACAGGGAAAAATAAGTGAGGTTCTGAAAATCGATCGATGGGCCGAATACGGCCCATTTATACTTCTAGTAGGTATGCATGTGAACACAAAATATTTTTTTTGTATAACGTATATTTCAGAAGTTATGGGATTCTAAAGAATTGTCGTAAATGTAATTTCAATTTTTTTTAATAAGTTTTTCGAATTTAACAAATTTACAATAAAATATTTAACAGAGCGATACGTATTGGAAAAGTACTGTTATTTTTAACAATAAAATAAAATTTTGAAAAATATTTTTTTTTCATGTCCACCGGAAGTAAAGTTTTCAAACCTGAATTTCAGGAACTTCGACCATTTTTATTTTTATTTTTGTTTCTTCAAAATATAGCTTATAGTATATTAAAATACCATAGAACACTCAGAATGGGATCTCTATAAGTTTAAGAGTTAGAGTGATTAATGTACATACGCGTCGCAATGGGCCTGATATCTGGCGCTAGCTTAGATCGGTTGGTGTGCGCAAAACAACATGTCTTGTATAATTGCTGTGATATAATAGTTATAAGATAATAAAACAACACTGTAACAACGCAAGAACTGGTTTATTTTGAAATATTTTACCGACTTCAAAAAAAAGTAGGTTCTGAGCTCGACCTGTATGTCTATATGTATGTTTGTCCGCGATTATCTCGCGTTTGACGGAACGGATTTTGATGCGGATTTCAGGAAAGTGTTCATTACATTCTAGAGAAGGTTTTGGTATATAACACTTATAGATATCCCGTGACGTTGCCCGAATGGATCCGTTTTTCCTTACTTGGATTGTAGATTTTCAGAGACGATTGCATGTTTGTCCGCGATTATCTCGCGTTTAGCTGAACTAATTTTAATGCGGTTTTCATAAAAGTGTTTGTTACATTCTGGAGAAGGTTTAAGTATATAACAATAATGGATATCTCGTGAATTTGACCGCATAGATTCGTTTTTGTTGCTTACTAGGATTGTAGATTTTCAAAGACGCCGATTATATGATGATTTGTGTTCAATATATAAACTAAAAAACCGGCCAAGTGCGTGTCGGGCCACGCACAGTGTAGGGTTCCGTAGTTGCCCATCAAAATACTTATGCGAACTAACTAAACTGATTCGCTGAATTTAATTTTAAAAAGAAGGATTTTCAAAATCGGTCCAGGAGTCTTTGAGAAATCGGGGAAAATACATAAAAAAAAAGATTACGACGAATTTAGAACCTCCTCCTTTTTTTGAAGTTAGTTAAAAATAGTTGACGATAAAAACCTACCTATCCCCAAAAAACATACCTATTAAAGCTGTAAAAATAAAGTTGACAAACTTACATATGCAGTTGAAGAACATGTTCTCCGATACATTTTGTTTAAGAAAATATGTTATCCAAGTACATTTTATAAGTTGGTCGACTATTACTCGTAAAGTTATAAAGCCTACTTAGTCATGATAATTTTCTTTTAAACTTCGTTATATACCTATACTACTAATGTGAATTTTTTCACACCCCCAAACATAACCGTTTAGCTGGTAGAGGGGGGGGACACTCGAGTCGAGCAAAATTTAGCACTTTAAAGCTTAATATTTCACAAACGAATTTTTTTATCAAAAAATTGTTAATGGAAACTCTCAATATTTTTTAAAGACCTATTTAATGATACCCCACACTAAGGGGTAGGCGAGAAAAAAAAAAACATCCCCACTTTACGTGTACAGGAGGTACCCTAAAAAAAAATATTTTACGAGATTTTATTTTACCACTTTTTCGGCACAACAAATCCGTATATTTACACCAAATTACAGCTCTCTAGTACTGTGCGTCTCTGAGCTAAACTGCGGACAGACGGACGGACGGACGGACGGACGGACGGACGGACGGACATGGCGAAACTATAAGGGTTCCTTGTTGACTACGGAACCCTAAAAAAGGGAACCGACTTCAAAACCAAACAAAAAAACTGTTGTTATTTTGGAAGTTGTTCTTTCGGAAGTCGGTGGCTTTGTTTTTTATTTCATTGACTATGGCCTCCAACTTCCGAAATAAAAGTTATTTTACAGTTTTTTGTGTTTCATTTTTGAAGTCGGTTGCCTTCTTTTCAATTTTTTTTTTACCCGACTGCGCCAGGAGGGTTATTTGCAACCCCGGTTTGCATCTACGCGGTCACCATTCCAGGAACCAAAAAGTTTTACAGCTTTATTCCAACAACCCGTGGCCTTCTTGTTAAAAGGACCAGTTCTAGCATAGATTCCCTTTGTAAAGTTCTAAAAATTACAAACTAAACCAGTTCTTGCGTTGTTACAGTGTTGTATTATTATCTAATAATTATTATATCACAGCAATTATACAAGACATGTTGTTTTGCGCACACCAACCGATCTAAGCTAGCGCCAGATATCAGGCCCATTGCGACGCGTATGTACATTAATCACTCTAACTCTTAAACTTATAGAGATCCCATTCTGAGTCTTCTATGGTATTTTTAATATACTATAAGCTATATTTTGAAGAAACAAAAATAAAAATAAAAATGGTCGAAGTTCCTGAAATTCAGGTTTGAAAACTTTACTTCCGGTTTTGGACATGAAAAAAAAATATTTTTCAAAATTTTATTTTATTGTTAAAAATAACAGTACTTTTCCAATACGTATCGCTCTGTTAAATATGTTATTGTAAATTTGTTAAATTCGAAAAACTTATTTAAAAAAATTGAAATTACATTTACGACAATTCTTTAGAATCCCATAACTTCTGAAATATACGTTATACAAAAAAAATATTTTGTGTTCACATGCATACCTACTAGAAGTATAAATGGGCCGAATATGATCGATTTTCAGAACCTCACTTTTTTTTCCCTGTCCGCTTCACGTGAAATGCCCCGTTAAAGTACGACTTACATAATTATATTTCATAGAATTTAAATACTCAAAATATTCTAGAATCTGGCAAGGTGATTTTTGTCCATCTTATCCTTAATTATTTAATTTCAAAAGTATAAAGCTTTTTTAATGCCGAGGACTTTTTTGAGATAAAAATATCGCATCTTTATATATATTCTTTCTAAGTCCGTCAACCGAGGTCCAAAACCTTCTGTTCTTTCCATTTAGTAGTTGTTTTTCCTTGACTCTGCCCAGCCGTGATACAGAAAAGGTAAAAGAACTTAAAATTGTTATGGAAATGAAATTCTAGCAAATCAATATAATTATCTAAAAAAATAAGGCATGTAACGCTGCTACCCGTTTGAACCCTAAGCGTGCTTTAAGTTACAAGAAATACAAAATACTACGTGATTTATAAAAAAAACACTGATCCGGTGATATAAACGGAAACAGTAGATACATAATGAAACCGACCCGACAATCCAGGCTTCCCATTCGCACATGAGACAGCAAAAACTAAAAGGGATAAAACCGCAAAAACTCCAAGGATTTCCGCATTCTAAATCCGAGTGATTGCGGTCAACGAAAAACGATTTTTTGGGCAAATACTGTTCAAATATTATGTCTTTGAATGCCTACATCTGCATATTAAATGATTACGCACGCAGATCGCTAAAAACTTGGATAGGATACTATAAGGATTTGCCATTCCCGAGGGATAATTGCGATCTTCTTGCAGGCAAAAATAAATAGAACATAATTTGTTATGTTTGGTAAAAACAAGTCATAATTAAAAGCAAAATATTTTATAATATTATGCGCATTAAAGCATGCCTTACGCGAGTAGGTACATTTTATTATTTTGGGGATCAAAAACAAGATTTCAAAATATCACAAATTACCAAAATACCTTGTTTCATTCCTCAAAATATTACTTGATATTATAATGAAAGACTACATCTTTTATAACACTATTTGTATTCCAGCCAATTCCTTTGTCTGTCGAGCGGTTTATCTCGTAAGATGCATGGTTCCGTACACAGTGCTTATGAAAAGCTCCACAATAAATAGCACTGTCTTCACAATCTCTGCTACTTTAATTTTCCAACGTTGCCTGTACGTTGTTGGGCCAATCTTATTTTTATTTAAATTTAAGATTCCGTTTAAGTTTTACTTTATTAAATGTTAGCTTTTGTCCGCGACTTCGTTCGCGCTAACTTGTAGCCCCTGACCCCTATCTAATCTAAGTAATATCGAAGCAATCAGGAACAATGTAGCCAACCAGAAAACCTAAATACGATTGGAATATTATTTCTGGATTATGATTAGATTTTTTTAAACATTTCCCCATACTAGTAATTTCTCCTGTGCCGTGGGTGCGTTTACAAACATATAAAATCTCATACACAAACGTCCAGACCCGGAACAACTACTTGTAGATCATACAAATATTTTCTCCGTACGGGAATCGAACCCGCGACACGCATCCGCAGCAGTCCAATCGCTCAGCCACTGCGCTAACCGTGCCATATGTATGTAGTATGCTTCTAAGTAAGTCCCTTCGTACACTAGGCGACGCAAGTCTCCGATACCTTACGATTTTGGTATTCATTGACGCGTGCTTGTGTTCGAACCTCAATGGGTTTGTATTGCGATAGCCGCTTGGATACCGAAGTCGTAAGGTGTCGGAAACTTGAGCCGCCTTGTGTACGAAGGGCCTAAAACCCCTTCTACACGGTCAGACCTGACCGCCTGACAGAGGTGACCTTGGTCCGGTGTGCGACCAAATATGGGCGGAGTCAGTCGGGAGCGCAGCCGTCCCGACAGGCTGCGTCCGCGGTGGGACCCGACCGTCAGCCGACAGCGTTCCAGACGGTGGGGTACTGTTGACACGACCAAGTTCACCTCTGTCAGGCGGTCGGGTTGATCGTGTAGAAGGGGTTTAAGTGTGCAATTACAGTGGCGCGGGGCGGGCAGCGGGAGCGGGTGGCGGGTCACAAAAATAGACTAGATTTCTACCCAAACCACCCCGCCCGCACTTGGTGCACCTTAGTCAAAAACTATGTGTTTGTGTTACCCGCTAGCGGATTCCGCTGCCCGCCCCGCTGCCACTGTAATTGCATACTAAAAGTTTTTTTGGGTTAGAGTTATATATTAATTAACTTCATTAACTGGGTTTATTACAGAAATAATTAACTTATTATTCAAACCATAATTTGAAGGAGACTACGTTCACTTAACCGCTGTTTATTAATTCCGTGCTAATTTTGAACAAACATTATCTTTTCATTCGAAATATGTAGAGCAAAATCTACCTACGTTGTGAAAATGTTTCAGAAAACGTATTATTGTATGCTTTTGTTGTAATTTAAAACGAACAGCGCTAATATGGTACAAAAGATTGATTATTGAATAAATTATTTTCAGTTTCCCTGTAAATTGCAAGATTTTACAAAATAAGACGAACTAATAACCGTTGGAAACAGTATTGTCTTAATATTGGTTCGGGATTTATTATTACTAAAATGAGGTACGAGTACAATAAAGCCTTACTTGAAGTCAAATTATTGTGGTAAAATTATTAGTTGGTAATTAGAGATGAACTTAGAAACGTGTTGATATTATCAAAATTACAATTACGCAAAAAAAAAATATAACAAAATGATTTTATGCAAAAAGCAAGTAGGTACTTACAAAGTATTGAGAAGAGTTGCTAGTTTTTTTCAGCTCTGAATATGTTGCTTATTTATTGGTTTCTAAGTTTCTCTACTACGATATCACATTTTGTTCCCTTCCTCTACTGCATGAGCCTATCCTCATATTCACATTCAAACTCAATAAATTAATAACATAGAAATATGCATTAATTATCTCATTAAAACCCAGATTACAACTCAATTGTAACACTACAATGAATATTGATCTAGCACTTTTTTCACACCATGGGCAGTTGGAATAAATAAAATTGCCGTAGCGAAGAATCGACGTAAATCGTAAACGCTTTTAATTTCTGGTTGCCTGGTAGTCTGGCTTACTGCCAGTCAATACTTGACCGCAACCCTGATGGGTGGTTGATCCAATTAATATAGCATAATGTAAGTACTGTAACTACTACAATTATTGGCAATTTAACACGTTTGGTACAGTGGTCGAGCGATCCACTGCTGCCTTGCTTGCCGAGGTTTCGATTCCCACACAGAACAGTGTGAGTTTAAGTTATTGTAAACGCAGGGGAATATACAAGTGAGAAGCAAAGATATAGAAAAAAAAAACATAAATTATTTTTAGAGAAAAACGGAATAAAATTAATGAAAACTATAGATTACGATTACAGCTTTTGCAACTTAGAATAGAAGGACGCCACAACCTTTGTAGTTCGCATATTGTATCTACAAATTATCATTAAAGATGCGTTTCGAAAGAACAGTTCCTTTTTTTTTAGGTATTTAGAGATTCATTTGAACCTAATGGATTTTAAAAACCATAATTAACACCGGCACATGCTTCTTTCATAATAAAACAACATATTGGCTTATGAGGCGTATGCTCAACTTTGAGATATGAAGAAACAAGGCGTATGCTCAACTTTGAGATACTAAGAAAAAGTCTAACTCCGGAATGCATTTCATTGACCTAAAACCGGGAATGTAACTCGGCAGTCGTATATAACTAATACGAGTAGGTACTCGTATGTATAGAACTGGCCAGTACCGACATAACAATCCGAATTAATCCTGAAGCTAACACCTCTACTGGCGAGGCATCATCTACTCTAATCTGTAACAGTTTCATGTTTCAGAGGTAGTATGTATATTGTTTGTAAATCGATATTAATATTATTATGTGAAAGTGAGTGTGTTTAACTCGCCTTATTTGCTGAGTGGATTTAAATCGAGTGAATTAAGTATATTGGGGTCAGCTTCCATTCGAACCAGATGCACCTGGATATCCGTATTTCACAGGGAGCGACTGCCTATCGGACCTCCATAACCAAGAAACTGGGTAATACGATACCCCATGATGAGACTGGTTGTCAGACTTTAAAGCTTCTGACTAACAGTAACGACTATCAAAGATCTAAAAATGACAGCCGGGACCAACGGTTTTACGTGCTTTCCGAGACACGGAGGAAACTCGCTATGACAGATGGTCACCCGTCCACAGACCAACCTCGGTAAGCGCGACGTAACTCGTAAGATCGGCTGAGTGGATTTTCATGCAATTGACAAAAAGAAACTCAAGACTGGAGCAACTTTTATTTCATCGCATCAGCAGTTCGATCCCACGCCCACGGGATGAGTTTCGATCCAAAAGCGCTGAAACTGCAGGCAAAAAATAGTTACAAATAGTACGGTTAATTGACAAGACTAGAACATTGCCAGTGACATTCTCTGCCTGTAAATCGGCATTCCATTGACATAAAGATTATTTTTATAAAAAAATGCGTACATTTACAAACATTAAAACACACATACACACCCACCTAGAACCGGAACTACTTGTACTATATCATACGAATATTTGTTCCTTGAGAGAACAGCATCAGTAGAACCCGTGACTCGTAGTGCAGCAGTCAATCGCTTAGCCAGTGCGCCAATCGTACCTCAAAATATCATCTTTAAATGGTATAGAGAACATCTGGGTTTTTTTTCTTTTTCTTATGCATAAGCCCAACAGTTCTATAAATTCAATCAATAATATTTAAATATGTTTTAATAATAACAACAAAAATAATTTGAGATTTACTTCAGCTCTTAAATATTGAATAATTTAAGCTTTGTAATGCACTTAAATAAGTAAATAGGTCACTCTTCACAATAATAATTTAACGCAAAAACATTGTAATTACTCGTAAATTAATAATTTTATCTTTTATCGTGCATAAAACAATTTGATTGTTGATTTAAACTGTAAGAATTTAATTATTCTGTTGCTTTTACCAGGATAAAATTTATTACTTAATTTACACAGTTTGCATTTATTTATGCTGTACAATTTATTTGTTTTATGATATCTAATAATACTGACAGCTTTAATTTAAACTTAATGAAAAGCATTCTGGCTTCAAATTAGAATAAAATATTTCATGTTGAATTTTAAAGTCTGTTTCTCATGAAGACAGCTTAGCGTTAAATTTTGGAGAATTTCAACAAAATGTACTCTAACTTTTCAGCAAAATAGGCAGAGGTCTTACAACTTCAATTGTTTCGATATTTTTACCGACATGATATAATCGGGAACCCTACGTGCTTTCGAAAGTTGTTGGTGGTTGTTGGTTCGATTTTTACTATATCGAACTCGTATCGATACTTCAGTTGTACGATGTTTTATTATATCGATGCTTTATTGGTGCGATGTAACGTTTGTGCGAAAAATCTTGTTTCAAAAAACTCTGCAGCGATTGCTCATTGTTTTGTTCGGTAGTTTATTAGTTCGATGGTATGTTGATTCGAAAAGCCTTAGACATTTAATTAATAATCTTATTTTGCAACATCCGGCATACCATCGAACTAATAAACTACCGAAAAAATGAGCGATCTTTGTAGAGTTTTTCAAAACAAGATTTTTCGCACAAACGTTACATCGAACCAATGAAGCATCGATTTAATAAAACATCGTACAACTGAAGTATCGATACGAGTTCGATATAGTAAAATCGATTAAAACGTATGATGTTCCAGTCAACTGGACAATCTTAATTAGTGAACATTTATTGTTTTATTTAGTGGTATAGTTAAGTGTAACAGGGAAAAAATATTTTTCTACGGTACAGTCAACTGTAACCAGGAAAATTTATTTATAACATGTACAGTCAACTGGACAACCACAACTGTAATACAGGCAAGAAACGTCTATAGCTAGGTTTACGTACACTGCTAATCTATGGTATCTCAATCTGTATCCTGATTAATAACGTTATTAGTAACTAGTATTAACGGATTAAATAGACAATGGCATCTTAGCTTAAGCTCCAAGGCCGAACAGCCAGCAATTTGATCAAATTAATTGATTGACAGTTTAGGAAAGTTGATTGATCTTGGATGACCTGACACCTAATTACATCAAATGCTTTACTGTGATTGCGGGTATGTCTTAAGAGGTTATCGCGGCCCTGGCGGTCTATTTTCTTAGTTCCTGGACGAATACCTACCGGGTACGGATGTACGAACGTAACTAACGTCAAAATCAAATTTGCGGACGGATAAAACTGCTACGACTGAAGTCCTTTTGACGCGGCGCTAGTGTTGAAATCAAATAACATTAAAAAAGTGTGTTACCACGAATTTTCCGCAGGTCAAAAGTGGCGCGGACTCGAAGAAACTATCTGTCAATTCGTAATAACATTCATTATTAGTTCGGGCTCGATTTTAGGGCCGTAGAAAACGTCCGTAACTAAGGCCGAAACCACGAGTTTCGTGCTTAAAGATTAGGCCCCCTGGACCCAGTGCGATTCTGACAGTACATCCTGCTCCATCCTAAGCTGGAGGAGTCATTTGATGGAATTTAACACCACAAAAAAGGCAGTTCCTTACACTTTCTGAATCACTCAAAAGGTTTTTCGGCCTACCACACGCAAAAGCTTCACCACAGTTCTGCCTGCGCAAGCTTCAACCATGAAAAAACAATACACGGTCGGTAACACTGAACGCCCAACCACACACACAGACAAATACGCGCAGGCCGGACTTGCGCAGGCAAAACTGAGGTGAAACTTGTGCGTGTGGTAGGCCCATAAAACTTAAAATCGACTATTACAAGGAAAAGTGTTTAAAAAATTGCCTGTCATCATTAAACTCACATTTTCCTCACGGTGAAATATCGATAGCTTCTGTGACTGACAATTTGTTACAGTGATCGACTACTTTGTCTTGGGATTTAGCTGAATTACTGGTGCTTATTTTCCGTTTGAATTAAGCCTTAGTATATTTTACATTGGTTTATAATGTAAGTAACATCTCTGTTCAGCCTTTTTCCAATTATATTGGGGTCGGCTTCCAGTCGAACCAGATGCAGCTGAATATCAATATTCTACAAGGAGCGACAGCCTATCGGACCTCCACAACCCAGTAACTGGATAATACGATAACCATGCATGTACATGGGTTATCTAACCATGCATGTAACTTTATTCGTTATTGTACCAGAATTCGTGATACGTACTGCTAACTACCATCCACCATTCCATCACTTCGCACCAAGAGCTTTCAATAGGTTTGGCTATGCTCGGTGTTACCGATAGGTTTACATCAAACGTTTCTTTGCACTGAAGCTTATGAACCCGTTTATAAAACCCAGAACGAATAGTGCCTATTTCCAATGAAATAGTATGCATCGACACGTCTAGGCTTATGGTTAAAAATGTGATGTTTCTAGTTGCTGAATACCCTGTGTCCTAATCAAAGCGAGCGGTTACCTAGTTATTCGAATGTCACGTTTGTATGTCACTCATATTTGTGATAAACGAACGGTGTTAGATGTCTTACGTCTTCAAACAGTTAGTCATATGATCAGATTATACAGGCTAAAAGATTTTCACAGAAAATTGACGAATACAAAATCAGAAGATATGTGTGTTGTGGCCACATAATTGTATTAATCACTAATGATTACTACAATTATGTGGCCACAACACACTTACAACACTTGAATCGGATGAAAGATAAGATAAAATGTTGCTGTAGGCTAACCTACAGCAACATTTTATCTTATCTTTCATCCGATTCAAGTGTTTCTACGATGATCGCTTTGGTTAGTACACGGCATTAGAATTGAATTCGTTTGATATTTTTCAAGCAGCACCATATTTTTGTAAATTACATATCCCTGTGGAAAGAATCCAAAGATTATCAATAGTTACTAAATGAAATCTTTGCACCAAAAACACCCAACTTCAAACAATTCCATGTCGATTTATGATAATCTCTCTCTTGGTCGTCATCCAGCTTGCCGTACAACACTAATTAGTATATTACACGAACCGCCTGCCAAACAGCCTCTGAGTTCCAGAAACTAATTTAGGTCAAGCAATAAAAAGTCTAAATAATGGTTCCCTGAAGTAGTTAACACAGGTACTGAAAATGTCTGAAACTGGACTGAAGTACCCCGACAAGGGAGATTCGCTCCTATTTTTATTTGAAACAAACTGTACACATTTGTGGCCTTCCCAATTCTTTGTCAGTTTAGTTCACGTTTCGTGAAAATACTAAAGCCCTGTTTGACAGTCCATTGCAGTCCATTGCTCGTTCTGTATAGAGACGAGAAAGAACAATCCTACAAAGGGAGTAATGGAAAGCTGAAGTTTGAAGTAGTCGTGGAATCTGAAGTGGGATGACTACCGTGGTCTTGTTTTATTCAGATGTTTATGTAATACTTGTGTACAATGAAGTTGGTGAAGTGTTTCGGGAACGTATGGACTATAGGCCTTCCAGTATCTTTACCGTTGTAGTTGTCATTTGTTTTGTGGAAAAAGATAAAAGAAATACTTGGACTGGTCGACGATCGACGTCCAACCAAGTAAATATTGAAGAAGTGAGGAATGAACGAAAAAGGTGAAATAACAGAGTGTTGTTATGGTCCGTTTTTGAACAACAACTAGCTGTGAAACATACTCCAACGTTTATACGAAACTTCAATCCGGTAGTTTCATCCAGAATTCCAGATACGCAACAGTAACTGTATAATCATAAAAACTTCTCCGAGATTATAAATGTGAAAAAAAAAACGCCCACTTTCGAGTTTTTTTTCGAATTTTTCTTCACTACTAATTTACAAAGCTAAATATTATTTAAAAACTTTATAACATTTCATTCATTTTCAATATTTATATCGTTGGATATACCTCATTTAGTAGTGGCACGAAATTATTGGAAATTGAAGTGAGATCTCTCTCATTTACGTTATATTCAGTACACATTCAACAACAGCTCATAATAATCATTAGTTACATACGTAACTAATGTTTACTTAGTAAAAGGACCCCATACGTCTTTTACGTAGTACAAGACGTATGGGGTCCATCACCAACTTATATATTTTTGGTCCTTCGACCCGGATTAGTTTTTTCAGTAAATCTTCTTACTATTATTCTATCGCATACATATAAACATAATTATGTATTCATCATCATCATCTCAGCCATAGGACGTCCACTGCTGAACATAGGCCTCCCCTTTTGATCTCCACAGATACCGGTTGGAAGCGACCTGCATCCAGCGTCTTCCGGCGACCTTTATAAGATTATATATTGCTATTATATAATTATGTATTGCTATACTATAATTATGTACAAACTAACATTTTCATAAATATTTGATTAATAAATAAATAGTACAACTTCAACAATAAAGGAGACCCAACAGTGAAGAAACCATTTTAGGCAGATCATGATAATTACTAATCATTTCAAAAATATTTCATACCATTTATTTAACTTCAAACAGCCAATATTTATGATTAGACGATTGATTTTTAATATCAAATAAACCAAATAAGATCAAAATCAAATAATATGTACGCATCCGAGAGGATATTCTTGTAGGGATTCCGAGAGATCCGGCGAATGGTACGTTTCAATTCATTTTGCCTATTGTGTCCCAGATATTATATTCTTGCTGGACGGCTACCTCTTACTCTATATATTTTCCTGGTAGCTCAGTCTGTGAAGGTTTTGTTCGATTGGCAGGAAAATTATTTGATTATATCCATAAACACCTTTATTGGTAAATTGAGAATTATTTTTGCTTGTAATTAGATTTATTTGATGTCGACAAGGCACAGCATGCGATCTACCATTTTAATAAATAAAATCATAAAATGAGTCCTCCCTCTATTCAGATTGTCAGACTTGTACTGAGTAAAATGAATGATGATTCTTCAATAGCCCTATACGTTCCAGGTTGACGATTATCTGATGAGACACATTGGCAATATTGCCAATGTGTTGTGTTGTCTATTGCAATGTTGCCGGCAATTTTGGTATTTTACCGGCAGTGGCAACATTGGGCGTTTTTCCATCAGCAATGTATGAACGCCGGGCCGGTGCCGGCGCCGGCCCGGCGTTCATACATTTTTGCTTCTCTGCACCGGCACTACGCCGGCGCCGTCGCCGTCGCCGTTGCCGTGCCGTCTAGTGGTAAAACGCCCATTGGGAATATTGGCGGCACTGGGAATATTGCCACCAGGCACATCACTAGTTAGAACCCAGCTATACGAAACACAAAATGGTGAAGAAACCAGCATGCCCGACAACCAAAAGTAGGAAGAAATTAGAAGACATGAGCCATCTACCTCTTAAGAAGCAAGAATTTTTAGGATCAGTGCTCAGTGTAGCCAGGGCTACACTGAACAATTTCGCTTTTTATAATACAAGTAGAATAGGATAAAGAGAAGAAGATTAAGCACAGGCAGATTAAACTTTCACCTACCACAAACCAAATTCGTTCCAAATTAATGTCATTCACTCACTCATTCAACATTACGCTCCAAAACTAAAGGTTTAGTTTCCATTCGTTCACATCGCATCAATACCACTTGAATTAGCTAATACGGTGACTAATTTAGTGGTGTGTGACTTAATGTAAAATGCAAATAAGTTTGTTAGACAAGCTAAATAACGTGGTTTCATCGTAAGTTTATATTATGTACAAAATGTGCCTTTAATATAGAACTTATTTTTATAGATTGACGATTATTTAAATTGACATTTCTTTTTTGCCGGTACCAATAGGTCCCTAAACAAATTACCTAAAAAAAATTTTATATCCATTTGACCTGGACCACCCTGTATACATATACGTTTCAGGTTATTAACCCCAAATCAATCTACCCATTCCGGACTTTGCTGATGAGACAGTCCTGCGTTGTTATATTGGTGTCTTAAGAACTGGGTTACGTAGGTCAGTTAGCCGCTACATGCACAAAATATTGATATTTAGCTGCATCCGGTCAGCTCGGAACCAACCACAACATAGTTAGGTTAGAACGATGTGATCTAATAATGTTTAGTGTTGTAGTTAGTTGCCTAGCTGTTTCATACCGGGTGTATTTAATGTGTTTTAAACCTAGCTAAATCCTTTTTGTTTCTAAGCAATGAATATCAGTAGAACTACTAGTAAAAACTCGGAACTTATTTTTTTTTATTGTGGTTAAATTATCAATTATTTCCTCCCACCGACCGGGGTGAGAAAGGAGGGACTTTCAGACTTGTACTGACTAAATCCACGGTGTCCTTCAATAGCCCTTTACGTTCCGGGGTCACGGTGATTCGGTAAGGCCCGCGACCCGAGCAGGCTTTTGCCCTCTAGAGGCCCCGTCATCATGCTGATACTCTTTGAGGCGCGCGTGGAACACGACACGCCGTCGACCCAACCATGGTCCATAATCAGACGGCGAGTAACGGATGACTCGTCGTCTGATTATGGACCATGGTCGGGTCTAACGTGGCTGGAAATCCCTTCAGTTGCCGTGGGCGTCTCCCGCGGCGGCTGGGTCGTGACGTGGAGGCTGTCCTCTCACTCACGCATCCAGCCTCCTCCTTCGCTAGCATGACTGCTTCGGAGAAGGAGGGGAGAAACATAAAAACGAGATAAATTGGCTATTTCTGTCACACGTAGTTAGGGTTGTAAGATTCGCTGGCCTTTTCATGGAATGTTTTGAATTTTTTTTTCTTTTTTGGCAGCTGCAAAAGCAACGTGTACGAGCCCGACTCGCACTTGGCAGTTTTTTAGACTTCCTTAAAAACTCAGTTCTTATTTTATTCATTCGTGCTACTATTCCCTTTAGTATTCTCATCTCATTTAAATGTACCGTCTATCAGGCGTCTAAAATACTAAGCAAACAGCCTATTTGAGAGCTATCGTAAATTGAAGGTGATTCCCGCAAACTTACTTTACGGATAAGAGGGTAGGGAATTCAGGGGTGATAGATGCGTGACAGTTAGAGAAGTGACAAGCCGTAGCGTAACCTCAGTGTAACCGGCTAAGATAAGTGTCGTCATACGTTCTCTAGAGAGCTCCTGATGTTTCTGTCGCCCTGGTACATTATTTTGGAAGATGCTTTTTGTGTAAAAACCTTTTGGGGTATTTCGATGTTTGAAAATGTTTTGTAGGTATCATTTATTTTATTTTATTTCTATTGCATCAAAATAATTTTTGTTATAGAGATATCTTCTTAAGTTTCTACACCCCTGGTACATTTGTTTGAAAGTAGCTCTCTGTTTAGAAAACCAAAACACTTTTTATTATTTAAATGTTTGTCACGTTTAAAGTTTCAGTTTTGTTGAAAGTTTCAGTTGTCATTAAAATTTTTCAATACAATAAAAAACACGTCTTCAAGTAAAAATGACATGTTTCGGTACAAAACCAGATGAATCCAAAATCGTTAGCTCACAGCAAGGACAAAAAACAACACGAAAAATAAACGCAACGTAGCAGAAAACTCACGTAACGTTACCATGGCAACCGGCTGTTACCTCGAGTAATATAACCTTCGACATAACAACATATTGACGATTATATCCTCATTTGTTACGACGTGTAAATGTGTTGGAAATGTAATGGTTTATCTCAAGATGTTAGTATGTTGTGTAAGTTTACAGATTTTGTAGAAAAGTTACTGATTAGGTATATATAAAAGACTACCAATATTTTTTTTAGGGGTGTATAATGATCTAATCCGTTCGCTCTCTTTGGGACGAAAGGTACTGTAAGACTGGACTATCTAAAAATCGAATAGTCCCGCGACCCCGGCAAGAATTTAGCCCCGTCAGTTTTCTGACAGCTCTTTGAAGAGTGTGTGCATCTTGAAACTGTTGGTCCTTGATCGGACGGTAAGCTACAACATATTACTCGCCGTCCGCAAACCCAACAATTTTTAGGGTTCCGTAGTCAACAAGGAACCCTTATAGTTTCGCCATGTCCGTCCGTCCGTCCGTCTGTCCGCAGTTTAGCTCAGAGACGCCCAGTACTAGAAAGCTGTAATTTGGTGTAAATATACGGATTTGTTGTGCCGAAAAAGTGGTAAAATAAAATCTCGTAAAATATTTTTTTTTAGGGTACCTCCTGTACACGTAAAGGGGAAGTTTTTTTTTATTTCTCGCGTACCCCTTAGTGTGGGGTATCATTAAATAGGTCTTTAAAAAATATTGATAGTTTCCATTAACAATTTTTTGATAAAAAGATTCGTTTGTGAAATATTAAGCTTTAAAGTGCTAATTTTTGCTCGACTCGAGTGTCCCCCCCCCCTCTACCAGCTAAACGGTTATGTTTGGGGGTGTGAAAAAATTCACAATAGTAGTATATATAACGAAGTTTGAAGGAAAATTATCATGACTAAGTAGGATTTACAAGTTTACGAGTAATAGTCGACCAACTTATAAAACGTATTTGGATAGCATATTTTCCTAAACAAAATGTATCGCAGAACATGTTCTTCAACTGCAAATGTAAGTTTGTAAACTTTATTTTTACATCTTTAATAGGTGGGTATGTTTTGGGGATAGGTAGGTTTTTATTGTCAACTATTTTTAACTAACTTCAAAAAAAGGAGGAGGTTCTCAATTCGTCGTAATCT
Source organism: Agrotis clavis (assembly GCA_954870645.1). NCBI lineage: Eukaryota > Metazoa > Arthropoda > Insecta > Lepidoptera > Noctuidae > Agrotis > Agrotis clavis. The sequence continues at coordinate 17,540,589 of OX940939.1, forward strand.
TTTTTTTTATGTATTTTCCCCGATTTCTCAAAGACGCCTGGACCGATTTTGAAAATTCTTCTTTTTAAAATTAAATTCAGCGAATCAGTTTAATTAGTTCGCATAAGTATTTTGATGGGCAACTACGGAACCCTACACTGTGCGTGGCCCGACATGCACTTGGCCGGTTTTTTTTTTTACAAAATCATCAAATAAATCCTCCGACCCTGGGTGGAGCTGAAGCGACTTTTTATTTTGGGACAAACCCATCACACTATTCCCAAACCATTGCAACTCTTGAAAGCAAGAATCAACAGTGGCAACCACCACAAAAGCGCCAAGACAATGAAGCTCGATGTGTCCCGGAGAATGAATTTACCTGTCTTGGATCCACTTTCAAATTCAGACTACAATATTCACAGTGGTCGTTAAATTGCCTTTTACGATCGAGGGTCACGGTTACCCATTCGGACAGTACCACGACCCCGCCAATAGGGACCCTATCAGTTGGCTGATAGCTCTTTGAAGCGCGCGTGGAAGACGAGGAGCCTTCAACCCGGGCCTGGTCCTTATCAGACGGCAAGCTACACCAATATTGGCCACAATAAATACTGATAAGATTTTTCCTTTTAAAACTTCAAATTCAGAATTCCAGTAGCCATCTGTTCGAAAAACCGTCAGTATGTTCGTAAAATAATCCGATTAGAAAAACTGTATTGTATAGTTCCGACAATAGCAATATCGGATTTGTATCAAACATTGCACTGTACACAAAAATAAAAGTTTTTTTTTTTTATATGAAAGCTCTTTGCAACGTCTTTGTTTTTTTTTTTTTGTTTACAGTATTAGGAATTTTTTTATACGTTTTGTTTGTGTTGTTAACACCGATGTTGCGTTTTTAGTACTTATATAATTATTTCTGTTGTAGGTAATGATAATAGCTAAATTCATCGTAGTGAGGTGAGCGGGCGATGCCGCTGGCAAAAGCTAGTTTGTTATATACTGTCTGCTTAAACAGTTTTTTTTACTAAAATAAAATAAAAACCCGTTTACCATTATTGTAAACGGTAACATCGTCAAAGCGTCCGTTTACTAAACGAGGCACTAAGTGCTAGTTAAACGCACAGTACGAGTATTGCGAGATGTAGTAGCAACGGCTGACTGTTTTAGTAATTTACTAGCTGACCCCGCAAAACGTTGTTTTGCCATTTATATAAAAAAAGTAGATAGCCGATTCTCAGACCTACTGAATATGCATACCAAATTTCATAAAAATAGGTCAAGCCGTTTCAGAGGAGTACGGTAACTAACATTGTGACCAGGGTTGGCATGATTAAAACAAGTTGTTTTAAAACACATGTTTAAAACAGTGTTTAAAACAGTTTGAAATTAAACAGTGTTTTTTATTACATGTTTAAAAACAAAGATTAAAACAAGTTTTAAACATTGTATAAAACAATACGAAAAAAAACATGTATAAAAACTACTTTTCATGGCGCTTAACTGAATATAAAATGAAAATAAAATAATATTTGAGTCTGAATAGTTCAACATAAAACCAATCGAGTCTCTATTGCTGTTATATTTTTGAACTTTCATTGGAATTGTAATTAACTTAATCATTCATAATAATTTCAAAACAATTAAAATTGTAACAATTTTGATTAAAAAACAACATTAAGTATCTAGTCATATAAAAAACGTAAACTTCCCTAATATCGGCTGACGAAAGAAAGTAATTTAAAGGATTATTTATTGGTTATTCCCCTATTTTTTAGAGTAGGTCGGTGTTTCTTCGGTGGTTCATTGTTCATAAGGTGATTCCCCGCGCGCGGGGAATCACCTCATGAACAATGAATTATTTCTACGAATAGGAGCCGCGCCGCCTGACCCGCTAGGAAAGTCCCTACGTGGTCGCCCAATATAAAATCAACATTAGAACATACCTACCGGGTGAATGTGAAGCGTTTGATTACGCAACATACAAATAAATGTTAGGTATCTATTGTCTATTGATCGTTTTTTTGTTATTATTTAATTTATTATGGCGAGTTTATAAAGATCTAGTCTAGAAACGAAACATAGTCGAAAGAATTTGAAATAATGCCCTAGACTAAAAAAAAACAAAAAATACACTTGTTTAAAACATTTTGAACTGTTTGTTTTATATAATTTAAAAAAAACTGTTTTTTTTTCCAACCCTGATTGTGACACGGAAATTTTATATATAAGATTTATTTATTTTATTTTATTTATTCAGTGTTCGGAAAGCTTACAGACTAATACAAAAGTTATTAACAAACAATTGCACTGACATTTGCCATTTACAAGCTTTCACAAGTAAAAAGACTATGTACCTTAAATCTAAAATTAAAACAATAAAAACAGGTTCTTAAAAATACCAAAGTCATAAATCACATAAAATGAAAGTATTATGCTAAAAACAAGGTAAAAAAAAAAGTAACAATCAGTGTTCTTAACTATTGTTATTGCTGGTAAGGTCAGTATTGAAATAGTCTATATTAAGGTGATTGCTTCGATGTAGCCCGCGAAATTCATTTTTTTTTACGTTTTTTTCAATTTGCAGGCCAGTGACATGTTGTAACTTTATAAATATATGTGTTGCGGTAATAACAAGTATAATTTTAAATATAAAAATTATCAAAAAATTCGCTCCATCAGCTCTCACATAGAAAAGGTGCATCGTAGTTAGATTTCGGAGATTTTAACATGATGCACCTTTTCTATGTGAGAGCTGATGGAGCGAGTTTTTTGACAATTTTTATATATAAAATTATACTTGTTATTACCGCAACACATATATTTATAAAGCTACAACATGTCACTGGCGTGCAGATTGCAAAAGACGTAAAAAAAGTTGAATTTCGCGGGCTGGTTGGAGCATCCCCCTTAAAGGATCGTAGTAGCCGGAACTGTTAATTTGATTTAGTGGTTACTCACCTGCTCACCATAACGATCATTATTTTTGCCGTAGGTGAAAAAAGGACGTCAGATTCTTACTAACAAAAACCTTTCAAGTTCAGTCAACGGCCTTTGTATGCTGCTTAGACGTGCCTGCAACCATCCAACCAGCATGATCATGAGAATGTTCAAGAAATCCGACTAGATGGCCAGACGAGATGGATCTTATTAAAGTGGCCGGAAGAAACTGGATAACCATGACACAAAGCCGAAAGAGAAGAGATCTGGAAAAGACCAACCTCGACATTTTGTGGCAAAACGCGAAAAAGAGAGAAAGACACAATGATGTTTGTTATGAGGTGATTCCACCGCCGCTGTATAAAGATCCGTTGTTTAAGAATACAAAGATTAATATTGAATGGCAAACAAAAGGTATAAGAAAGTTAAGCAGTTGTAAAACTCAGGAATAATGGCGTGGTAAATAATTGTAGACGGTATAAATGCAATCAGTTACATTTCCTTCCTTTAACAAATTATCAGAATCTCATGATAAGCACAACTCGTATTTTCCATGGCTGACGGCTGTCTGACAGGCAACCATACAGTTACATGCTCTGTGGCAGCAACTGTCACATCATTTCCTGTAAATAAGACTCCTTGGTCACATCCTCTCCCAAGATCAGGCCTGATCTCGTGGAAGGATGTGACGGCATGGCTAGCGGCTTAGCAGGCTTGCTAAAAGGCTTTTGGTATTGGCTGGCTGGCTATGGTGGACCGGCCAAGGCTGCGGTTAACTGGCTATGGCGGTCCGGCCAAGGCTGCAGGGCTGCAGAGGCGATATCTTGCCTAGGCGTTACATTTTAGCTGGCTCCTGTTAACTGGCTATGGCTGACTGGCTGAGCTGCAGAGGCGATATCTTGAAAAGCGTGCGTTACACAGTCATGCTTCTACCGGTACAAAAATTGTCCCAATTACACTTTCCATACAAAAAGAAGTCTGTGTCCATTACAAAAAATATGAATTTCGAAGAATTTGCGATCCTAAACAAACCTCCAAAAGTATTATAAAAGCTAACCATTGCAAAAAATGTATTCACAGAATCGAATATAATAAAATTTCAAAATGCAAATCATATCCATAGAACCATTCAAGCACTTCATTCAACAGAGCTTGAACCACAATCTTCCTGTTTCACGATAATGACCCATAACGACTCCAAAAATAAAGGCTTAACTGTCGAAATTCGCATGTAATATAATAAGAGTCGATATGAATCGTTATGAGTTCTCGATTATCGCATCGTAGAGCTTAGCTTCACGGCCCATTACCTTTGGAGCAAGATCGAGACGAGTCAAGCGTGAGTCGCGCAACACAGCCTGTAAACAATTAATAATCGAGTTGTTGGTTATTCGATTATTCGTCGTTTCAAAAAAGGGTTTCTATCGCCTGCGGCTTGGGGAAAAACATACATTATATAATGGCTACTTTTAAACAATAATGCCTTTGTCAAACTGACAGACGAACGTATGGAATTGTTTGAAGCCTGTCACATAGAGTATCGGATCGCTTTCGCATTTTTATATGACATGATTCGGTTCGGTTCGCTATCGCCTGTCTGTTTGACAAAGGCCTAAGTGTATAAGCAAAGATCGTAGCCGAATGTAGGTATTTTCTCAAAAATTCACCGTTGACAGGTCCGTCTCTGGGAGTCTAATCTTTAAGCACGAAACCCATGATTTTAGCCTTAGTTACGGACGTTTTCTACACCCCGTGACATCGAGCACGAACTAAGAATTAATGATATTACAATTTGACAGATAGCTCCTTAAGTATGCGACACCACTCATGACCTGCGAAATATTCGTGGTACTTTTGAATTATGTTAATATTCGTCCAAGTGTTAAATTGTCCACATGTCATTATGTTAAAAAGTCAAAAATTTATAGATCAAGTGACAAAATGTCCGTATGACATAAAGTAAAAATGATTTCGTATCAACAAATTAAATTGTTTAACGATATTGGAACGTAAAGGGCTATGGAAACAAAAAAAAGTAAGTTTGTTCTATTATCTACCGACAGTAAAAAATTCAGGCGCGTTTTATCACAATACCTAGCATTTTGAATCATGTACACAATATGACATTAATTTGGACATTCTAACAATTGTTGATTTTTGCAAAACTTCATTCTAACAAAATAGAAATATAACATCAGGTTATTACAAAGAGATTTAAAAGAACCTATAGAGCGGGCATTGGGGAAATTGTCATACAAAATTGTTGATGCCGTGCGTCAGTAGCGCTAGCGTTGCATAGCAACGCGACTACTAGACTGAGGGACTTTTTACCTATTGGTAAAAAGTTTTGGATCACAAATTTCTTCGTGATGTCCCGTCTATTTCTCGTATATAGTTTAATGTCTTTGGGTTATTATGACATGTGGACAATTTAACACTTGGACGAATGTTACCATAAACCGTACTTTTTTAATGCAATTTGATGTAGTGACATAGATTACAAATTTGATTTTGATGTTCGTTACTTTTATACATACATCCGTAACCGTCCAGGGAATGGAAACCACGTGCAAGCGCAGCATAGGACGTCCACCTACAAGGTGGACAGACGATCTAATGAAGTCCATAAGAGCAAGTCGCTTCCTACCAGAAAATAAGGAAGGTCTATGCTAGCAAGCAGTGGATTGGACGTCCTACGGCTGAACGATGATGATGACCAAAATTTCAATCATGAACCAGAAAAATCGAGAATAAACAGCTAGCCACTCTTTCGAGTCATGAAAAATATTAAAAATGCAGTAACATTTTCTTCTAAAATCACAAACTCAAGGAACAAAATGTCAACAGATTTAACATAAATCCTCCTTTCTTAAATCTGATCGCCCATAGCGATTTACAATCCCCCATCTTTCTCTAACGTAGGTGGTTTGAAAAGGAGGGAAGTTATGTTGACGTTGAATGTTCGACACTTACATACGGCTTTGAAATCGATCTGCCACACAATTGGTTGGTTCCGGAACGAAAATAAATGTGCAGTGGATGGGTTCTGAACACTTTATGATACATTCTTGTTATTGGACATTTTTTACTCTATTTGAAATCATAATATTTTTGTTGTGGGTTTAAAAAGCAATGGAGTGGAATAGCAATTAATACCTGGTCCTCTCGTGAGGACCTTCCGCCTGACACAGGTCCTCACCGCACACATTTCATTGGGTTGTTGTACATTTGCCACAAAGTTAATTTGACACAGTTTTATAAATCTCATACATTGAAAGTTAATTCGTCACAGCTTAATTTTGTTGTTGTAAAGCCACATATTTTCATTTCACATATTTTTACTGAAGACAGCGGCACCAACACCTCCATGATGCTGTTCTCCTAGTACTTTTTGTCTAGATTCCACATTGAGTCCTCGTTTTCTGTAGTTTTGTGCTGGATTTTATCATTTAATTGTTCTGCTATCCGTGCGGAAAAAAGAAATGGGGCGAATTTACACTAAACAAAATTCAAGAAACAAAAACTGTGGCTAAGTTACACATACGTTTTTTCGTGGTGAATTAACTTTGTGGGAAATTTACAACAACCCATTTCATTCGTTCTTTTCAAGATTTTCAGGAAAGTAACTCGAATCATTTGAATGACCCCTACTCAGTTCTGATTTCATAAGTTCTGACAATACATCGGGAATACACCAATTTTTAGTTCGCATCACTAACTAATCTTATGTCCGTAATAGAGATTAAGAAACGCCCGAAAAGTCAGCTGAAACAAACGTTTCGTGTTTAAATAGTAGTTCCCCAGTGTGTGTGCGCCTAGTGATTACACTATAACGAGGAAATTTTTTCCAACAAGTAAACAACGGTTTCAGTTTATATCACAAAAACGTAAAAAGTCGTACTAGGGCCTCAAAAATAGCTAACGGTACTATATCAAAAGTAAAATCCTACCTTTTATTTGCAAAGTGCGCTTTGGCACTTTCATCATCATCAGCCTATAATGTTACTACTCCTGGGTCACAGGCCTCCTCTCTGTGAGAGGGAGTGGGCCATAATCCACCACGCGGGCCCAGTGCGGGTTGGTAGATGTCACATGTCTTCGAATTTTTGGGTCTAGGACATGCCGGTTTCCTCACGATGTTTTCCTTCACCGTTTTGATAGCAGTGGTGATGAAATAAATTACACAAAGTAATACGCCTCGCGGGGTTCAAACCCACGACCTACAATACAACTCGTAAGTCGGGACCGATACCATTGGGCCACCACTGCTCTATACTCGTAAGTCGGGACCGATACCACTTTGCAAGAAAATAAACTAAATAAAAAATAAATGACATTTAAAATACAAAACAGAAGCGGTTTTAAATAATAGAATTCTCCATTGGAATCCGATAAGTCCATTGCTGAAGGCGAGGCATTATCTCCCAACAGATCTATTTATTGAAAGCTGAAACCCTGCCCGATTGCTTTATTATTTATAAACAAGCGCTTTTTGTGCTATTCTTGGGTTGTTGTTGTTTGTTATAAAGTCATGTACTTAGTTTATTGGAGAAAAAAAACTTTTTCAACAATAAAATGTAACCGCCTTCAAAAACAACCACAAAAAGGGGTAAAATAGCCTACAAAACTTTTCTTTCTGAAGTCGGTGACTTTTTTTTATTAATTTCATTGTCTTTTTTGCCACCGACTTCCGAAGGAAAAGTTTTGTAGGTTATTTTACCCTTTTTGTGGTTGTTTTTGAAGGCGGTTACATTTTTTTTTTGAAAAAGTTTTTATTTTAGTCTTTTTAGTTTAAATATTCAACCAATATTCTTGTCAAATACGAGTACATTATTTTCTTACATGAGCACTAGAATTTTGTTATCCGTAACACCGTTAATAACATCGTTAAAATCTCTTACATTCATTCCCTATCTCGAAAACTACTGAACCGATTTTGATGAAACTTGCAGTATTCCCCAAGATGAACGATACCTAGTACAACAAAAAAAGAATTACTTAAATCGGACTTGTAGTTCCGGAGATATGCGAACATAAACATAATTTACTAAATCAGTCGATGCCAAGTCCTTACTAGATGAGTTGTACCTTCCATCATCAGCTCAGCTACATGAGATGATGGTTACCATACGCAAATACTTAAATTACTTCATAAAATTTGCGAAAAACGATGTGTGGGCCTATAAAATTGAGGGTTGCCCTCGATTTCTCCAGGATCCAATCATCAGATCCTGACATGGTGACAATGGGACCACTCCTGAAGTATCTCCTTTCGAACAAAAAAAATATTTTGAAAAACGGTCCACAATTGGCAGAGTAATCGAGTAACAAACACACAAAAAAAAAAAACATACCTTCGAATTGATAACCTCCTTCTTTTTGAAGTCGGTTAAAAATAAAGCTAGAAATATAATAAATGTTTATTCAGCTCAACAACAATAAAGTTTCAGCGATTGGACTACTGAGCAGCGTGTCACGGAGAGTCTATGATTATTCATAGACCGGAACTAGGTAGAGTTATTCATGTACTTATACAGCGAAAGAATAAAGTAGGTATGCCCGAAATCCCGGAATTACTTATTAAAGCTATTGTCAAACAGACAGCCGTGACGAACACGAAGCGAGGCGTTTTTGTTTGTAATGTATGCAATTGTTTGAAGCCCGTCACATAGACTATCGGATCGCTTTCGCTTTTTCTATGTGACCGGATTCAAACAATTGCATACGTTACAAACAAAAACGCCTCGCTTCGCGTTCGTCACGCCTGTCTGTTTGACAATAGCTTAAGAGCATAACAATTCCGTGATTTATTAAATAATTTTTTTTTCACAATTTTGTTTATCATGAGTCCTCCCGCCCCACCCAGGGCGGGAGGACTCATTTCATGATTTTACCACCTAAAAAAAAAAAAAATGGTAATAATATAAGGAGTAATAATACAGCGTGTGTTTTTTTAGTTATACTCCTTGTAATTTTCATTATTCTTCGTAGTTTCGGATTTGGCCATTCACACGGAGTCGGAAAATTCATCCTGTATAATACCACAGTACTCATCGCAGTTACATAACTCGAAAATTTGGCTAAGAACCAGTTTCTGTGATCAGAATAAAGCTTGACAAGCCTGAGTTACGATGCAAAGGATGAGATTAAAATACGCAAAGTTATTGAGCGAGAGGATTGCATCCAAGAAGGTGTGTACTTGCGTACTTGCTCGTGTATTGTGTACTTGCGTCTTCATCTCGTGGATTAGAAAATTTCGCTGTATTTGCATGAAGATCGAGCAGGAAAATATGAGGTATGTGCAGTCGTAGAAAGTTTAAAATGTGGTGGAGTAGTATCAGTTAAAAAATATTTTATGTTGGACTTGTAAGTGTAAACCTACTTATTAGGTTTCGGTTACAGAAACAAGCAAAAAAACGTACAAACCTACGTAATAGTAAATTAAAGTGAAAGTCTTAAAGACTCTGACTTCGTTATTTATTTGTTATCTCGAGATTATGACATCATGGGAAAGTATACAATAGAAAATCCTGAAATCTATCGTGTCTTCATTTGATTGACAACTAAAAACTCCAAATCCATACGTAATATTTCACAAAAACTATAAATAACATTTAAATAAATTATAACTACTCAAATAAAACACCTCACTACTCCCACACAATTCCTCCAAAGAATGCAGACAGTCCACAGAGAATCGCGCGGAATCCGCGCGTCTACGTCACTTGCTAGACCGCTATGTCAATATGGCGGCGGTATTAATTGACAGCGGCAGCGATCAATGGAACACCTCACTTACCAAGTAGGTTGTGTACAAACAATGGGATATTTTTGGTATTGGGTTGTTTTTGTTCGACAAAACGTGACGTTATCTCATTATGGAATATTTGGGTTGTTAAATAGCAAAAATACTTTGAGTTACATTGTTTTTTTGTAGTGTAGTGAAGTTCACGATGTCACTTTTGGTGTAACAAACAAACGCCAAAAAGAACGAACGGAAACTAAGTTGGTACCTTTTATCTATTGATATCATTGCCATATTTAAAAATGAAAATAAGATTCGTCTTCATCTCTGTGACAGCATTTACACTTTGTAACGGACTTTAATGTGCCTATCATAATTTAGAAAAAAATACTTCAAATAGTTTTTGCGCATAAATAGATATTTATTAAAAAATCTCAAGGTGTCAAGTCTTTAAAACTCTCAAAGCAAGGATGATTTATAACATTAAAATGAAACCATTTATCATTTTAAATTACAGTAAGATTTAAAATAAAATCATTACATTCATTTTAAAAATCACTTTTCATCTTAAGTCCTTTTAAATTTCACTTGTAAAAATTTTCAAGTGCTCACCCTTAGGGTAGGAGCACCCATTATCAGCCGTCCACGTCAATGTATTGACGCAATAAATTGACGTCACACTGTCTGTAGACTCATTGTGTGCACTGGCTTTAGAAGATTTATGGCAGTGCACGATTCGCGGGTACTTGGAAATATTCTTTATTTTCTTTGAGGAATGAAAAATGGGTTTCAGAATAGTTTGAGCAGTCATTAATAAAAGATATTGTGTTGATGGATTGATGAGTTATTAAGATATACGAAGATTTAAAAAAAAAAACAGCTTAAAAATATATTGTAAACAAACGGTCATAATTTTGATTAATGCTGACTACAAACTTGTATTATAAACGGGTTGTTGTAAGTTCGCCACAAAATTACGAGTAATTCCCCACGATAAAAAGTATGATTGTATAAACTAGCCAAAGGTTTTTGTTCTTTTTTTTTTTGATTATTGTAAATTCGCCCCATTTCTTTTTTTCGCACGGATGGCAGAACGATTATATAATACAATCCAGCACAAAATTACCGAAAACGAGGACACAATGCGGAATCTGAACAGAAAGTACTAGGAGAACAGGATCAATAATTTTTTTCGTGGGGAATTATTTTTGTGGCGAAGTTATAACAACCCGTATAAACTATGGTTGCAGATATTTTAAGGATAATGTAAAGGGGTCGTAGGACTGTTTAAACGACTTTGGGACGTAAAAGGTAATTGAAAGAACGCGGTGGATATTTAACCGACTTCAAAAAAATAAGGAGTCCTGTATGTACACACATCAAAAGTGTCTAGGGATCAACATATATTTTTGCAATAACTTTTCTCCTGATTGATATTAATTAAAATGTTCTTTAAGGATTCATCAAATAAAGTGTTATCGTTTGTCACAGTAACGATAAACCAAGTCACCTTTGCATTCATAAAGAAATTCGCCATTTTCCTAATAAAGGGATTTTTGACATTTGAACCACTAACATTAAAGTTCGAAAAAAAGACTGAAATAACAGTTTTCTTTAAAATTTTATTGGGTAACTTAAACAATTAATAATCCGTGTTTCTACCGCGAACACTAACAACACAAGAACATCGGTTTGGCATACTCAAAATGAGTTCATCCAAATCACGCTGTGGAATGGCCGCCCATGTTCGTTGCAACAACAAAAAAAGGTCTTCTTGCGACTGGATACCCTCCATATTCGGCAGAGCTCTTCTCTGTAGCATATCTCATGCATGCTCAATCGGGTTCAAGTCTGGCGACTGAGCAGGCCAGGGCAGGACATTGATGTTAGCTGCGGCGAGAGTCTGTCTTACAACTCTTGCGGTGTGCGGTCGTGCATTATCATGCATTAACTGAAATAAGGGACCGATTTGCACTTGTAGAGGAACGATGACGTCTGATACAATCGTCTCAGCATAAATTTGAGCGTTGAGGTTGCCTCTGATCCAAATCAACTCAGTTCTTCCGCCGATCCAAATACCCGCCCATACCATGATGGTTCCACCACTATAAGGATGGACTTCCTGGCAGGATTTTAATCGCTGTTGGCGTCCAGGGGTTCTCCAGTGTCGTATACGTCTTGTATCCGGTCTCATACCAAAACGAGACTCATCAGAAAAGCACACGAAACGCCATTGTTCTTCTGCCCAATTTCTGTGTTCAAGAGCCCATTGATATCGAATCCTACGATTGTGCATTGCTATAGGTGGCACCCGTAGCGGTCTTCGGGAATGAAGGTTCACTTCATGCAAGCGGTTTCTGACTGTTTGGTCGCTAATTAAGTTCCCTGAAGAGTGATGAAGCCTCACGGCTAACATCATGGCGGTTATTGTTGGAGCTCTTCGAGTTAAGATTTGAATGTATCGGTCTTGTCTCCGTGTGGTGCAGCGATACCGTCCTCCATGGCGCTCAGCCACGGTACCAGTGCTTCGGTAACGTGTCCAAAGTCGACTGATAACACTCTGACTTGTATTCAGAGCTAAAGCCACAGTACGTTGCCGGGAACCAGCTTCTATCATTCCCACGGCTCTGAGCATTTCTTCCCTGCTTAAATGACGTCGCCGCTCCATAATAACGTTGGTTTTAATCAGTAGTAGGGAAACAGTAGCACTAATAATGTCTTCAATGCGTTGTATGTTTTTATAGGGAAAATATTGACAGCTGATTTTCATCTTTTACTCGAATTTGATTTACAGTTCCTGATTCAAATTATGAAATGCACCAAAAAGGATCCATATAAATTTATAAAATCATAAATTTATTACAAAGCCACATCTCAATCTCAAGAAATCCGCATAAAAATGCTTGATCCCTAGACACTTTTGATGTGTGTATGTATGTATGTATGTTTGTCCGCGATTAGCTCACGCTTAGCTCAACGGATTTTGATGTGGTTTTATCCAGTACAAGTCACATAGTCCCTTCTGTTTCACCCATGACTTAATTGATGATTGTATAATAAAAAAAAGGATAAAGTAATAGTAAGTATTGGTACTGCCCTGGTGCTGTACCTGATATTATTCTAACCGTTACCTAATATAAAACTTATTAATTAAAGAACAACATTAAGTCCCCTCGATTGAGAAAAAAAATATCTTGAACAATTGAGACCTCTAACCAACAGCAAAAAATACCCATTTCTCAGCTAATTTTTTATCCCATCTTATATCATTTCTGCCCCATTGGAGAATGCTCAGATAAGAAAACTCGGTCATACGTGGTCGAACCATCTTAAATATGCCATTTGCTAGTCAGTTACACAGAATAGATAAGTACAGAAGGCTAACTATAATGTAACGAATGAAAACGAAAGCAGATACTTTAGACCACTTATTTATCTAGAAGCAGGTGGAACTCGAACACACGAGAACGAGTCAGAAATGAGAAGAATCGTTGACAAACCAAAGTTGCTGACATAGCCCAGCGAATTATCAAGTTGAAGTGGCAATGGACAGACCACATCGCACGCAGAACTGATGGCCGATGGGGCCGTAAGGTTCTCGAATGGAGACCACGCACCGGCAAGCACAGAGTGGGACAAGGTAGACAACAATCTGGTGAAAATCACAGGATCTCGCTGGATACAAGCCGCTTCCGACCGGTTCCTTCTATTAAAAAAATATGGGGGAGGGGTGGAAACTCGTAGCATGCTCCAAATGATTCCATATATGTCATATTTGGCGCAGTTGCTGTCAAAAAACAAAGCAATTAGATGCTTCAATATGTAAGCAAGCAACATAGCCAAGACGTTATGGACATCTCAAATCATTGCGAGAAGACATGCACGGAGCGAACGACTATTACGTCTAACAAAGAAAATAAGCGAAAATTAAATGCACCAAACATGCCTCTACACGTCATTTTTATCCCTACTCGACTTACGCAGCCAGTCAGGGCCTCAAGTCTGCTAATTTTATTTAACTCACATGCTATTGATATTCATTTGAGACTCAATCACGACTCCATTACGATTAGAACAAATTTGGTATTCCACAAAAACTTGTATAAGCTCAATAGAGTCGTAATGGAATCGTAGTGTAATTTTAATTGACTCTCAGTTGAACAGTTATAAGTATTGCCATTAGAGAGTAGAATACCGACAAAGTTCACAATCGATTTACAATTTTATCACGATTGAAGAGCAGACTAGCAAATATTCTGATAGTAGTTCAATGGAATGTCACTGGAAAACCATTGGTCTTAAATTAGTAGCAGAATACCAAATGTAGTTAAAACTGCTACTGAGATCCAATTGATATTCAATTGAGTCATTACTAAATTAGCAGACTTGGGGCCCGGATGTAGGTGCGTAGTTTCGGTGTATGGAGTTGTACTTCTGTCTGTAGCTATTTATTCCGTGTTTGTTAGTCGGTCATACATAAATCTCATAAATAGTTCTGTGGTTGCACTGTGAGATTTATTGCAGAAGTGCGTGATTTTGTGAACAATATGAGTTTATTTGTAATTGTACGTGCAGTATACGTTGTCTGTTACCAAACTGTCTGTAGTTTAGTGAGATAGTCACATAAATAATTTTATGTGAGAGTAAAATACGAAAATAGACTCTGCTAAGTAAAAAGGGACTTGTAGAATTTAAAAATTTGTATTTTTTTAAATACCTTCTTTATTTTTAATTTAAGTTCCAATTTTACCATTCTTATGTGTTACTCGTATAAATCAAAAATATTTGTTAAATACCGTAAGATCTACTGATAAATGTATTAGATCGTTGGTAATATAAACAAAAAGATGCTACAGTTTTGACTGAATCCCAAATTCACCTTTTACGGCACGTACAGGTCGAGATTACCTACTGCCCTGTTTCCAAGCACACGGAAATTAAATTACATAATATAAATTGACAACTGAATTGACTCCTACAGCAAATAGCTCTATAAAGTAACGAGAACCCACTGAAATATTCAGTATACAAAAAATAAGAGGCATTCTAATTTTTCACGCCTTCCATTTTTTTTATCTGAATGAAATGTTTCCAAGATGATGTACCTTTAACTTATGAGCAAATTAATTTTGCAATAAGACACTGATAGAATAAAAAGCCAAACAGTATGATTTTTATAAGGGATCGATAGAAATGTATATACTGCACCGATCAAAAAAAGAATCACAGAAATTGGCCCTGAAACTTCCGAGTAATCGGTGCACATACTCGTACGTACAAAAACAAATACCAACCGAATAGAATCTCTTTCTTTTTGAAATCAGATAAAATGTAATTATAATTTTATAACGAATTTATCGATACTATTCACACCAGTAATTAATGCAAAATAGTGTAAAAAAATTGACCATCTATCTACCAAAAAAAATAATTCGTAATTTTTATAAAAAAGCTTCATTAAACCTCATGAGATAACAGTTTTTATAAAATATTTTCTACTCTCCTCAACATTACTTTTAAGTTCTAGATATAAATTAATTTTGAACTGAAAAAAAAATCCAACTAAGAAATCAAAACAACGTCCTTGTTCTAAATAAATTAACTAATTAAAACACCTCTTAACTCACTACACTTAAAAAAAGCAAACTGACTTAAGAAGCCATCTTTAAAGGTTTGTTTACTCCGACGTTCGGCCGGGTGTACAAGAGATACTCTAGAGACAACTCGAGCCCTGTCAGGTACCTTAACACTAATGAACCCTGCCATGGAATCTCGGAGAACGCTTCATAAGAGTGGCTGCCTTGCTTATATGACGATTTTGTGGGCTAAGGATTTTTTTTTCTTGTACAGTGTGTACTTGGGTTTTTATCAGGACTAGCTAGCGTTAGTGTGTTCTGCGTTTTTTAGTTGTGAAAGAAGTGGTTGGTATTTTTTTGTGAATTTTACAACTAGTAGATATGAATTGTAATTATTTAAAATCCACTGTATGGATCAAGGTTATCTGAATTAAATGTTTTTTTTTTAATCTACTTTGTGTATTATGTTACTCGTGAATGCAAGCGTGTGCATCGGTTTTTTTAAATATATTTTAGCTTGATATCTAATGCAAGACACTTATAAGTAGTGTCTCACTCACGACGATTAAGTTTACTTACTTAAGTTAACGATTAAGTTAACTTCTCGTGATTACAAACGAAGGTGCAATGATTTTAAGGAGATAACTAAGTAAGGGTTAACATTTTTAAGAATGGCGATGACAGTGAAATTTTTAAGTAACCTTTTTATTCTTTTATTGTCTTTTGTAATATTTAGTTCGTAATATTTGTGCATTTTTAGTTTTAATCTGTATATATTTTAATCACATAATAAAATCAAGTAGGTATAGGATTATATGCATACACATAAATAAAGTGAATTTAAATATCACCACAAAAACACTCACTTGTTTATTCCAAACACCAAAATACGAAAAACATCAGTACCTGAAAAAAAAGAAACAAACATTTCAATACCACAGTGATATAAATAATTCATTTACAACGACAGACTTTTCGACCGGAGTGGTATAATCAATCTTATTTGTGCGTAGACAGGGAGAGACCCTGATTAATTGATAACAGAATTAATCGGTAAAGATGTACTGATTCCGGGCTTTTGTCACGGTGTCATCGCCAGATAAGATTCTGTTAAACTGTTGTTAGCCGTTTGCAGTACCAGGGCAGCATAATTTATAGAAGAGTCGCAATTTATTATAATGACAAAATTTTCTACAAGTAATTTTATTCTCATCAGTCTGTCGTCAGTGAGTCACTAGAGTACTTTCTTACTTTTCATGAGGATAAGGTTGAAAGCCCGTATGAGGTACCAGGAGACCATATTCGTGGAATAGTCGCAATTATGACTAATTTCTACAAGTTTTCTTCAACATCCTATTATCCGTGAGGATAAATTTCAAAATCTGTTTGAGATAAGTACCAGGAGAACAGATTCGTTGAAGAGTCGCAATAAAATTATTGTGAAGTTATTTCGACGTATTTCTACGAATTTTTGGTAACATATCGAATAAGTTGCTGTCTGTTTTTATGATTTAATAATGACAGCCATTGGATGTACCAGGAAATTATAATTATTGTGGTATTATTAACTTCAGACACTGTTTAAAGCTTTTCCACGAAAAAAATAAATTCAGTTTAAAGAGATTATTAATTTCAGTACATTCCGAGTACCGTGAATAATTGAAAATCAACTGTGTTTGACAGCCCTTTCACCTTTTGCTTGAATACCGCGTAGTGTCATGTTGTTATAATCGACCTTATTTCTGTGTAGAATACAATTTTTGTCACAATAACTGACGTGTGAAATTACGAATACCGCTTGTTCCAAATTCAAAACCATACACAGCCATTTTGTTTTCTTTCGCAACTTTGAAAAGTTTTATCTACATGTGACTGGCATAACACAGTTTTATAGCGAAGAGTAAAAAGTCAATATCACACGCTCAGTTTAAAATCAGTTTCGCGCTGGGAGGCAGCGAATATTTTTGATACCAATATCTTCAGTATTTTATTCTGAACGGTTGGATAGAGCTGCTTTCGAATTTCTTTGCTCAACTAGCCTTCTGGAATTTTCTAGAGAAATCTGTATATAGGATTGGTTATAATAATTTAGAAAGCATTTTACAGTGATTAGAATATTTGCGTCATATGCATTTCAATTTCAAAGGGAGAGAGGATTTCAAACTGCGACCTCCGGATTCATTACATCCGACGCTCTTTCCAACCAAGCCATAGAGGCCTACTGCGTCGAAATCTTCAATCCTTTTCTAAAGTCTCAAGGTATCATTTGCATCATATGGTTGATGGTCTTGCATTAGATTCCCAGGTCGAGCAACATGTTATTGGTTTTGCTATCAGGAGCAGCCACAAAACGAATTTGTGCCTGGTTGATGGTAATAGGCCCACCCCCTTACATAATTATATGTACTACTACAAGTAGGGAAATATGGACGTGTTTTTTTTGTGTTATGGTAAAATCATCAAATGAATCCTCCCACCCAGGGCAGGACGGGAGGGACTGTCAGACTTGTACTGACTAAACTCCATGGTGTCCTTCAACGTTCCGGGGCCACGGTTACCTACTTGATAAGAGAGTCCCGCGACCGAAATGGGGGTGTACTATTTTAAAGCACAACTTTGCCTTAACACTTCGGAAATCATTTCATTACCTTTGGATTAATTTATAAACATTGCTAAATGAAACATCGGTCAGTATCCTCCAGTCTCCAGGTTCCAATCTATCTTTGTACAAAAACGACGGCACGGTTGGCGCAGTGACTGTGCGATCGACTGCTACGCAGCGTGTCGCGGGTTCGATCTCCGCACGGAACAAATATTTGTATGATCTGCAAGTAGTTGTTCCGGGTCTGGGTGTTTGTATATGTGAGTTTCTATGTTTGTTAACGCACGACACAGGAGAAATTCCTAGTGTGGGGCAATGTTTTATATAAAAAAATCCTTTTCTGATTTATATTAGTTATGATTTATTTTAAACTACTTCGACGCTCAAAAAATCCATCTATTTTTCTGGCACGATTGTACTTATTTAATTTCATAGCTGCAAATAATGGTGTAAACATTTTATAAACATTGCATAGCTACTAAAGAGTATTACTTTAAAAGTCAGTGCCCTCTTCCACGCTTGAACTTTCTGAACATCTCATTAAGAGCAGCTGTCTTAGTTCCCCCCGCATCTTACTAACCAGCTTCTTTTTCTAAGACTTTTTCAATGAAAGAGGATTCATTAATAATTTATATGAAAATCCCAGCAGTTTACAAAACAGAGGTCTTAGTTTCATTTTTTGTTAAGCTGACGAAGCGGCTCTGAGCGCGGCGACCTAATCAAGAAATTCCGTAACGAACATACCTAACAAAAATACCTAACACCGCATCGTCTAACGTCGTTTCAGTTCGCCAGACTTCGGCACGGTGTTGGTTTTTCTTGACGTTTCACTTGATTATCTTGGCTGACCATAGCCTAAAATAAAGCGGCAGTCCCCGAGTGCCGCACGGTTTTTTTATTACCTTTTTAGTAGGTACCTCTAAGTAAGCTATGCATATTATACTTACTAATATCATAATCTGACATTTTAAATCGAGATTCTAACAATTTATGCTAGATAAACTTTCAATAATCATTTATTTATTTGTCAAATTATATATTTATTAATTAGTTTTATCTACTATCACGCTATTAATCCTCTATAAAAGAACCTATAACAATTAGCTTATTGCCAACATTAAAACACTCAATGATATTATGATCATTATATCATCCAAACGCGTGATATTATGAATTTCAAAAAAAGAATATTCTCATGCAATGACATTTTCACCACCAGATCGCTAAAATTTTGAAAAAAGAACAATAATTCTTTGACTTATTATGGTTTGTTTATTTTACATGCTTTGCAATTAGACTTTTCCTTAATTTACATAGTTCTCACAACACTGTATAACACCCTATGGTATGAGAATCTTTTATAGAGGATTCACATCATGATTGTAGATAAAGTCTTGTATGCAACTGTTATAATTAGGTATTAAAACACTCATGTGATATTATTATCACACTCGGCTACGCCTCGTGTGATAAACCCAAATTCGTGTTTTAATACCCCTGATTATACAACAGTTGCATAAATAACTATAATAGCACTTTCACTGTCCGCGCAGCAGACACAATACCTAAACAATAGTCATGGATCACGTCATGTGATTCATCGGACAGGGAATGGGTTAAACTTTATAATATACTAAACTGTTTTATTTATTAATAACTATTAATACAGTGAAATAGTTAAAAAGAGTAATAATTCTGACTTCCTTGAAATAACAACAAGGAAATGTTTAACACCTATTCTTAGTCCATTTTGACAAATAAATAACTCTCAGTTATGTATTTTAAAACAGCAGCACCAACGGTGAAGAGAATATAAGTAGAGTTATTTTAGAAAGATATTTATAAAAAACAACAAACCTACTACAAAATTAAAACAACCGCAAAATTTCCATTTATTATAATTATTATGTAAATTGTAATCAAACGAAATCACAATAATGAAAAATTAATACAGTTGAATAATAGCCAGAATAATATAAATTTAAGGTTAAAAACCACGGGGTATTATGTAATCACTGCTAACGAACCCCTTTAACATTGTAATTATTGAGCAGAATGAGCTCGATTCTAATTTAAATTGCTCTATAAGTAGGTAGGTACTAAATTCTGTAATTTTATTATAATGATGATTTGATTTTGAGTTAAAAACTTCAAACTTTTACAGTTGCGACAATATAAACGTTCTTATGCATCGTCTTGATCGTTTACATAATTTTAAACTGAATTCATAGATACTTTTTGCAAAGTATGCACTCAATCCTGCTAAAACCAGAAAAAAATAACTGTCAGGCAATTCTTTTAGCTACATGGATAACAATATATTGAATCAAATTAGGTTAAATTAATTCTAAAGCCTGAAACTGCAGAATACTTCTCCCATTCAGTGTTATTTTCATTACTTTTCCAATTGTTGTCTACTCCAAGACCGCGATAATATTGAGGCCTCCAAGGAGATCATTGCCGAGAATCGAAGATATTAAAAAGTGTTCCGTGACAAAAATTTCTAGGACGATATTATCGATAAAGTAATCAGTATCTTATCCCTTATGATTTATTACAACTATTTATTTCCCTTTCGTCTAAGATTTGGCCTAGGCCTAGAATAATAAACGTAGACGGAAAAATATAGGACTTATTTCGTCTGAGAATGTAGCCAACTTGCGAAAACCTAATGTGTTGTTTCACATTTAGGTAATTAATGGTATTGTACTTAGTTCTCATTAATTACTGTAAGTGAGTGGAAAGGATCTGTCTCATTTAATCTTTTTGAACCTTTTGCCGAATCTAATCAGAAAACACGGAGTAAAAATAAACTCTCCAACAAAACTCAAAATGAATAGATTTTTAGGGTTGTTGGTTATGAATTGAAAACTCTGTTGAATTTGATGATAACGTTGTGTCAACTTAATCTCTATTTCGTTATTAATTAAATTATCATTGAGGCAACCTGAAGTCGATGCCGCACGATGGGCGCCAATATACTCAATTGGCGCCCAGCGTGGGGCGGGGGCTTGTTGGTTAAAGTAACAGAGTCCGTTAACGTTTAGTATATAATTATGTTACGGCTTAAAGCCGAAGTGCGGTTGCACCTAGTTTTAGCCGGCTACTACTAGGTGCAGCAGGCCACATGCTGTTAAACTTATTTTGATTAATTATCTTGATTAAGAACTAGGTTTAGCCTTCATCTTAGTAGCTAGACCTAGGTGCAGCCTCGGGACTTGCTGGCACCCCAACTCGGACAATTTAGGTTAGAAGAGAATGGCGGGGTCTTTCAGACCCCGCCATCTTCTTCATGGTTATTTTTTTAAATACCCAGAAGGAGGAGCCTCGCGAGCGGGGCTCAGTTGAATTGCTCCTAAGAAGGAAGGATACATCTAAGTTTAACCGCATGTGGTCGGTTGCACCTAGTTGTAGCCGGCTAAAACTAAGTGTAGCCGCACTTCGGCTATTAGCCGTAACATATACACATACTAATACTAGAAATTATCTGTAACTGTACTAATAAATGTACCATTTAAAACTAAAAGGGTCTTTTATTTTCTTTAGCAACCTTACAAATAATCTATACTAATATTATAAAGCTGAAGAGTTTGTTTGTTTCAACGCGCTAATCTCAGGAACTACTGGTTGGAATTGAAAAATTCTCTTTGTGTTGGATAGTCCATTTATCGAGAAAGGCTATATAACATCACGCTATCACCAATAAGAGCGGAGCAGCAATGAGAAATGGTTCAAAATCGGGGAAATGTAGTCCTTTTCGAGAGCTTCCGTTGCATGCGCTGCGTCAACGGTTAAAGATACGCAAAAATTATGTACTACGGAATTATGAAAAGTTCTAAAATAAAGTCCGCGAAAGCATATAACTATCTTTTAAGGTTGTCACTATTACCTTTTTTTGTGAGAAGACTAATTTGACGATTTTATGACGCTAAAAAAAAGCAAGATCTCATCTAACAGCGGTCAGCGCTTCGCACTAAAAAATACATTGTTAAGTTTCGACATCCACGCGAACGAAGTCGCGGGCACAGCTAGTTATTTATAAAGACATAACTAAGTTATTAAGCTATGATTACCCCACCATTGTCTTTATTAAACATGCCACAAGCAGCCACTGTCTAAGCTAGGTGTTTGAGAAAACAATCGCAATATTGTGATTAAAGTGACGGCCCCATTTAAATTCAGGTAAATGGTTGGAGCTTAAATGAATACTGAGGTGTTTCAAAGGCAAATTGTGTTCAGCTGTAGGAAAATTTTCTATTTAAAAATTGAAATAAAATCGAGCGAATAAATTATGCTGCAAAGTTTCGGCAACTTTAACGCATACCGTTTCTCATTTCATCATCATCATCATTTCAGCCTATTGCAGCCCACTGCTGGACATAGGCCTCTCCCAGGGAGCGCCATAGCGCACGATCTCCTGCTTTTTCCATCCAGCCACTGCCAGCCACCTTCTTCAGGTCATCGGTCCATCTTGCCGGGGGGTGTCGCACCCTACGCTTACCTACACGCGGTCTCCATTCGAGATCCTTCCTACTCCACCTATCGTCGGTTCTGCGGCAGACATGATCAGCCCATTGCCACTTCAGCTTGCTACAGATTTGGATAATATCTGTAATTTTGGTCTTATGCCGTAAGACCTCATTCCGGATTTTATCCCTTAGTGAGACCCCAAGCATAGACCTTTCTATAGCACGCTGCGTGACACGAAGTCGGTGGGCCAGCTTGACTGACATGTTCCACGTTTCGGATCCGTAGGTTAAGACTGGAAGGACGCACTGATTGAACACCCGGCTTTTCAGGCTCATTTAAAAGAAAGAAAGAAGAAGAAAGAAAAAAACGTTTATTGACACATGCCAAAAGTACACACAACATAAACATAAAGAAAATATATAAAAAGAAAAAGTAAAAACGCTAAACTATTGTGTGACTCACGGCTGCGCCAAATAGACCCAGTTCAGCAAATGTCGGACAACTAGTGCCCGACGCTGGTTTTCAACTGAGCCTACGTGGTGAGTGCACGGACGAAAATCAGCTTTGTTAAAGAAAATATGTATATTTGTATAAATATTGTGTACTATATTAATAACAGTGTGTCTAAAATAAAATAGTATGTAAAATAAATAGTGTTATCATCGCTACAAATACAATCATGAAGGGTCCATTAAAACTAGGTATTTAAAACACCGTTATCAAGACAACACCATCGATCGTTAGTCTGTAGCATCACACTGACACTGCATCGCTCGCAGCCGGGTGTGACGCACGAGTCACTGATATTTAAAAATAGAAACAAAAAAATTTTTGTATCTGCGGGTATTCTAATAATTTAAAATAAGTGATTAAGTAAAAGAAAACAATTTATAATAAGTAAAAGAAAACAATTTGACAGCCTCATTGGTCCAGTGGCTTGGAGAAGTTCTGGCTTCGATTGTTAAGACAGAGTTTATTTCTTTGTTTTTTTTTTAACGCATCACACTAGGAATTTCTTCCTGTGTCGTGGGTGCGTTTACAAACATAGAAACTCACATACATAAACACCCAGACCCGGAACAACTACTTGCAGATCAAGATCAATATTGCTAAGTGATCGACTACTGCGCAGCATGTCGCGGGTTCGATCCCCGCACGGAACAAGCATTTGTTCCGGGTCAGGGTGTTTGTGTATGTGAGTTTTTATGTTAAATTATGGAATCAGGCGGAAATCCATGACATTAAATGTTATTAAAAATATCTCGTTTTAATTCCGCGACAAAAATCCAGGCTTGTTGCAGGATGCAATCCCATCCTATGCAATTATGCATATGCACATGCAGCAAAGGACCCACCCTCCCGCCCACATGCATACTCAACATCTCCTGAGGATGCCCCGTGGAGGGGCGAAACACGTGTATACGTTTGCGAGTATAGGTTTGATTGCATGGCATGTTTTTCTGTTTCTTGCACTTATTGTGCATATGCATGCTTCCTTTGCTGCATGTGCATATGCATGATTGTATAGGGTGGGATTGCATCCTGCAACAATCCTGGATTTTTGTCGCGGAATTAAAACTAGATATTTTTCATAACATTTAGTTTTTATGTTTGTAAACTCACCCACGATACAATAGAAATTCCTAGTGAGAGGCGTTTAAAAAAAAAAACAAAAAGAAAGAAAGAAATAAACCTGTCTTGACAATCGAAGTCAGAACCTCTCCAGGCCACTGGAGCAATGAGGCTGTCAAATTATTTTGATCTACTACGGGTAGAGTGAAGGCTTGGGCCCGGAACAACCCCGGGCGGCAATTAGGCCGGTATTCCGTGCCGCTTATCTTAATTAAACAGTCGTCAATGACGGCCTCTCAAACTTTTGTGAAACTCATCAGGAGAATGATGAAAGGAGTTTACATTGGATGTTTTCTTATACATGGATGATGTAATATTTTGTGAGTTTATGTTACAATAATGACCTACCTTTTTAAACGCGCCTTTAAACACGCTGAAAACTTCTGATTATTAGAATTATTTTCAACTAGCTTCTGCCAGCGACTTCGTACGCGGATCCTGTTGCTTATGCCAGCAACAATGGGGTCGTCAAAATCGAAGATCTGAAACGTCTGATGTCGAATTCTTAGAGCCTGGGGACGGGAAACCACGATTCCAGACATTCCAGATCTTTCATTTTTGTAAGTCAACAGGAAATGCCCATCATCAGACTAAACAACTCTTGCTAAGATGTTATTCATTTATATGTTATAGTGTAGCTGGGCTCTTGGAATTCCACATCAGTTGTTCCAGATCTCAATTTTCTTACGTCAACAGAGAGTGCTCATTAGGCTGAACAACTCTTGCTAAGACGTCGTTCCTAAATGTTATAGTGTAGCTGGGGTCTTGGGAGTTCCACATCAGGTGTTCCAGATCTTCAGTTTTTATACGACAACAGGGAGTGCTCATCAGGCTGAACAACTCTTGCTAAGACGTCATTACTGTATATGTAATAGTGTAGCTGGGCTCTTGGAGTTCCACATCAGGTGTTCCATATCTTCAAATTTATTTTCTCAGCAGAAAATGCTCATCAAGCGGAACAATTTTTGCTATGGCGCTATTTTTGTATCTCTTATAGTTTAGCTGATCTATTGCAGTTCTGCATCAGGTGTTCAAGTTTCCAAGATAAATTATAGCCTATATGTTGCCCAGACTTAATAACTATACAACAAAAAAAAAAAACAATCAAATCCATCCAGTAGTTCCGAAGATTAGCGTGTATGGAGTAACTTCTCCCGTTTTCCTAACATTTCCCTTCACTGCTCTGCTCCTATTGATTGTAGCGTGATGAAAACTATACTATAACCAGCGCAGGAGTATGAAAAATAATTGTACCAAGTTTCATCAAAATCCGTCGAGTAGTTTTTGTTTCTATAATGGTTATACAGACAGACAGACAGACAGACAGACAGACAGACAGACAGACAATAATTTTATTAATTGCATTTTTGGCATCAGTATCGATCCCTAATCACCCCCTGATAGTTATTTTGGAAATATATTTCATGTACAGAATTGACCTCTCTACAGATTTATTATAAGTATAGATAATTAACGACAGACGTGACGTTTATGATGCAACCGCATTTTCAATTTTCCTGATGCTTGAAAACACCTTAAATAAGACCTTACGTCAAAAGCTAGTGAGAATCAGCTGTTACAGATTTGTATAGCAAATAACTCAACATCTACCTAATCCTTAAAATTACTTGATACATAATTAATTACATGTAATCGTTCAAGAACATTATGACACCGCGCAGGTTCCACTGACGGACCACTTCTGAACAAAACCGCGCGGTCGGGCGTTCGCGTAACATAGTTTCAGTCCTAACAAGAACACAATCTTATAAAAACCAAGTCCAAATCATGGAGAATCTCTTTTTCTGTAAGGCATCTAGTGATTCCTCCTACCCTGGTTGGAGTAAAAGAGATTGTCAAACTCAAACTGACTAAGTTAAAATAGTCCTGCACTAAAGGCTCCTTTAGCTTTTTATTACTATTATGTAATTTATCCCAACATAATAAAAACGATTTATTTTGGGATAGAATGTCCCTTGGGCGATTTGTGAGCCCTCAATCATAAAAATAGGTATTTGTCCGAAGTACTAAATCTAGATAGGACGTGATTTATTTTATCTCTGTCCTTTGTAATAGATACTTACTCTACGCGGACATCTTTAGCCAGGTCGAACATCTGGCGTCTTATTTTCATGAAAGGCTATAAAATAGTAAAGAGTTTTTTTGTTAAGAATTTCGGATACATAATGTCTCTTCAAAATAAGTTCTCAAAAACGATTGTAGCAAGGCTATTAAATAAGCTTGGTTTCACAACTTTCGCAACTTTCTGTCATCGTAATTGAGTTCATCTTCACACCTTGTAATCCATGGTCGCGAACACCCCGACTTCATAGGTGTTTTCTTCCAAAAACGATCAGGCTGTAGAATGAACACCCTTCCAAGGTTTTCCCAATGACCTACAACATGGGGCGCTTCAAAAAGTGCGTCAAAAAGTTTTTTTTTTATGATCGACAATGCGCGGACGATACCTCTGGTGTTGCAAGCGTCGCTTTACATGAGGTGGAACGAATGCATTTGTCGCAAAAACACTATACATTGGTCCATTGTTTATATGCACGACACGTGTAAGATGCGTTCCGCATCATCGCCAAACCGCGCGGACGTGCGGAATTCGCTGACAGGTGTGACAAAATTGCCTAACTGAAAACGCTAAACGGAAGCTCTACATATATCCTAAAACATCTAAATCACATCTTCAATAAAACGGCGTCAATTTCCGGCACATACAACAACATCCGAGATATGTGGGAGATATTATTATATTCTATTTTTATTCCTTTCCCTCTACTGGAGAGTAGGGTACCGATGTTTATTTCCTGAGGCTGTCAGCTCCAATAGTCCGGATGACCTAATATAAGGTACAATCATGATGGTACATCGAAGTGTAGATTGACATAAAGCATAATCGAATCATCATCATCTGCCTTTTCGCAACTATATTGGGGGGTCGGCTTCCAGTCAAACCGGATGCAGCTGAATATCAGTATTTTACATGGAGCGACTGCCTATCGGACCTTCACAACCCAGTAACTGGGTAATACGATACATCATGGTAAAACTGGGTGTCAGACTTAAAGCTTAATCGAATCGAAAACAGATTTGCATACGTAAAAATGTGTTATGCAAACGAGTGTTTCAATATGTTTAGAAGGAATTAAATACAATTTATTATTAAGTTTTAAAACGGGATATTTACCATGTTTAGTATTTGTTTTGTGTTTCCGATATTTCGGTACCGTTGCAAGCGGCATGATCATGGATAACCTACCCCGAAGTTATTGCGGGTGGATTTTTATGAGCAGACAGATCGGTCTAACCTCCTTTTCGTTCGTTTTTTGCGTTTGACACCACTATCTGTCACTCTTCTCACTCTAAACACGATTTTGTTCCCGTCACACAAAACTCACTGTGTCAGTTAGAGAATTTAATACAGTAGAAACTTGGAAATTGTGAAGTCTGTGTTTACGTCCAGCTTTTAGAAGTATGCTCCGACACAACATTGTTGACTACTTAGCAATTATTTGCTGTTCTTCAAAATGAGGGCTCGAAAGTGAAGTTAGGTGTAAAATTAATAATCCATTTTGTAAACCATTGCCCATGGTTTCGACCCCATGAAATTCGGATTTAATCTCACGGTATCGAATATTATATAGTGATTTTTGTCCTAACCCTGATACAAGCTGTGGGCCAAATAACTTCGAGGAGGATACTCTGACATAGATTCCGTTCATGATGGGGGAATCAACTAGACAAAAAAGCGATCACTTGTCCACATTCAATCTGGATCGAGGGTGTTAGAAGTCATGGGGCAGCAGCAAGGGTCTCTTCAGACTCACGGGCATGCGGACGGTGAGTAAGGAACGACTCGCTGTCCGACCATAGACCATGCCTGGGTTGACGGTGCGTTGTGTTCCACGCGCGCCTCAAAGAGCTGTTAACATAATGGCGGGGTCCTCCTTAGAGAGCCAAAGCCTAGTGCCAGGGTCGCGGAACCAATGAGTAACCGTGGCTCGAAACGTAAAGATTGAAGGACATCGTGGATTTTAGTCAGGTACAAGTCTGACAGTCCCTCCTGCCCTGCCCCGGGACTCATTTAACGATTGTGCCACGTTAATATTTTTTTACGTCACGGGATATCTATTAGTGTTATATACTAGAACCTTCTCCAGAATGTAATGAACACTTTCTTGAACCGCATCAAAATCCGTTCAGCCAAACGCGAGATAATCGCGGACAAACATACATACATACATACAGGTCGAACAGAGAACCTACTTTTTTTTGAAGTCGGTTAAAAAAGGGTCTCTTCAGACAAACAATCCCTAACAGTAACTCAGATCATGATAAAACAATAAACAACGAAATCTTCAAGAATTGCAACTCGTCTACTAATCTCAATTCTATACCCATTCTTGACAACAAAAGCGTGGCACATTCCACCAACAGTGAAGCTCTAATTATATCGATTGTTAATCCGAAACGTGAGCTGCATAGGAAGAGATCACAATGGCGTTCGATCAGATAGTGAAGACATTACGTTGCCCCTATGTTTATACAAGCATATTAGTTAGGTAGCTATTGTTGTGGGAAATCCAATGTTATTAAGTTGTAAGTAGTTCTTTATTAATTTGAAGATCTGAGGTTTATTTGAAGGCGACCTTCATGAAAGAAATCAGCATCAGGTGGCAAATTTTGTGTTGCCATTTGGTATTATGCTGAGCTGAAGCCCTTTTGGCATTAAGCGATTAGTTTTTTTTTTATTTTTAATGTCAATAATTAGAATTTTCTTTCTTTTCTTTCTTTCTTTGAAGAAGCAGTCCGTTTTGACATGAAAGCGGTACATAATTACGCATTTATGAGTAACTAGCCCTTGACCGCGGCTTTCCTCACCTCACCCTGCCCCCGTAACGTAAACGTTGCCCCAAACTAAGAATTCTTTATTATTTCTAAGTATTAAAACCAGCCAATCCCTTCTTATGGTTTAGAACCGTCTCTAGCATCCTGTCTATTTTCGTATCAAAATTTATCAAAATCGGTTCAGATATTATGACACGAAGTCGGAACTTGCATTTCTGCGTACAAAATAGTTTTGCATTAATTAGTGTTGATACATACTTTACTAAACTCACGCCATTTTTTTAATCAGTGAGCAGGAACTTTATCTCTGAGAAAAAAAAACACGTCTCCGATAGATTTCTTTTAATACGCCGTAATATCCGATATACGACATCCAGGAAACGTTGTACATTATCAAGGGCGGATCCGGATAACACGGGCTGACAGACGTGTCGAGTGACAAGGTACTAGGGCCGCATAACGCGAAGACGATGTTTATATAATTCGTATTTCGTAATAGTTACAATACCGATTATCGAATCGATTAAAATTTAGATTAGCGAATCGATTAAAATTTAGATTAGCTGTAAAAAGTATAAAACAGGCCTATACACATGATTTTATATACGAGTATTAGTATTATGTACCGTTCGGAAAGAGATAATAAAATACCATGACTTCTTAGTAGAAAAATAATGGATACTGCCAAGAGGATGCCGTTAGTATTTTTTTAAACACGCGGGGAACATAAAGTAAGAGGAGTTGTAGTTTTGTAAAGATCAATGTCCGCCCAGCTTTGGACTGCTTGAAGATAATAAACTGCATAGTAGGATAGTTTTGTGAAAATACTGTATAAACAACTATAACTCATAATCTGCCAGTTTTTTTTTATTTTACTTTTTTATCTTCTGAGTTACTGTAACGTCTGCTAAAGATCTGAGAAAAATAACAAGGCTCATTAGAAACCCTTTTTTTAGCGTGGTAAAATCATCAAATGGGTCCTCCCACCCCGGGCAGGGCGGGAGGGACTGTCAGACTCGTACTGACTAAAATCCACGGTGTCCTTCAATAGCCCTTTATGTTCCGGGGTCAGGGTAATGAGATAAGTCCCGCGACCCCGGCAGGCTTTGGCCCTGTAGGTAGAGGGGGGCCCCTTCATCATTAGTGATGACGCAAACTTGTACTTTGTGACGTCAACAGGGATAATTTGATGGAAAAAAATGAGTTCCTTGTTCGTACACCAGAGGAGCTTATACAATTTTCTATTCAATAAACAAAGTAAATACTTCAAGTACGCTGTAAATAAAATACAGAATCTTATGTTCGCAGTTTTGCGTACTCTCCTGCCTCCATTATCAGTGTCTTATTTTATTATAGCCAATAGCCCCTAGCAACAATTTTTCATGCCAATACAGAGTATTTTTTCATCTTTTCCTTTTTTTCTTAGAAAACGAGTTTTAAAAATCAGGCTAGACATTTTGAGTGACAGTGACAAGACCGGTACAATATCAAAGCCAAAACTCCGGTTAGTGACACAGACAGTCAGTGTCGTGTGTAGCAAGTGTCACAAGTGTCAGCAATATCTAGTGTCTAGGGTTGCCGTCTTGACATTTTTTATAATGTCAAGTTGGTGGATAAATTTTTGTTCGATATTTAAGGGAGGAATTTAGGAAAGAATTTTTCTTGATGTTTTTAAATTTTTGTTTGAGACTTTTGGCTAAAGAATAAGATCATAAGACTGTCTTGCGACCAACATTTAAGGGTGATTTTGAAATCTTCACTACTTTTATCCTATTACCTACCTTTAAACATATTGAAAGATCATACTGAAAGAAAAACTGTGAAATAAACTATTAAGTAAAATGTAATTTCTACTTTAAAATCAACACAGTCTACATAGAAAAGAAAAAACTTTCTACTTTGCAAAGTCTACACTTTTTTTACAACTATCAATTCTCAATCGTTCTTGTTAAAACAATATTATTATTATAACTAGGTTATACTCGTGGTTAGACCCGGGTGGAGTATTTTTTCTAAATTACACAAATTATTTTATCTTTTAGTAAGTGTTCCCCGTGGCGTCACATCCACTGCTCGGCTCCTATGAATCCTCGCAGCGAGATGCTTGCCTTTCTCGATATAATAATATGGACTGTCCAACACAAAAATATTTTTTCAATTCGAACCAGTACTAGTTCCTGAGATTAGCACGTATAACCAAACAAACTCTTCGGCTTTAGTAAAATTAATAAAGATTTATTTCATTATTTCACGCGTATTATTTTAAGCATACTACGGGTGTAAAAGTACATTATAGCTTATAGTTAAAAATTCAATTTCAAACCTATTCGGTAGTTTTTGCGTGACATAATAAAAAAAGATACGTGTAGCACTCGGAGACTGCCGCGGTAAAGCTATTCCATAGCATTAAAAAAAAAAGACAAAATTATCACATACCGCGAATATTTAACGAGAACATCATTTACTTAAAATGTTTGTGGTGCACTACTGTAATAAAGAGAAATAAATTATACCTAATGAAGATGTAAGTGGGTCGTTTTTATACATATACAGGATTCCCTGGTCTCACTTCCAAACTGGGTCAAAATTTTCAACTGGTTATGGGTCCAGCACGCTTCCACTGCGCCACTCTGCTTTGTTTTAGGAGAATTTTACAAGAAGGTTTCATTGTGAAAACCTCCTTTTGTAGCTGGCCGTTTAGAATCAGTAAGAAAAAGTCAATTGTCTTTATGACGGCTGTTTTTTATGACTGTCGAAGTCTCCTGAACTGAAACGACTTTAGACGAGTGTTAGGTTATTTTCCTTAGGTTTTTTCGTTACGGAATTTCTTGATTCGGTCGCCGCGTTCAGAGCCCGCGATAAAAGCTATGTAAAAGCTCAAAATACACCCATCCTCACAAACTTTCGCATTTCTAATAGGAGTGTTTTAAAACTCCAAAAAGAATACACAAAAATCTGTTTCAATATTTGAATTCAAGGAAAATTCATAGATTTTAACTATTGCCTCCAGGGAATAACATTTATAAAGTAACCTGAAATACTACTTACTCTTTGATAAGCCTAAACCTTCGTTTATTTTGGTAAATTGAGATAATATTATTATCGCACTAGTGTACAGTCACGAGCAATAGTATGTATACACTAAGCAGTATTCAAAAGCGATGTTCTGCTACCATATTGATTAAACTTTTGCCTTTTCATTAGACTTCTATTTTGGCAGCCATAATATGTATTTCGAAAAAGGGTCTTATTTCAAAGTGGAAACCAGTATTTCACGAGTAAATTGCATTTGAATTTTGTTAAGTGTATACATGTTATTGCTCGTGACTGTACGCCACGGCTATTAATGTAGTATACAGCCTTTATTAGTCTAATCTAATGTTTGGTAAACATTCTTACCAACAAAGTCGGCACGGCTAGCGCAGTGGCTAAGCAATTGGACTGCTGCACTGCGTGTCACGTGTTCGATTCCCGCGCGAAGCAAATATTTGTTTGATCTGCAAATAGTTGCTCTATTTTTGTAAACGCACCAAGGAAACAGGAAGAAATTCCTGGAGTGGGGCAAAGTTTTATTATTTTATATTGGTGCCCAAGCTGAGCATAGAACCTAGGTCCTCATGTTCAGCAGAAGTGCTCATCACCACTTACTGTTTGCAGGAAATAAATAAATAAGAAGCAGTAAACGAAAACTAAAAAAAAACACGACCAAGGTAGTAACTAAAGCGATGAGATAAAACTGAATTATCTCGTGAGCCTTTTAAAACTTTCATGAAATTATATACCAACGACGATTTATTACTAGACTCCTAATAACAGGCGACCGATGTCTGTTAACACATTAGGCAAAAAAGTCTTATATCCGTCTCATTTCGACCACTCCTGTGAGCCGTAAACATACGTTGAGACAGAACAGACCGTGAGTTAGCCAATCACAACGCAGTACCCCATCCCCCTCGCTTACGTAGTACCTCAGCGAGTTGACAGAATAGTTTTTGTTCCTTAGATCGTGATGCATGCGGAGTCTAGTATTATATCGTCGTTGTTAAATACCCACTACAATGAAAGAGTTAACGAAATTTAAAGCTGGCTTTTAGTGCTTTAAATTTTTTCTAAATAAACGTTTTTTAAAACTCCTAAAATATATTTTTTCGCGCACATTTTTAGTTGAGTTAATAAACTTTTGGGTAGAGATAGTCTGTTCATGAATGTCCAAGTGTTTCATGATTAAAATTTATAAATAGATGTTTTGAACTTTGTACGCTGAGCTTGTATTTAATTATTCAACTTAATGGTAAGAGTTTTAGACTATCTAAGAGTTTTGGAGTCAAATCCTGCACGCGTAGCACGCCTTGAAGAATTTTGCCTCCATTCTCGACAAAATTTTATTACTAAATTGATTTTTTGCACGAGTATAACACAATCCGTAGACGACTGAACAATAGAAAAGAAATATTTTCTACATTTTTTCAACTTCACCATACTTAGAGCGATAGAATTATTCCTACATTATATCATTTTGTCGATTTTTCCGTCGAAAAATCGTGTGCAATTTATCAGAGGTGTAGGTAAAAGTGTTAAAACCACATCTCCGCAAGATCTTTATAATGCCACACATCAAGGAACAAAAATAAATACTATAAGATGTTAAACAGTCCTCCAAGTTAAGGTACTGAAATGCGCAAAACTTTCAAACTAATAAAAGAAATCCGCCAATCCATTCAACTATCATCTTTATCCGCCACAACTTAAAAAACTATTATTAAAAAACTGAAACACTCACATTATCGATTAAAAAAAAAACAATCAGGCAAACTAGGGTCGTATTAAAAGTTAGAGAAAGCCGGCAGAAGTTTGTAATGGAGTTAGGAGAACTGTGGAGCGACGGGAAGCATCACAAATTGCATTATGGTCCTCTGGGGATGCCCCAGCTAGGGGGCATCAGTGACTGAATGTTTGACAAATACTTGCGTTGTTATGACGGCTCTTCGTCTAGACTTTAATGTTTAGTAGTAATTGAAACTAGTTGTTCCCCGTGCTAGTAACGTGATGTTTTATAGCGATTTCTTCGATAAATAGACAATCCCATACAACAATATTTTTGCAATACGATCCAGTAGTTCCTGAGATTAGCGCGTTGAACCAGACAAACTCTTCAGTTTTATAATATTAATTAATATATTCCATCTTTTTTTGTGAGAATATAATCATCACATAATGTCGGGGTTAAATAAGCCACCGCTCGCGCTGTTATTGGATAGTGTCGCTGTAAGTAGCTGTGAGTAGCGCTGCGGCCGCGCAGTCACAAGGCTGTGTTTATAGAGAATAGCTCTACTTATCGTATACTGTATGGGTGGCAATGACAGCAGACCAGTCACTGTGGAGGCATACCGTGAGCGCTAAGGTATTTGTGTTTGAAAGACAACGTAAAAAAGAGGTCGATGTTAACGAGACGAGCTTAAAGCTGCGATCAAAGTATCGGACGCGTCCGTCAGCCGCGGCTGAGAGACACGGCTTATTCATAATCTAGCCAGTACATTTAATACTACACTGTGCAAACTATCGGTCGTAAGACGCGAAACTGACCTTGAGCGTTCGGACGTTCGAACAGAATCTGGCCGGCTGTCGTCCGAACTACCGTGCACACTGCTAAGCCGCGTCCCTCAGCCGCGGCTGACGGACGCGTCCGATAATATATAAGTTCTCATCTTAAGCCCCGACCACCCGCGGCCATCTAATATGATTACATCGGAGGGGTGCTGACTTGAAGTGAAAGTGGACGCACTTTCACTGCAATAATTGTCTATATCAGTCACCTGAGGGCACACCAGCGATGTTATCAATAGGTAGATTCAAGTTGCTATGGCCGAAATCGGTCAGGATCATAATAATGTTCTATTGCTCTGAAACCTATTTATTAAATATCTCTTGGTCTTAGACGGCCCAAATATCTACAATCAAATGTATTTATTTATAATACATTTTCCTCAGGTTGAAGACAACAGTCTCGAACCGGTGAACTGTGAAATAATAACGACTACGGACGTGTGTAGGCACATGTCATTCACTCCCCCGACATGTGAGGCCAGGAGGAAAAGGATATCAATTATTAGAATTATGTGGAAACCAGGCTTTTGTTTTATTTAATTGTGATAATAAAGCGTCTAGATTTGAACTACACTTAGGGCTTTTTTAATAGTCAGATAACTTGTCTGAGGAATAAAAATAGCGGTTTGACATAATTATTTTCTATAGATAAGCTGTCAAACCGCCATTTTTATTACTCAGGGGTGCGTTTAAATCTTCCAGCGATGTTTCGCCGGAAAAAAATTAAACTAGCGAGGGTTCGCTGAACGGAGTCATATCTTTTTGTCAATGTTAGCTGTCAAATTCAATTGACAGCTCAGTTTATTGAACAAATAATCAATTTGCCGGTGTATTATAAATCCATAATCCAAAAATAATATTCACTCTCTAAAATAAAAATAATATTCGTTTTTACGGCAAGAATCGAGCAAAACAACAAAACTTAATGTCAGTCTGACAGCAGGATAAAATTTTGCGTGGTAAAAAGGTCGCAAAAATTTATTCCATTTAGTAAAAACTTATACCAGCGGACGACCGTAAACGGGGCAGATTAAATTTTAGTTAGCTTCATTTTTCACCACGCGGTGTACTTAAAGCCCTGGGCTGCGTTTAAATCCTATATCCAGTTTAAATTTATACTGACTAAATGTCAAACACCCCGTTTAAGTACACCGCGTGGTGAAAAATGAAGCTAACTAAAATTTAATCTGCCCCGTTTACGGTCGTCCGCTGGTATAAGTTTTTACTAAATGGAATAAATTTTTGCGACCTTTTTACCTCGCAAAATTTTATCCTGCTGTCAGACTGACATTAAGTTTTGTTGTTTTGCTCGATTCGCGCCGTAAAAACGAATATTATTTTTATTTTAGAGAGTAAATATTATTTGTTGTTTATGGATTTATATTAAACCGGCAAATTGATTATTTGTTCAATAAACTGAGCTGTCAATTGAATTTGACAACTAACATTGACAAGAAACTTATGACTCCGTTCAGCGAACCCTCGCTAGTTTAATTTTTTACCGGCGAAATACCGCCGGAAGATTTAAACGCACCCCAGATAAAAGTTATGTGACCATTGAAAAATCAGCCCTTAATAAATAATGGAAAGTCAACCATATTGACGACACGGTTGGCGCTATGGTTTTTATTTTTTTACAGTGGTAAAATCTTCAAATGCGTCCTCAACCTAGGGTGGGAAGGAAACTGTTATACTTGTATTGACTAAAAAATCTACGGTGATCTTTCAACAGGCCTTCACGTTCCAGTGTTACCGGATAAAACAGTTCCGCGACCCCGGCAGGCTTTGGCCCTCTAAAAGTGGTCCCGTCATTTTGCTGACAGCTCTTTGAGGCGTGCGTGGAACACGACGCGCTGTCGACCCGAGCATGGTACATGATCGGACGGTGAGTCACCCATTACTCGCCATCTGCATGCCCGATTTGAGTGTGATAAGAAAACTTCGAGATTTGAGCTACAGTTAATAAATAAATAATGGCTAAACAAGAATTGACGAACAAATAAACCAAAACAATCTCTTTTAACGTATGACTTGACCAATATAATGTCTGGACTTTAAGGCAGTGGTCCGACCAACGGCGAGAGAACGAGTAACTCTCGGCGATTTTCTCTCTCAAGAAACGCACAATAAATGTACATTCCGTGTAAACGAAAGAGATGCATATATTAATATGTAGTTGCATGCTCTCTGACTGTTCACACTGCCGGCGACGACTCGTTTTACTCGTTCTGTCGCTGAGCGACGAGCTTTCAAAAATTAACTCGCTCAGCGATAATCGTTCAGCGATGCTCACTCACTCGCTCGCTTGATCATTTCTTTACAGTGCGGCAGTGAATGAAATGTCACATAAAGCGACCGCGGGCGAGTAGCGCGAGTAATCGCTCGTCGCACTTGAACACTCGCTGTCGCCCAGCGACAAAACTATCGAAACTACACTCGCTTCCCGCCGATCGTCAACTCTTTTTAGAGTGTATAGTTCTACTCGTTACTCGTTCATTGTCGGCGGTCGGACCACTGCCTAAAACAGACCTCTTACTTTGTTTCAGCAGTTTCTTCTCAGAGTAGTCAGGTATTAAACACGGGCCTCATCTAGTTTATATTTTATTTCATTTCAAAACAACTCCATAACTTCAACACCATTTTTACAACACTGAAACCATTTCGAAATGAAAAACACTGTAGGAACTTCCGTATCACACCACATTTCACTCGACGCCGGATATCAGGCTCCTAAATCCGGGTAAAAAAGAAAAAAAAGACGGTTAAAAGCTTAGCAAGTATACCGAGCGAGAATCCGGGGACGAAGCGGACTGTCGGGTGTCCGAGCGTCTGCCTGCTAGCTCGAGGTACTAGCACGAATGCGCGGTGGAAACGCAACGACAGAATGAGCGATTTACAACACTGATCATCGTATAAAAAAGTGCTGATCATCTTCAAATGACTGAGCTAATTTATTTAAATCATAACTAAGAACACTGCATACTTTTTCGACTTGAGAATGTATGGGATTTATTTTATTTACTTCGCATTAAAGTTTAAGGTTCAAAAGTGCGGTTTATAGGCCTTATTAAAATAAAATTATACCTTACCTAAAATACAATCTTTCAATCTAAATCTTTATCAGAAACTGTTCATCTTTTTAAGCACTACGAATGCAATGAAACATACAGATACTAAGACACACACCTAGCGTAAAGGATTTAAAGAAATCTTATAAGCTTATCTTAATTTAAAAATAATAATTCACATCTATGTTTGATTTTTATTGTGCTTTCCTAAAAAAAAACTAAACTGCGTTTTTTAAAGGAGATGTTTCATTTTCGGCTATCAGAAGTACATAATATATCAAAAAAGAGGAAAAAAAACACAAAATTCCATTCCCACCTCATTCGGGAAAAATATTCTCTGGTCGATTTGGGTCTGATTTGTTGTGCACAACAATAAAATAGTTTTTCAATTATTGCCATGTTTTATTCAACATGGCGTCTCGTATGCTTGCATGATTCAATCGTTCTGAAATTATGTCTCATCAATACAATGTTAAGTAGAAAATAAATAAAAAAATGTGTGTGTTCTTGAAGTGTTCAAAAATAAACTAATAATCTATTGTACATATTTTTAATAAGTATCACGATTTCATCGTTCCAAAAATCTGCATTTTTTTTCATGTGTTTCTGAACGAGTTCAAAATGACTAAGTAAATGTCATCTCTACAACGTGTCATGGCTGTCTTACCTCTTAGGACAAATGTCAAACATTTTTTTATTTTTATCTTGTGCGTAAAATCCATTTAATATTATGAAAAAAATGTTACTTTATTCTATTCATGGGTAATTTTCCCAGCTTTGGTAAAATGTACATGTTATGGCCGGAACGCCATATAAAAATGAAAAATCTCCTTTACTTTGTTACGTTGCACCGTGAGTTCATGCTAGGAACTCCGGTTTCCGAACGAATACGGTCATGTTCGGACAACTCACTGCCCGCGCAAACCGCAGCAGTTACGAAAACTTCTGTTGAATTTAAGGTGTTAGGATGAAAGTCCCAGTTGTGCTGTAGGTGACGTTTGAAATTCACTTCGTATGTGAAGCTTTTTATTTTTTAAAACCTAAATGTTTTATGCTATTTGCTAAGTTTATTTTAGAATTTTTGTCCGTATTCTGAATAAGTCAGTGCTGGCTCAGACTTACGAGATACAATCCATAATGTTCTCACTGCTGGGACACAACCCTCCTTCTTATGAAGGAGGAAGAGAGATCAGATAATCCATCATTTGGGCCCAGTGCGAGTTGATGATAGATGTCATTACGTCTTCGATTCGGATTACGATGTTTTCCTTCACCGTGTTTTAGAGCATTAATGATGATATGAATTACACAAACAACTTAATGCGCCCGGCTGCGATCGAACCCTCGACCTACAACTCGTAGGTCGGGCCCGATTCTACTAGGTCACCCGTCACCACTGCTTTCAACAAGATCAGGGGGGGGTATTACAACGTCAAACCAGGCTTGTTCCGGCGAGTGAAAGTGACAGAGCTATACAAGTCGTCTAGCGCCATCTCGTTCACTCACTGGAATACCCCCCAGGTCAGCCTAAAAGCTTGCCTTTTCAACCACCTAGACTAGTTGAACCCTTTTATCGGTATTAGTTCCTAAAATCGCTCAAACCAATCGAGGTTCAGTTCAATAAACCAATACAAACAGTTATGCTTCCTTTACCGATTGGAAACTTCGATTTCAATTTCGCCAAAGTGAACACCTCTAGTTGACTTGTGTCTTCTATTTGATCAACCATTTCTATTTAGATAATATCGTAGACAAAATACGCCTTACTTGAATATCATGGCGGGTTTATCATCACTGTCAGGAATGCATAGGGCAACTTAACGAACAAAGTTTCAGTTTTTTTTTTTTTTTAGCGTGGTAAAATCATCAAATGAGTCCACCCACCCCGGGCAGGGCGGGAGGGACTGTCAGACTTTTACTGACTAAAATCCACGGTGTCCTTCAATAGCCCTTTCTGTTCCGGGGTCACGGTAAGAAAATAATCCCGCGACCCCGGCAGGCTTTGGCCCTCTGAGAGGGGGGCCCCGTCAGTGTCCATGGTCGGGCAGCGAGTTGCCCTTTACTCGCTGCCCGCATGCCCGCGCCTACGGTGGCCGGAGATCATCTGCTGACGTCCGACGCCAGAAAATACGCCTTATTTGAATATCATGGCTGGTTCATCTTCATTGTCAGGAATGCATACGGCAACTTAACGAACAAATTTTCAGTTAGTGAAAGTCTGACAATCCCTCCCCTTAAACTCAGGGCGAGACTCACCCAGGGCAGGGCGGGAGGGACTGTCGGACTCTTACTGACTAAAATCCACGGTGTCCTTCAATAGCCCTTTATGTTCCGGAGTCATGGTAATGAGATAAGTCCCGCGCCCCGGCAGGCTTTGGCCCTCTAGAGGGGAGCCCGGTCATCATGCTGACGCTCTTTGAGGCGCGCGTGGAACACAACGCGCCGTCGACCCAGGCATGGTCTATGGTCGGACAGCGAGTCGCCCATTACTCCCCGCCCGCATGCTCGCGCAAACTCAGGGCGTTAGGACTCGTTTGCTCATTTT
Organism: Agrotis clavis; assembly: GCA_954870645.1. Taxonomy (NCBI): domain Eukaryota; kingdom Metazoa; phylum Arthropoda; class Insecta; order Lepidoptera; family Noctuidae; genus Agrotis; species Agrotis clavis. The sequence continues at coordinate 17,580,607 of OX940939.1, forward strand.
ACCAATTAAAAACCTGGTTCCCCAATGGTGAAAGCGGAGGTGAACCGATACAACACCCACATTTCGTCAGTTATGATTTAAGTCCCATAAATAGGGGTGCTATGACAGGAAACCTCCACGTGCGCCCGTGGACTGGAGTTCCCTCTCGGATACGTCCGGGGGGAAGACCAGTTTTTCGGGCCGGTGCACCCTGGGATGCGGGCAAAAACTCTTCCTTAGGCACTGTGTGCCTAAGGGGTCTCTTTGCCCGTATGCGAATAGCCTGTCGTGTGGACGCTCCAACGCGTGTCCCTCTGATTAGCAGAGGGCACAGCGGTGGAGCGGGCTTGCGGACGGTGAGTTATGGGTAGCTCGCCGTCCGACCAAGGACCAAGCCCGGGTCGGTGGCGCGTCGTGTTTCGTGCCAAATGCCTGCTGGGGTCGCGGGTTTTTTCTTAACCCAGGTTACCGTGGCCCCGGAACGTAAAGGGTATAGGAAGGAACACGGGTGGATTTTAGTCAGTAAGAGTCTGACAGTCCCTCCCGCCCCACCCAGGGCGGGAGAACTCATTTGATGATTTTACCACCTAAAAAAAAAAAAAAAAAAGTCCCATAAATAATGAAGCCATAGGCGGCGACCGTTCGCGCCCGGCATTGGTCGAGGCCATGCTGCGGGGCGAGACAATATGGGTAGCGGTCGGCTCCTTCTGCTAAGCAGTCATGCTAGCCAACGTAGAGGCGGGACGCCTTAGGGAGAGGACAGTGTCCACCTCATGGTTACCTGATGAGACACCGCGACCACGGCAAGCTTCAGCCCTCTAAGGGGGGCTCGTCAGTTAGCAGACATCTCTTTGATGACCGCGGGGAACATGATGCGCCGTCGACCCGATTACGGTCCATGATCGGACGGCCAGTCACCCATGACTCGCCATCCCCATACCCGGCGACGTCAGTTGCCGCGGGCGTCTCCCAATCTGATCTGCCATGGAAATTACCACAAAGATTTTTAAAAACACTTTATTTAAATAATAATATAATCCGTGTTGAACAAAAGGCATTTTAATGATTTTATTTTGAAGCAAATGCTGTTGGACTACAATTAGCTACCTCACCCCGTAATGTTTAGTCTTACAATCGGTTGAAAAGTTCTTTGTTTCGGGGAATCTATTGTGCCGTGCCCGCAAACGTTTTGAATCGTCGGGTTAAGTCGTCCAAACTGAAATAAAATTAATGGTATCCTAGGCATTTACGCTATACAAAACGTATTTACAATATCGTTAGCTACAGGTCAAAATATTAAAATGAAATACGGTGCCGACGTAAATGAAGTAAAATATAAAATGAGGCTATTTTTTTTGCGCTTGAACTTAATCTTGCCCAGAGGCAAAAATGAAGCCTTAGATGGAAGAAAAAAAACATTTGAGCAGTACTCTTTAACCGACTTCGAAAAGGCGGAGGTTATCAATTCGTCAGAATAATTATGTATTTTTTTTAACTAAATATGTTGCATTTTCTACTAGTCACAAATCCATAGTCCAATGTTTTAGGTACTATTATAAAATCCATTGCAATATTGCTCGATCCGAATAACGACTAGGAATAATTAAAGCAGAAACAAAGTCTGCTATCAATGTCCTTTATTCTCAGTATCATCTACTAGAACAATAATCTTAAACACTAAAACCTTGTTTTAAATCCTTAAAATTAAATTCTTAAATGGCTTCCAACACAAGTAGGCTCCTCAAGAACTAGGCTCGTAAGTCATCAGCGTACGAGTAGATCGCGGCGACAGCGCCATCTGTGCCCGTTGCCAGTTGCCAGATGTGGCAGATAGCAAGTTGGCAAGTTCTGATTTATTGCCACGACTTGGCATGCGCTGCTTTTGATTAGAGTAGGCTCGAGATGAGGTTTTGCGGGTAAATTAGAACTTAGAAGTGAAAGTAGATGATGTGATGTTTCATGACTTATTGATCAAGGAAATCGCACGTGACGTGCGACATATAGGCGTTTTAGGAGAAGTCTTAATCTAAATGTGTTTTGGTAGTCGCTGCTATGTCTTATTTTAATTACATTAAAAAAATCGCTTCTGAGGCGTTAGCACCAGCCGGGTCATGAGATTTTTTAATCGGGTTACCGTGATCTAGGAATAGAGGGTAAATGAAGAGACACGGTGAATTTTAGTTAGTACGAGTCTGAAAGTATCTTTCGCTCCACAAAGTGCAGGAGGACTTATTTTATGATTTTACCAAATAAAAACGATGCTAGCAAGTGCGTGATGTAAATACCTCGATTTTAAAATTGATAATAGTCGTTTCACCTACAATTACTGTTGCGCTTGCGTTCACAGAAATAACGAATTGAAACGAGCCCTTAATCTAGTTTAAAGTTTAAACTAGATTAAGGATTAAACAAAGCATAATTTTCAACTAATTTATGCCTGATCGGGTTGCCTAAAAGGGGGAGTGACTTGAGCAGTTTAATCTGTTTGGCTTGAAGTTTAGACACATGTTGTATACATAATTTATGCCATTGAATAGTATGCTAAATTTTGTGCTGCCCTGTGTCTAGGAAAATTCGTAAAACCGTTGTTCCCAGTTATCATTTAAAAACCTTTGACAGTCGTTATTGTTTTTCAAAAGCTTGAAAGTCTAAAATTACCAAGGAGTACTTAACGTATTACCCAGTTACTGAGGTGTGGAGGTCAGATATACAATTACTCCATGTAAAACATTTATATTTAACTGCATCAGGTTTGACTGGAAGCTGACCCAGTTGGGTCGATATAGTTGGGAAATGGCTAAGCAGATGATGATGATGTTTGGTTAATGTTCAAAGTAAATAACTACTTTGTATAGTCAATTCCACTAGGATGGAGTGTCTGGGATCCACTTCCTGAGGGTCTAGCAAAAGATGCCATTCGCAAATCATGGCCATATTAGAAAAAAAGGCACCACAAGAACGCACATGGTTTCTGAAGGTACAGGATTTGTTTTTAGTCATTCGATGACATGCAACGTTGCTGCGTCGCGCGTATTGACGTGCATTTTTCACGTTACGTTAAGAGGATTGTATAGCGGCTGCCTTTTCAAAAAATTGGTATTTAGAAAAACTCGTGCTGTCCCTCTCGCTCGTTGAAAAACCCCCGATCGTGCGATAGAGAGCGTTGCAGCTCGCGACTGAATGTGAGTATTTTTTATATGAAATTTGTCTCTCGGGAGAAAACGTTTTTCACATACTAAATCACGTCCAATCTCTTAGATTCTAGTGTCAATCGTTTCAGCATATTATATTCTAGGTTTGTAGGTTTTGCTTTTTTTCTAAAACTTCTTTGTTTTTAAAATACAAAGGTTTTACTTTAATGAAGATTTTGTCATAAAAATAGTAACTTTTAGGCGCCTGTTACTTTCAAACTATTATAAATTTTGAAAAAAAGAAAACCTACAAACCTAGTTTTTTACAGTGTCAGAAGCATTCTAAAAAATCATTGAGATAGGATAACATTTAGGGGTAGGAAAACGTTTTCTCTTTTAGTATGGACGAGCGCTCGGTAGACGACAGTCTTAACGTGCACGTCCCGTGAACGTAACGTGTCTCGTTACCGCACCGTTCCACGTTGATGACATCATGACGTGGAGATGTGGACAGGCTCCAAGTGGGAAGACTTCTAAAATTCATTCGCCAGTAAAAAGCTAAATTATTCTTGAGTGACATAAGCTATATTTATTTGAATTGCACCTTTACGAAGTCAAATCAAGTCAATTAGCCCACAAATGTTTACCAACAAAACCCCTGTCATTATTCTAACGCCAAAAGAACCTTTATGTTCAATAAATACAAACAAACTTGCTGCTTTCCTTCATTTATCTCCTTCTTAACGTTTATAAATGACTCGAATACTACTTTACACATGAATCGGGTAGGGGTCCGGTTGACCCCGTCAGTACCGTATCTGATTTGCATGTCGTCAACAAGTCTTCCGAGTACAAAGATTGATTTATATAAGTCTATGTAAAAATCTTATATTCATTACACTGCAATTTTTCACAAGAATATCATAAAATAATCGGTGAGCGCTAACTTTGGAAAGGTAAATGAAAATGGTGAATATTCAAGTATATATTTTAACCGGTCAGTCTTTGGAGAAAAGACAGCGCTACAATTTTTCAAAATCAATGCGGTTTTCTTTCGCTTTTTTAATTTTTTACATATTTACCCTGCACTAGGAATTTCTCCTGTTTAGGTTTAAGAAAATGCTAGTATAATTTATTGTTCATTCGTTAATATTAGAAAGCAAATGTTGGCTTTAAGTACAGAAGCTGTTATAAACAACATGAGATTATAACATAATTATATTTTACTCTAAAATGCATGTAATGTGCTCATTATTTTGACAACCTTGTTTGAGCAAAGTCGACCTTGCCGTTCTGTTTCAAGGAGCGGCCGGCAAAGTTCGCTGGTCGCTCTAACAGGCCGGCAAAACATTGCCGGCCGCTTTTTTATTCTGTACGTTTCAACGTTTTAAAAAAACAAATGCAAAAAGATTTTATTTAAAACACAGATAAAGAGATAGGTACAAAAAGGTTTCATTCCATATTTGGCTGTATAGTTCCAACTACCATTGCTAAAAAAAAAACAAAGGAGCAACAAAAGCGCGGTTCAGCGAAAATTTTATTTATATTACCCGACTGCGCCAGGAGGGTTATTTAGTGACTTTTTTGCTAAAAATGAGCTCTCAAAGCGAAAATTCTTCCGATTCAATGTAATGTCTGGCAGATGAAGCTAAACTAGTAGTTGAAAATTTAATACCGCGAAACTCAAAGGAAAAATTTACGCTTACATAATTATAATTTCTAGTTCATTAATATACATTTTATTTAAATTACTTGCTGGTTTTATTTAGGTTAGGTACTTGCATTTTTGAGTAAAGCACTATACAAGCATTGGCCCACTATGACTGCTTCGCTGGTCACGCTATGATTGCCTCGAGCTAGCCTAGCCACGCTCTAGACCTTCCAGCAGTGTCGGCCTGGAGCTGCGCTACGCTGCGCTGTCGGCCATCATCAGCGCCACCAGCAAAGTAGTCATTATAGACCGCGGCAGTAATGTACTATTGAATATTTTGAAATTCTAGATAGATAATAACTTGTTTTAATTAACCAACATCGTGCTAAGCTTTGTTGAAATAATATTTTACATTGTTTAAAATAAAATGTGTTTTGAACTCGTTATTCACCACCACAAAGCATTCAGGTACCAGGATTACATAAAAACACGCAGCTTGTATGTAATTGTTCACTGGCATCGATACAGCGTCGACCCAGCACCAACAAACAATAGCGCTTTGCAAATTGGAAACACAAAACGCGACACTACACTACGCGAGATTTTATTATTTTTCATACATTCCTAGTACAATGTAATATGTTGACATGAGAAAACAATGTTTCGGAATCAAAATAGAATGTCTAAATTAATGCTGTTATTTTCCTTTGGTCGAGGAAATTGGGCCAAAATACGTAGAATTGTTATTATTATTCTAACGACACACAGGTAAATTATATTCAGAACTAAACAACAGGAACTTGACTATGGCTGGTATAATTCATGCTTGGTTCAATCCTGATACATTGTACTCAAACAATGTCCCATTGCGAAGGACCCTCAATAGACCTACACAATACTTAAAGAGACCTAATCCGAGCGAAACAAAGCGATGTGTCACCTTTATAATACGAACCTTGTACGGAATTTTGACCGCACGGTTGGCGCAGTTGAGCGCTCGACTACTACGCAGCATGTTGGAACAAATATTTGGATGATCTGCAAGTAGTTCTGGGTGTTTGTATACGTGAGTTTCTAGGTTTGTAAACGGACCCACGATACAGGAGAAATGACTAGAGAGGGGCAAATAAAAAAAAAAAAACTGCCGGTTTCTTTGTTATCATTATAATATATCAACCCGCACTGGACCCGCGTGGTGGATCATGGCCCACTCCCTCTCACAAAGAGGAGGCCTGCGTCCCAGCAGTGGGAACAATATAGGCTGATGATGGTGATGATGTGATTATTATAGATCTTTTCAAGATTTGAAGCGTCCACCCTAGGCTGCATCAGTTAAAGAACGGCTAAAGTATAACTCTTTTTTGAAGGCGCTCCCTCACCACGAGCATTAACCTGTAATGTAATGTTACAGATTCGAACATTTCATCAGTGACGGAAGAAAATCGATCATCTAAATGCACACCTTGTATCAAATCTGTACTAAATGTACGCGAATGCTCTTCAGTCAGGGAGGTAGTATTGTAATGTAACGCTCAACGTAGAATCTATACTAATATAGGTAATACGTTACATTACTCGCGAATGCTCTCGGTGAGGGAGTGCCTTTAGGTGCTATAACATATTGAGTCACGAATTGAGTCCTCCCATCCGGTGGATGGAAGCACCGCTGGGTGGAGCGGAAAGGACTATAAAACTTACTGAAATCAACCATGTTTCGTCAATTGCCCTTTACGTTCCAAGTCACAGTTACCTCTTTGAAGAGTCCCGCGACCCAAACTGTGTAACTCATAACCTTCATAAAAAAAAACAAATTCCCTTTTCGTTATCTGGAACTCCTTCCATGAGAAATATATTAGAAAGAATAATAGAATAAAAAACCTAAATTTGAAAACACGAAATATCCATTACAAGACTTTTCAGCTTAGAAAAACTAAGCCGAATATTGTGAAGACAATTTAGTGCCGTGATAAATATTTCTTCATCGAATAGTGTTCTATCAACTAAGCCTGTAAAATTGTTAGTGAATAACTTATAAAGCTGTTAAGTTACTGAAAAAATATAAGAATAATAAATATTTTGTTTAACGTTATAGTTGCTATGAAAAATAAAACAGAACAAAGTTTTTGAATGAAAAGAAATACAATTCCTTGACCACGCGTGTTTATCTTTCATGTCATAAAAGACAGTATTTTATTCATCATCTGCCTCAACATCTGCCTAGCCTTTTCCCAACTATATTGGGGTCGGTTTCCAGTCAAACCGGATGCAGCTGAATATCAGTATTTTACATGGAGTGACTGCCTATCAGACCTCCACAACCCAGTTACTGGGCAATATGATACCCCATGGTAAGACTGGTTGTCAGACTTATGAGCTTCTGACTAATAGTAACGACTGTCTAAGATCTACAAATGACAGCCGGGAAAGACAGTACCTACTTTATTATTTACCATAAAAACATTTTACACATTGATCCGACTCGAAAGACCAATATGGCGAAGCACATTTTGGAGTACTCGAAGTCTACAAAATGGAAATACCAAGTAACCTAAACCCAAAACCAACTTAGAAACACAATTCCACTCGCAATCTTACCGATCAAATAGAAACGTGCCTCTCTTTGAGTCTGACGTCTCGGCAACAATCTTAACAAACAAAAATAAGTATTGCAGCTTCACTGTTTATGTTAATATAAACAGGAATAGATGCATTCTGAAGATATTACAAAGAATAATATTGATATTATTTAATATCGATGTAAGCAGTGTTTTGTGAGCTGAGCTGTGATTCGTCGAGAGAGAAGTGTCTTGTGGGTGCAGTCACAACTTGCACTTTGAAGGAATGCATGTACTCATGTTCGTGGAGAATCGTAGTACGTGGATTCGCGAAGTTATAAAGGGAGAACGACGTGAGGATATGTTTGTATGCAGCTGTAAAGCATTTAAGATGTTTTTGGACTCTTCATAAAGTCGTCGTCCACCTATATACATCTCAAACATTTAATATTCAGCCTTGACTATCTCTTTGCAGTGATCGCAAACGTTATTTCTGAGTATCGGATTTTTCTTTAGGTTCGAATTCGGGTTTTTACCCTTCCATTCTAACTCACCCCACTAGGGGACGACTATATCTAAGCACTAAACCCGTAGTTTTGACCGAAACATCTTCGACGGACACTAGATTAGTCAAGGACACGAAATAAAAATTGGTGGCAACACGATTGCACAGTTGTTCCGTACCGTGTAATAACAAGAAGAAGGGTCCACTCAAAAGTTTCGAGTCATTTTCAGAGGTGCCGTATCTTCATTGACGGACATAGAGTAGACCCCCAGTTCTATTTTTAACTTCTAAAGAACTCCTCGTCCACCTTTTCATCCGTATAAATAAATAATATATATCGGTAATCCGAAGTATCCCGGAGTTAGCTAAAACTTTCAAAGAGTCACCATCATTAATTAATTGAGACTATTTATACATATCCGACGCGACGCTGTGCGACTCCGCGCGACTTCGTGTGAACTTCCTCTCGATGTTCGAGATCGGTTTATCAGGCTTTTGTCGTTCGGTTTTGTGTTTATACTGCTTAAGAGCGCCCTTCCCCATCCGACGAACGGCAACGCGAGCATGGCCAAAAAGCTTGTTGTTTCATCCAGAACAAGAGGCAAACCCGTCCCCGCTCGACTCGTGCCCCGCTTACCTCTTACCGCCACATGGCTAACAAGCAAGTGAGAACGCGATAACATTAAAGAAAAAATAGTGTGCGGAAGTTTCATAAAACTTGTTCCAAGAAATACGTGTTTTTTCGTAAGCCTTACAAGATTATGAAAAAAGGTTTTGCATTTAGAAACTCCATTACATTTGCAAGGTTTCTATGCAAATATTTCTTTCCGGTTACAATTAATGAGTACATTATAAACGCCCAAACAGCATATAAAATTTGTGCAAAAAAGCTGATTTTTGGAGGTTTGTACTGAATTTGTTTCTTAAAATTTTGATTTCGCGTTTTGATAGAAACCTAGATATAGTGCACAAGATGCCTATTAGTTCAAAAGTTTCAAAGAAATATCTGTTACAACGCCATAATCACGTACGAGCGTTTGTATGAAAAGATAGACGGGTTGGCCGCCCTTAAGGTTGAAATAAAAGTTGTAGCACCGATTTGAAATCAAGAGTGTTTTTGTATAACGATGTGTACTTTTTTTGCCCCTCACTACTTCTGTGTTGTAGTGCTATTACAAACATAGAAACATACATACACAAAAACCGAGACCCTGAACAACTACCCACTTGTAGGTCATACAAGTATTTGTTCCGTGCGGGGATCAAACCCGGGATACACTGAAATATGCCATGGTGACTTATACTCAGTCGCGGGACTCACGAATCACCATGACCCCGGAATGTAAAGGGCTATTGAAGGACACCGAGGATTTTAGTCAGCACGAGTCTGACCGTCCCTCCCTCTCTGCCCTGGGTGGGAGGACTCATTTGATGATTTTAACACGCTAAAAAAATGATTACTATACTCAATCAGGTATATCTCAAAATCGCCATATTTTTTATCTGAGCTACATTGTTGGTTAGTAACATGAACTATATTTTGTTATCAAACTTTTACCCTTGCTTAGCTGGCTGGCTGCCTAAACTAATAAACAAGGCTATCTTTTCCTAGAAATAAAAGATTAATTGAATTAATCCTTCTTTCTTTCTTTATCTTTTTATAAACAAAATTTCGCAAAAAAACATTGTAATCTCTTGGGTTACCAGGAGAACAGAGGCTTAAAGATACTTATTGAACGGGAGACTCGCTATTTATAACACCATAATTAAAGAGCTTTAAATCGAGTGTATAAAAGACGAAATTATGTGTTTTTCTCAAACATTTACTTGCTTAAATATTTCCCACTGATGCGGGGCAATCGCCCGCTTGGTTTGAGAGACTGTCATAAAAGGTCAATGGGGTATTTTACTGCAAAAATCTAATTAGGTAAAGGGAGATTATTTGGTGAGACAGGCAAATCAGTGAAAGAGTCTTAAAAGTCTCTCAAAACGTTACCTATGCATGCTGTAATGCGAAATGATTTGTCACTACGTCTTGTCCACTTTAGTGGTGAACTAGTTGCATCACATCGCATTACTGCATGCATAGGTAACGTTTCGAGGACTTTTAAGACTCTATCACTGAGTTGCCTGTCTCACCAAATAATCTCCCTTTACCTTACATTCGTTACAATACCAAAAAATATTTGACCCTTTTTTTCATCTGTTACGTAAGCCAAAATCAACTAAGATAAGACACTTATAATATTGCCATTACGTCACAAACTAAACAGTTTTTACTTGCTTCTGACGTTGCCCTCACTCTCGAATTTTGATGCGTTAGCCCCTTCGTACACTAGGCGACGCAAGTCTCCGATACCTTACGATTTTGGTATTCATTGACGCGTGCTTGTGTTCGAACGTCTATGGGTTTGTATTGCGATAGCCGCTTGAATACCGAAGTCGTAAGGTATCGGAAATTTGAGTCGCCTTGTGTACGAAGGGCCTTTTACTTACACCGTGACTTTTTAGTCGTCTTACAACGGCAGCCCAGTTCATGTATCCGATTACTAGTACACGTTTATAATATAAAAAAAAAATGGTATTTAAGAGATTTGAAAAAAATTAAAATAAAATTTTAAGTCGTTATTATGACGCAAGGCGTAGTTATAAACAGTTAAACACCCTTGTCTCATAGAAAATGGAGATGGAATGATCTGCCCAACTATTACGCTGGGTAGGTATACTCTACGTCTACAGCTTGATACGTAAACATTTTAACAGAGTGTTTCATATTTCTAATGTACTTACTTATTAACAATAAAAGTTATTATTAAAGATTAAAAAAAAACCTCGCACTGAGATATATTATTTTTAGGTCGAATGTACCTAACATTAAGTGGACCACTTTTGTAAGACTTTCAAATTCAAATTCAAATTCATTTATTTGCAAAAACACGTGTACATAATATACATAGTAAAATGCATAATATAGATGTTACGGGATATTCTTTGTCTCAACATGTTTGACCATCGCTGGCGTACAAATTAGTTCGAGGGAACATAACATTTCAAAAATAATTACAAAAAAACAATATGTTGAGGACAGCGCCATCTCTGAAAACATCTTGTCAACATTGAACGAACCACGGCAGACTGATGTGCGCCTGCGCAGCTGCGACAACATTCATGCTACGTCGCGCGTCACGTAGTTCATCGGCTCATCCAGAGATGGCGGTGAAGGACGCCGGCGTACGACTATATATATGGGGCGCGGACGACGTGACTTGCTCTCTTGACTTTTTACCTTGCTCTATTTCTTCATCCGCTACCATATAATTTAAATTTGTATTTGTTCATTTGCTAATTAAATCTGTTTCTCAACGTTAATAAAATATTCATTGCTGGCTGCCACACCCTGAGTCAATCCCTAAGGACACACCAAGAACAAACTTAAGGGCACACCTTAAGATTGGACCATCGAGCCGAACGTCTGATCGCTGCCAGTGAAAGACCTCAGGGGTGCCTGGCAATCCTTCTACTCTCCTATTCATTCTGTTTGTACTAAAACCGTGCTTTGTGTATACAGGAACGCATAGACCAGCTCCGTGCGCGCTTTGTTCATCACAGCCGTGCCAAAGGAAAACGTGAGTACCCACACCTTCCATCAATTTGCCAAAATGAGTTTGTCCGAGGATATCAAAAGGCTAGCAGATTTAAAAAAGAAACGAGGTACCATTAAAGGTATGCTCACCCAGTTCGAAAAATGTGTAAATTTGTTAGTAGGTAGCGAAATTAATCCTAAGCAAAAAGCAGAATTAGAATTACGCATAAAGTCTGCTCAAGGTTTGCATCAGGAATTCACTAAAGTTCAATCATTAATCGAGGAAATAGTGTCGGAAAAAGACATATCGGAACAATTAGAGTACAGAGAGACTTTTGATAATTCTTACTATAGTTCTGTCGCTGAAGCTAATTGTTTAATAAATAATAGTAACGGTAGTAGTAACAAACATGAGTGCAATCCCAATAGTTCAGAACACATTTGCAATTCCAATACTTTAGTAAAATTGCCAACGATTTCGCTTCCCAGCTTCGACGGTTATTACGATAATTGGTTGGAATTCAGAGATATGTTTCTATCCATGATTCATAATTCTAAGCAACTTGACAATATTCAGAAATTTCACTATTTAAGATCATCTCTAACCGGAAATGCGTTGCAAGTTATTAAATCCCTAGAGTTCTCTTCAGATAATTATAACGTCGCATGGGAATTGATTGAAAATAGATTTGATAATAATAAGTTGTTGGTGCACAATCACGTCAAAGCGTTATTTTCGATGGCAGCCGTCACTAAGGAATCGCCTGCGCAAATTAGAAAACTAATAGATACGGTACTTAAGAATTTACGTGCTTTAAAAATACTTGGCGAGCCTACACAATTCTGGGACACTCTGCTAATTTATCTGATAACCACCAAATTAGACGTTGCGATTGAAAAGGAATGGGAACAGTTTAAAAGCACTAGTGCAAGCCACTCAAATAAAACATTTAACTCAAACTCGCTCATACAGTTCTTAAAAAATAAGGCTGACACTTTAGAAATGGTTAAAGTTAACACTTCTCAGGCTTCTCATGCAAATCAGAATAAAATTAAAAGGCAATCTCAAAGTTTCGTTGCTACTCAAAACAATAAGAAGATTTATAAGTCTACCCGCACGTGTGTAAAATGTAACGGAAAACATCCGTTGTATGGGTGTCAACAATTTTTAGACTTAAATTCTCAAGATAAGCTTCAGTTCGTCAAGAATAAGAATCTCTGCATTAATTGTTTATGGTTAGGGCACTCAGTCAGTGATTGTCGGGCCGGCCCTTGCAAGCAATGCCATACCAAACATAATACTCTTTTACACAATGAATTTAATGAGGGTAGCGCTGCGTCCACTGTGGATCAAGTACCTCAGTCTAAGACCATAGATTCGCAAAATAGTTCCTCGTCAGTAGTTCAGACTTTTCACACAGTCGTAAATTCACACAATAACGATAGTAAAAGTTTGCTAAGTACACGCGCTTTACAATCGGTTCTACTGTCGACAGCTATAGTTGAGGTCCTTGGCAAAGACAATAAGTATTATAAGGCCCATGCTTTGTTGGATAACGGCAGTCAACACTGCTTCATCACAGATTCTTTATGTAAAAAACTAAACACACAACGAATACAGTCCACTTGCCAGATTAGCGGAATAGGACATTCAGTCACACAGGCAGTCCATTCCTGCGAAATCAATTTTAGATCGATATACGGCGATCACAATATGCACATTAAATGTTTGGTTTTACCTAACATTACGTCGACTATACCGGCCACAAGTATAGACATTAAAAATATTTCCATACCTAAAGACATTAGGTTAGCTGATCCAACTTTCTGTACACCTTCACACATTGATTTATTAATCGGTGCAGATTGTTTCTGGGACTTAATTGTTAATGATAAAATCCGTTTACCTTCAGGACCTTATTTAGTAAATACTAAATTAGGGTGGATCATTTCGGGTCCATTGTACACTAAAACCTTACACACAAATAAAGTTCAGTGTCATTTTGTACAAACAACACAATTAAACGAGCAATTAAGAAAGTTCTGGGAAATTGAAGAGATTTCTCATTCACGTCAGCATCTTTCAATAGAAGAGAGTACATGTGAAAATCTTTTTACTCAAACTACTAAGAGGGTAGACAAGGGTCGGTTTTCGGTTCAGATTCCACTAAAGGAATCGGCAGAAGCGCTAGGCGATAGCTATGAAGTTGCAAAGACCAGATTTCTTTCATTAGAGCGTAAACTCGAACGTAATCCACAATACAAACACATGTATAGCAACTTCATGCGAGAATACTTAAGCCTAGGACACATGACCCTCATTGACAACGATTATAAGTTGCCATATTATTTCCTACCGCATCACGGCGTTCTCCGCGAAGATAGTGTAACAACTAAATTACGCGTAGTGTTTGATGCTAGTCAAAAAACAGCTACAAATAAATCGCTAAATGAAATACAGTTTACGGGACCTGCACTGCAAAACGATTTATTTACAATTATTCTACGTTTTCGTCAATATAAATACGTAGCATGTGCAGATATCGAAAAAATGTTTCGACAAATTCTAGTTCACGAGAATCAAAGAAATTTGCAATTAATATTGTGGCGAGAAACACCGTCAGATCCACTCAGTGTGTACCGTCTTAACACGGTGACGTACGGAACGGCGTCAGCACCGTACTTGAGTATTCGCTGTGTTAGACAATTAGGTTTAGAATGTAAAGACGAATTAGTTTCTCGGACTATATTGGAAGATTTCTATGTCGACGATTTAATTACAGGGGCTGACTCAGAGGCACAGTTGTCTTATATATGTGAAGGGGTAGCGGAAGTGTGCCAATCCGGTTGTTTTCCCTTAAGAAAATGGATAACGAACTCGCCTAACGTTGGTCTGAACACGGCACAAAATAGTAATGGATCAAAGTATTTATCTTTAGGTGAGAATGTCTCTAGTAAAACATTAGGCCTTGGCTGGTACAACAGCAAAGATGAGTTTCATTTCACATCTAAAATAAACAATGATTTCTCTAATGTGACTAAACGTTCTATTTTATCTGCAGTTTCTCAGATTTACGATCCTTTGGGGTTATTGAGTCCGGTAGTTATAGTAGTTAAAGTTCTTCTTCAAAAACTGTGGCTTAATAAAGTAGGTTGGGATGATGGTCTGCCTCAAGATATAGTATTGCATTGGAAAAAATTCATTGAGTCAATATCGAATTTACATAAACTGCGAATTCCTAGATTTATAATGTGTGATTTACCCAATTTAATTGAGTTACATGTGTTCACCGACGCAAGCCAAACTGCCTATGGTGCTTGCGCGTACGTTCGTACCTGTAATGCGAATGGTGACGTCACAGTAAAGTTGCTATGCGCTAAAAGTCGTGTAGCACCGGTCAAACCAGTTAGCGTTCCGCGGCTCGAGTTGTGTGGCGCGCTTGTGGGAGCGAAATTACTAGATAAAATTAAAAAATCACTCCGCGTTACGTTCAGTAATATTGTTTTATGGACAGACTCAACAATAGTGTTAGGTTGGCTTAGAATGTCTCCTAATCAGCTCAAAACCTTTGTCCAGAACCGCGTTGTGGAGATAAATGAGTTGACAAGCAATGAGTGTTGGTTTCATGTCAGTGGAAAAAATAACCCAGCAGACTTGTTATCACGCGGTGTAGGATTAGAAGAATTGAGTGCATCACCGCTGTGGTGGAACGGACCGTTGTTTTTACATGGTAGGTCGAACACTAATTGGTCACATAAACAAAATAACTTGGGTCAGATTCGGACGGATACCTTACCCGAACTAAAACTAAACATTTTAAGTGTACCCGTCACTACTTTAAATGGCGTAATTGAATTTAAAAGATTTTCTTCATATAGCAGACTTCGACGCGTTTGTGCATTCGTGTACCGTTTTATTAAAAATGCGAGAGAAAAGGATCACACTAAACGTAATACCGGTTCCTTATCAGTTGACGAGCTAAAGAATGCAACAACATTACTCGTAAGACTGGTACAAAGAGAATCGTTCCCCAATGAATTAACCCTGGAGTGGTCGCGTGGACTACATATGTAATCCACCTATACAAAATCGATAGTTTCCAACAATCGATTTGCTTTAATTTGTTGAGCCTCCAGGTACTTTCACATGAATGATTGAGCGACACACTCCGTGCAGCATAAGCTTAGGACTCACTCGGTTGTGTCACAGGAGCTCAGTAAAGTGCGTGGACTACAATTGTAATCCGCGCGACCAATTACGTAAGTATTTTTTTTACTTTGAATTGTCATGTTTTCATTTATTGTAGACAAATAATATCTTAATTTGTTTTGTTTTGTCACATTATTGTTATTTACGATGTTTAATTTTAGAAAAAAAATGGACAATGCACGTGATGCACTAATTTAGTAGTACTATTTCGTGGCTAGCTGAAGTTGATGTGGGAAATGATGTTTATGAAGCTGAATCAAGCTCTGACGAAGAAATTGATAATTTACAAGAGGAAGACCATCAATCAAAATCCCAGCAAGAGCAAGAGATACCAGGTGATGGATCTGACGAAAGTTCTGAAGAAGGTATCCATCTCAGCAACGTCGCCAACGCACTGACTTTTACAAAGAAGTAAATGGCACATTATGGTCGAAAATAAGTCTCGTAAACAAAGGGATAATACAAAGCCATAACATAGTATTTATACCCGAAAGGAACAGCTCGTCAAAAAACAACCCTAGAAGACTGATTTATCTAATATTATACTAAGAAGAAAATTGATTATATCGAGGAGAAACATAGAAGAGAACGAGATGCTACACAGACCAATGAAACTGAAATTTGAGGCTTTACAGGAATATTACTAATGGGTGAAGTAGTTGGAAAAAGAAAAGTACTGGTACTTTGTATTATATATGCAGAAACTCAACCCACTACCTCGGAAGGCGCATCGAGCAATGTTGCGCGCCGTTGCCGTGAGTGTGAATGAGCGCGCATTATAAGCACTAGGAAGATGTGCACCAAGTGTACTAAGTTTTTATGTGGGGATCATTTCAAGATTATGTGCCTATCCTGTCCTAAAAATAACATTTAGATATAAGTTTTTACTATTATTTATAAATTGTCATCGCAATAAGAACAGTCCCAGTGATTTTCATGCCATGTTAGAGAAGATTTGAAATATTTTTGATTATTTGTAACACAGGGGTTGTGACAGGGTTGGCATGATTAAAACAAGTTGTTTTAAAACACATGTTTAAAACAGTGTTTAAAACAGTTTGAAATTAAACAGTGTTTTTTATTACATGTTTAAAAACAAAGATTAAAACAAGTTTTAAACATTGTATAAAACAATACGAAAAAAAACATGTATAAAAACTACTTTTCATGGCGCTTATCTGAATATAAAATGAAAATAAAATAATATTTGAGTCTGAATAGTTCAACATAAAACCAATCGAGTCTCTATTGCTGTTATATTTTTGAACTTTCATTGGAATTGTAATTAACCTAATCATTTTTTTAATAAAAATGTTGCCCCACACTAGGAATTTTTACTGTGTCGTGGGTGCGTTTACAAACATAAAAACTCACACGCAAAAACTCCCAGCCCCGACAGCATTATTTTTATGTTGTGTATTTCATTCAATCAAACAAATAAGTATGTAAGTACCTACCAGGATTTGTATGGGACAAGATAGCACCTATTTTTGAAACATTATCATAATTCATAATAATTTCAAAACAATTAAAATTGTACCTAACAATTTTGATTAAAAAACAACATTAGGTACCTAGTCATATAAAAAATGTAAACTTCGATCCCTAATGTCGGCTGACGAAAGAAAGTAATTTAAAGGATTATTGGTTATTCCCCTATTTTTTAGAGTAGGTCGGTGTTTCTTCGGTGGTTCATTGTTCATAAGGTGATTCCCCGCGCGCGGGGAATCACCTCATGAACAATGAACTATTTCTACGAATAGGAGGCGCGCCGCCTGACCCGCTAGGAAAGTCCCTACGTCGTCGCCCAATATAAAATCAACATTAGAACATACCTACCGGGTGAATGTGAAGCGTTTGATTACGCAACATACAAATAAATGTTAGGTATCTATTGTCTATTGATCGTTTTTTTGTTATTATTTAATTTATTATGGCGTGTTTATAAAGATCTAGTCTAGAAAAGAAACATAGTCGAATCAATTTGAAATAATGCCCTAAACTAAAAAAAAAACAAAAAAAACACTTGTTTAAAACATTTTGAACTGTTTGTTTTATAAAATTTAAAAAAAAACTGTTTTTTTTCCAACCCTGGGTTGTGATGAAATTGTGATATTTATATTTTATTAAGAAAACTATACTGATTATATTTTCATTTAAGTAATAAAGAGTTTATAAATAAATCTTTTGTTTTTTCAATTTGTATTATGGATTACGTATGTAGTCCACGCGACCACTCACGTAACTTTTAAGGACGCGACCACTGCAGGGTTAAAAGCTTTAACGAATAACTTGCCTCTTAAACAATCACGTAATTTGTCAAGTTTAAACATATTTTTGGATGAAAATAAAATAATACGTGTGGGTGGTAGGTTAGGAAATTCAGATTTTATGTATGATAAAAAACATCCAATATTACTATGTAGTAAACACTACTTTACCTTGTTATTATTTAATTTTCAACATATAAAATTATTACACGCAGGACCACAGCTGCTTTTATCGCACGTTAGAGACGCTTGGTGGCCGCTAGGTGGCAGGAATTTAGCAAAGCAAGTTGTCCATCGATGCATTAAATGTTATCGTATGAAAACTATCACACCACAACCAATTATGGGTAATTTGCCTAACGAGCGATTGCAGCCTGGTTTTCCTTTTCTACGGTGTGGAGTAGACTACGCCGGGCCTATGTACATCCTTAACCGTAAGGGCAGAGGCGCGAAATTGGAAAAGTGCTATTTATGTTTATTCGTTTGTTTTGCTACTAAAGCTTTGCACTTAGAACTTGTTACCACACTATCATCTGAGGGTTTTATTCTGGCATTAAAAAGGTTCATTTCACGAAGAGGTAAACCTTTGCAAATTTTCTCGGATAATGGTAGAAATTTTGTTGGTGCAGCTAAGGAATTTACACATTTCTTAAACAAATGTTCTGATGACATAGAAACTTTTAATTCAGAAAATCATATTGAGTTCAAATTTATACCTCCGTATTCACCTCATTTTGGCGGTTTGTGGGAGGCAGGGGTAAAATCTTGCAAACATCATATTGCACGCGTGATAGGCAATGCACACCTTAATTACGAGGAATTCGGCACGGTTTTAGCACAGATAGAAGCTGTCCTGAATTCCCGTCCTTTATATCCTATCTCTTCAGATCCTGATGACTTCACTCCCCTCACGCCTGGGCACTTCCTGATCGGTCGACCGCTGACAGCGCCTGCAGAGAGGGACGTCATGACAGTGGCCACACATTCACTGTCACGCTACCGCCGCATCGAGCAACTGAGACAACGCTTCTGGGCACGATGGTCGAGCGAATACGTTTCAGAGCTACAGAAACGTTCTAAGTGGAAGACTACCAAGGAAGCTCTCACACCGAACTCACTAGTCCTGGTGAAGGAGGACAATTTGTCACCTCTGAAGTGGCGATTAGGTCGAATAATGACTGTGTTCCCAGGCAAGGACGGCGTTCCCAGAGTGGCCTCCATTCGCACTGCTACAGGTGTTATTGAGAGGGCCTTCTCCAAGATCTGCCCTCTACCAGCACCCAGGGACGACGGCGACGCTTCAGACATGACAGAGAATGTCTCATCACAACAAAATGGCAATTGTTGAGAGCTACGCTAAAGCTCTCAAAACGGCGGAGGATGTTGAGGACAGCGCCATCTCTGAAAACATCTTGTCAACATTGAACGAACCACGGCAGACTGATGTGCGCCTGCGCAGCTGCGACAACATTCATGCTACGTCGCGCGTCACGTAGTTCATCGGCTCATCCAGAGATGGCGGTGAAGGACGCCGGCGTACGACTATATATATGGGGCGCGGACGACGTGACTTGCTCTCTTGACTTTTTACCTTGCTCTATTTCTTCATCCGCTACCATATAATTTAAATTTGTATTTGTTCATTTGCTAATTAAATCTGTTTCTCAACGTTAATAAAATATTCATTGCTGGCTGCCACACCCTGAGTCAATCCCTAAGGACACACCAAGAACAAACTTAAGGGCACACCTTAAGACAATAATTTAAATAAAACAACAATAATTAAACATTAAATTAAATAACAAAAATTAAATAACATTAACATGCAAATTAAAATAAATACGATATGCATTCAGCGAAACTAAAGCGATTTGTCAGTTAAAAATTCATTGACATTGTAATAAGCTTTTTCTGTCAGTATATTTTTTAGTATTTTCTTAAACTGGTCTGTATTTAAATCTTTTAAACGTTTGGGGATCTTATTATAAATTGTCGGTGCCATGCATACAACGCTTTTTTGCAGAAGCGCTGTCTTAGATGGCTGAACACGAAGTTTAGTATTATCCCGACGATTTCGTATTACAATATCCGATATTCGAGGAAACAGAATGATGGGGGTTTTTTTTAACAAATAAGGCGATTTCCAAAATGTAAAGTGACGGCAGTGTGAGGATTTTATGTTTTATAAATAAGGGCTTACAGCTCTCAGTACTCTGCATACCGAACATAGCACGTATGCACCGCTTTTGCATCCTAAATGCCATGTCTTTATTTGATGAGTTGCCCCAAAATATAATGCCATATCTGAGGATGGATTCAACAAGTCCATAATAAGCCGAGAGAAGCACATCAGTGTTTAAAGATTTAGCAAGCTGGTACAAAGCATATGCCTGACTACTTATTCTTTTGCATACTGCGTCAATATGGTCTTTCCAATTTAGTCCGCTGTCTATGATTACGCCGAGAAAACGGGCTTTAGATACTTCGTTTATCGTGTAATTATCATGAATCAAATTTACATTTAATGGATTGTGTAATCTTTGTCCAAAGTGCATTATATTAGTTTTTGATAAATTTATTTTTAAATTATTATTATCAAGCCAAGAAATTATAGATATCAGCGAATTATTTATGTCAGATTTATAGTTTTGAATGTCCTTACATGCAATTGAGATTGTACTATCATCAGCAAATAATGTTATAGGTTGAGTAATTGCCTTTGGCAAGTCGTTGATATAGACATTAAAATGCAGCGGCCCTAGCACACAACCTTGGGGAACACCATATGTGACATTTTTCCTAACGGAACTGAATGTTTCTTCCATTTTTGTTTTAGGATTTAGTTTTGTTATTACTGTTAACTGTTCGCGGTTCGTTAAAAAGGATCTAATTAAATTTAAAATGTTCCCTCTTATGCCGTATGCGTCAAGCTTACTGATTAGAATATCATGATCGACATAATCAAAAGCCTGAGACATATCGCAATAAATAGCACAAACTGGAACTGTTTTATCAACGTGGCCGATAATATTTTGAATGAATTCAAATATTGCCATATTTATGGTTTTATTTTGGCGAAAGCCCTTTTGTTCATTACACAAAATTTTATTTTTTTCTAGGTATGAATTGAGTTCGATGTAGAGATACTTTTCGAAGATTTTGGAAAATATTGATAATAGTGCTATGGGCCTGTAATTCACCATTAATTGTTTGCATTCCTTTTTGAATAAGGGTTTTAAAACGGATAGTTTTAGTTCTTGTGGAAATATTCCAGCTGATATTGACAAGTTCAGAATGTGACTCAGGTGATGGCAAATATCGTCGAACCGTAAGACGTGGAATCGTAAGACGACTAAAAAGTCACGGTGTATATTATATATATGCATTAATTAATTAAAAGTACGTATCCTTATTTTCCAAACTCACTGACGGACCGATTAAACTTGCAATTCATTGATGCTGGTGTGACTGTCTGTCATGAACCCTTGTTTTTAATAACAGAATAGGATATTTATTTTAAATCACCAAGTGCATCTGGGCCGCTTGGAAACACATTAAATCTTTACTTTATTACCCGACAGCCAATAAATAACCTAACGCTCATACTTATTTTGGAGAAGTAGAACAAAAAACTATTCAATTGCTTTGCAAAGCATAAATCCTTTATTCTTAAAAACTATTGACAGACGTTAACTGATATTTTAGAAGAATTCTAAAGGAAAGATCTTACATCTTAGCTTATCTGCACACGTGTTTGTAATTTAAAGTTTCACGAAATGGCCAAAACGATCCTTTTAGAGCAATTGAGACGGGCACAGCGCAAAAACAAAAGAGATATTCGGGCTAACAGCCCTCATAAACATGCCACGGTGTCGTGAGAATTCCTAAGGGCTTGGCGAGTCCCTTAGCAGGTAGCTGGACTCAGGGGACGCTGATGATTCCTCGGGGCAGTGGGGCTTGGAACGTCTTGAGGGACACACGGGTGGACCCGGGAGAAAAGTTCAGGAGATTCGGTTTGAGACGCCCGACATGCGGGACGCGATAATATCGAGGTTTTTGATTAAGTCATATTTGATACGACGAGTATCAATAGCTGAAGTAAGTGTTAGTGGTCGGTGGAACGCGAGAAGATGAATCCAGAAGGCGGCCTGATGTTGGTGATCATACGGGTGGTAGCTGAGCAGCGGTCCGTAAGTGAAATACAGACAAATCCTCTTCTTTAAGCACTTGGTAAGTGTTAATTATAAGAACTTTATAGCAGCAGTTTGGTGGAGACGCAGGATGGCTGTCAAAATATCATTTATTTCAGTATGGCGGGGCGGAGCCTTCAGATTATTATATTTTATATTATTATCTCTTATTTATACCTATTATTCATTCTGAGACCCTGTTCCTTAACCTCACAGTAATTAGTCATTGGCGTATGGTTAAAGGGCACGGGGAAAGCCTTCGCTACACTGAGTACAATGACTCACACGCCAATGACGCCTGACGAATGTTGACTTTACTAGACGAATGTACCACGTATCAAAGGCAGAACCGTGTTCATAGTCCAACTACTCAAATAATATTCTTCCAGCCACGCTATTATGTGCCGATGACAGGCATTTGCAACTATAACAAATATTGCTATTTGTTTAGCAAAATAACCAAATGCTATTGATGATTACTGTCTCCTTGCAGCCTAGCCCAGAGACATTGCGGGTGGTTGATGGATGTACATTTCTAGCTGTGGGGGTAGGCTTCACCAAGTACTGGGTTACCATTTGGATAACTCCGTTCCAAAGGAACGCTAGATTTAGCGGCTGTGTCTCGTTATTAAACCGGCCGCTGGTAGGCCTATATCTGAATCGTCATTATTTAACGAGACACACCTGTCGATAAGGGGCAGATTTAAATGTGAAATGAATGGAGTGCCGATGACATCCACTTCAGCATTCAGCAATACAATCGCAATATGCTCTGTTACAGGCCGAGTCCACGGTACGCTTGAGCAACTTGATTATTATTAGAGAAAGGGGATAGGCAGCCGTAAGGGTGAACTATTTGAACGCGTGTGTACTACTATGGAGATACAAAACTTGTCTTTTTCAATGGCAGGGAATTCACGACTCACTGCCTCAGGATTGGAAAGGACATGTAAAACGTGCTTAGGAAACGTTCGCTGTTAGTGTTCGTAGCAGAGTCCTTCGTAGGGTAATGCTGGTAGGACTAACAGTAAACGTACGCCGGGTAAACGTTGTAAAACAATACCATGTTGTATAACATGGAATTGTTTGCGTTTGCAAAGTGGCATCTAGTACATTGGAATCAAATAAGTTAACGTAACCGTAATCATCTATAGTTCTCTTAAGCGCAAGCGTGACGTTTCCTTTTATATTATATCTTTGCTGTCCTCTTGTCTTACTAGCTTCATAATTATTATTTGGATTGTTAATATGATTTGATATTATTCATGTATTTACTGTGAACTCTCAGCACTAACTTACTTTGGTCCCCTCCCCTTGCTGAGAGTTCAGTCCTCTCTGTCCTGGCGGAGGTCGCAGTTGTCAATGGTACGTGCACCACGGAGGTTGGGCGGAGGCGGGGCCCTACCTCGGCCCCCCCAGGGGGGGGGCCCCATACGTCATATTTTCCACTATATTAATGTAATTTAGGAAAAACGAAAATTTTATCAGCCTAGGGTATTTTATGAACAGTCACACTGGCAACATGCTTATTTACAATAAGAAGCGATGTGCATATTTCAATAGAGCAACTCGAAACCTAACTTTATTTACTACACGAAAATATATACATTTCCAATATCGTTGCGTCACGACGCGTCGCATCGCGTCTCGGTATGAACAGACCCCTAGGGCACCGCGAAACGCAAATGAACCAATTTATGGTTTGCAATCAGTCAAGTTCGAGAGTTGCAGACGCTTCGCCTCCACCAAAAGCGGGAAGACTAATTGATGATTTTCCACACAAAAAAAAAGAAAATTTACTACAATGTTTAGAAGCTAGTAAATAATGACTTACACGTAACTGTTTTTTATTTTACAAAAAGATAGAGCCGGCTGTAGTCTGTTATAAACTTATAACTTTCTCGGAATACATTTTAAGTGTTGATTCTAAGTGTTCCAGTTTTCCAATGTTTGGTAGTATTTTCAAATTATTATGTCGTTTTAATAAATTATCAATAACTATCATAATTATACATATACAACGTGTTACACCAAATGCACAAAACCTCTCGTGGGGTAACTCAGCCTATGTTACTGAACAATTTTTGTTCTAAGACTTTTGGAAATTCGCAAAAAAAATAATGGTTTTTCATACAAAATAAGAAATTGATCAGGCACATCTGTATGAAAAATCTTTTTTTTTTTCGAATAGAAAAATAACGTTGTTTATTGTTAACAATAAACAACGTTATTTTTAGAATATGCTTATTATAATCTATATACATATAGTCAGTAACTGATTCGATTCCAATAATTTTAACATGTTAAGTATATTTTTAACCGACTTCAAAAAGAAGGAGGTTTTTTTTTGTGTGTTTGTTACGCGATTACTCCGCCAATTGTGGACCGATTATCAAAATTCTTTTTTTGTTCGAAAGGATATACTTCAGAAGTGGTCCCATTGTCACCATGTCAGGAGCTGATGATTGGATCCTGATGAAATCGAGGGCAACCCTCAAATTTTATAGGCCCACACATCGTTTTTCGCAAATTTCATGAAGTAATTTAAGTATTTGCGTATGGTAATCATCATCTCATGTAGCTGAGCTGATGATGGAAGGTACAACTCCTCTAGTAAGGACTTGGCATCGACTGATTTAGTAAATTATGTTTGTGTTCGCATATCTCCGGAACTACAAGTCCGATTCAAGTAATCTTTCTTTTTTTGTTGTACTAGGTATCGTTTAGCTTAGGGAATACTGCAAGTTTCATCAAAATCGGTTCAGTAGTTTTTGAGATAGGGAATTATGAATGTAAGAGATTTTAACGATGTTATTACCGGTGTTACGGGTTACAAAATTGTAGTGCTCATGTAAGAAAATGATGTACTTGTATTTGACAAGAATTGTTGTTGAATATTTTAACTAAAAAGAGTAAAACAAAAACTTTTTCAAAAAAAAAATGTAACCGCCTTCAAAAACAACCAAACTTTTCCTTCGGAAGTCGGTGGCAAAAAGACAATGAAATTAATTTAAAAAAGTCACCTACTTCCGAAAGAAAAGTTTTGAAGGTTATTTTACCCTTTTTTTGAAAAAGTTTTTTGTTCCAAAAATATTTTGATGAATATTTATCACCAGTAAATTACAATACAATACAATCGCTGTACGATTAGGGACCTTTTTTTTACGTGATAAAATCATCAAATGAGTCCTCCCACCCCGGGCAGGGCGGGAGGGACTGTCAGACTCGTACTGACTAAAATCTACGGTGTCCTTTAATAGCCCTTTATGTTCCGGGGTCACGGTAATGAGATAAGTCCCGCGACCCCGTCAGGCTTTGGCCCTCTAGAGAGGGGCCCACAAATACTTGACACGTGTATCGGGTTTCGCATATTATTATCCTACTACTATTATAAAGGCGAAAGTTTGTAAGTATGGATGTATGGATGTTTGTTACTCTTTCACGCAAAAACCTCTGAACGGATTTGGATAAAATTTGGTACACATATAGTTTATAACCTGGATAAACACATAGGATAGTTTTTAACCCGATTTGATGTTCCCGTGGGATAATTTTCGAGTTGTAGCGGGTGAAGCCGCTGGCAACAGCTAGTACTTAAAATAATGTTGTATTTTGGTGTTTGTAATGAGAGACGCCCGTCGTTTATTTTTGAAATAGAATATCATTCTTGGAACGTTGTTTATTATAACGTGACAAACCTATATTATATATCCTGTGTGTCCGGCAACTGGTGAATGATATTGCCTGCGCCTTTTTCGAGCTATATAAGCTTATATGATGGCATTAGATGCAAGTGAGTTCTCCATCAGTATTAAATATTTTTAATTACATTTAAAAGTTAAATACAAGATTTTCTGATACATAATTTACCTGCAACTTAACCTTTGTGTTATATTAATATAAATAAATATTAATTCTGTGGATTCATTAATATCAACAGAATGAAAAAAATAAAAGAGAATGAGTGATAAAAAGAGGGAAAATTGACATTTCATGATATAAGTTTTAAACTGACATGGTCACTAAGAATGTCAGTAGAAATTAAAACCAAATAATTAGTAATGTGAATAATTTGTTTTCATTTTAGGATAATTATGTCAACACTTGCAAGTGCAATGATCACGGATAACGAATAAATATTAAGTTATAATGATAATGAAGTTAAATAGTTTTAAAGACACTAACGTACGTATTGATTATTATAATTGGCTGTTATTAAGCTAACAACTTACCATGAAATAATTGATCTCCGACTTATTATCTTATCCTATTTATTTATCTTCGACTCAAGTTATGTAGGTATTTATTACCATACAGTACCTGAAAGTAGAGAAAAAGGTGGATTATTCACATGACCTTATAATTGGGCTATAACGTTCCCACTGCTGGGACACATTACTCTCTGTCAGAGGGACCATGATAGCGCACGCCATCCCAGAATGACATGATACATTTACACATATTTATGTGTAACATACATAGGCACGTATTTGATTATTTCTTCTTTTAAAACGCAATAAGATATCTGGGTCGGTAGCAGAAGTTACCGACCTTTACGATGACCGCTTTCCTCCAGGCGGGCCGACCGCTTCTTTGTCACCGATATTGTATATTGGTAGGTACTTAAGTAGGTAGATAAAGGGTTGCCTACCAGATATCTAAATTTTTGAGGTAATTAAGATGTGAAGTTTTACTGAAATATGTTATGTTTTTTAATTTTTTTTCTTTATTTTTATTATTCACTTGTTACAATGTTTATAATATAATTATTTAGTCTACTTACATTCTACCAAACCTCATAATGTTTGTAATCGCAGTGTTACTAACACTGTTAGAGATGACTGACTTGAGATACTCGTTAAACAGTATGCAAGTAAAGCCTAACTCACATCACAAACAACTTCCCTGCCTGTCCTAAACGCCAAATGATAGTCATCAAATATCGTTCAAGACATACGAGAAACATATCACTGAGTAAAACTTAGGAGTACACACAACAAAAAATGTTTGTGATCAATAGCTGTTTTTTTTAAATTTTATGGAAATACAATTGAACTGTTTAATTGTTTTATATTCTAAATCTATAATTTTAAATAAAGAAGAAAAATATATAATTATAATCTACCGAAACATCGATTTTTCTAAGTGATCGCACACTTTTTTAAGTGTGTCGGTGGCGAAGGATTTCGTTTCGGTGCACCGCATAAGTGAGATTAGTTCATTTGTTCTATGTTTGTGCGTTTAATAGAGAGTGAGTCTATTGCCAGCAACCGAATATAAATTCAGTCTACGACCATTTGATCCAACATGTGTGACGTCACTCCAAACCGTTGTAAACGTACCTTATTTCGGTCACGTAGCGGTCATAGACCTGTTCCTTTATTGTGTTCATCAATTTCGCTCCCTCTTGAAGGGCCCATACATTAATATGTTTGGCAAATAGTACCAATTGGTTACGAGTAGGTATTTAGCCATGTTTTCTATTTGTTTTATTTTGGAATTTACTTTTATTCAGTGCTATTGTCGACATCGTGCTTAGTTTTAGTCCTAGTTTATAGTAATGAGTAAAAGATATGCCGTGGTACCACAAAAACTTTTAAACGTCTGTTGAACACCTTATCTAAAAAATGACAAATTATGACGTTGAAATAAGGTCCGTTTTGCAGTTACACTTTTTTTAGACAAGTGTTCAACAGATGTTTAAGTTTTTGTAGTAAGGCTGTCAATATTTAAATAGGTAGTCATTCAGTAGACATCACTTTAATCGTGTGAAAAACTATAAAGAGACTAAATCACTTGGTCTATTACTAAAATATACCTTATTAAAACGAGTTTTAATTTGCCCTAGAAAAGACAAGATAACTAACTACAATTAACGAAACGACATATAATATGTAAGTTAAATTATATACAATCGGCTTCACTTACTTAATATTTTAACTAGTTCTTAGTCAAAACCCTACAACAAGGCCCCAAGAGGCCAAAACCCTTAAAATTAACATAAATAATTCATAACTAACTACATCATTTGGACTCTATCCAAGCCAAAGATTGCCCTCAATATTACCCGTTATTTTACATCATAAAATACAAAAGGACGTCACTAAATGGAAGCACAACTGAGACATTAACTCATTATGCATCTATCGAACAATGAAATTGGAAAAATGACTGAACCAA
Organism: Agrotis clavis; assembly: GCA_954870645.1. Classification (NCBI taxonomy): domain Eukaryota; kingdom Metazoa; phylum Arthropoda; class Insecta; order Lepidoptera; family Noctuidae; genus Agrotis; species Agrotis clavis. The sequence goes on from OX940939.1 coordinate 17,608,861, forward strand.
ATGAAATACTGTTTTCATAATGTTCTGTCTTTTGTTGAATTAATTACTGTTGGAAATCAGATATTCTGACTTGTATAAAAGGATTGTGGAACAATGCTGTATTAGGTTTCAGTTAAAGAAATTAAAATAATAAAGGTACAACGCAGACGGCACTTACTTTAAAAGGATTAATAAGAGGATAGAATAAAACATCTAGCCAATAAAACATATTATGTTTTCAATTGTAACACAATATGAATTAGAATAAGCATAATAATCTAATCAGCCTATAATGTCCCTACTGCTGGGACACGGGCGTCTTCTGTGAGAGGGAGTGGGTCATAATAAACCAGGCAGACAAAAACATAATAATGTCTCAAAAATCTACCCAAAATGCTGGTTTACATAATTTGAACAGCACTCGTTTGAAAACTTCTTCAAGAAAAATTAACTAGAGCTTCTCTAGACACAGTTTATCTAAAAATACACTTTATAAAAATAAAAATATAATTAGAAAAAATGTTGTCTGTCCTATAAACCCACAGAAACCCTCATGTAATCTAAAAAAACTGATTTATTACATCCAAAAGCTAACTTAATCGGAAAGTAGAAAATAAATTCTGTGGCTCTAGTGAAAAAGGGTCTAAGTCTAAAAATGCAACTTTACAGGAGACGCAAAAAACGCCCCGCGCGCACCAAATTACATGTTTAAGTACGTGTGGCATTTAAACAGCTGTCAAATTAAATATATGTGATATGTTATATAGGTAAAAAATGTATGTTCTTTCTTATTCTAGTATTATTTTTTACATAAACTGAATAGTTTTCAAAATAGCGACTTATACTTAACACAAAATGAACTACACAAGGGTATAAAAGAAGTTAGATCCCTTTTCTCATACACAAAAAGTTAATTCACAAAAGTGAAAAAAGATACGCATTTGGAGTTATTTGTATGATAACTAAGAAATTAAATCAGATAATTAGTGTTGGAATAGCCAAAATAAATGAACTGAATGTGTACTTTTTATCGACATGATAAAATTTTGAAAAATAGCAAAAATAAATAACTTGTATCTTTTTTCACATAGTTATTAGACGTAACATAAGGCGCATGTTGACTTACGTGAACCTTTTGTGTAAGTTATATCTATCTTTAAACCAAAATAAAACCAAAAAATATGTAGTTTTGTGGTGTTTATTTTTTTATTAAAGTGAAGAAAAGTATTTTAAGAAGTACCTATGACAGTTATTTTTAAATCATAAAAACAATTAAAAAACAAATGAAAAGTACAAATCGAGTCCCACAGAACCTTGAAAGTGATTCAAATCTTGTTCGATATCAAGAAATGTCTATAGCACAGTTTTTTTATAAGTCAGGACAAATCAACTGCAGTTGAAACCTGGGAAAGTGATCCAGAAAACCTTATTTTAATTTCACTTCTACCGATAATAAACTCCAGTTTTAAAATAAATATGCAGTTAGTAAAAAAGTATTGAAGAAGTTAATTAAGTATTATGACGCAGTTTTTTTAATCAGGAAAACAATTCAAAAATAAAAAAATAATCAAATAAATCAAGTCTAACAGAAACCTTAAAAATGATCCAGAAAACCTTATTCGATGTCGTCGTTGCTGTCGTTTAGAAGAGGATGTTGATCTTTTATATTATCATCGTCAATGAAAAGGTTGTTATAAAAAGATCGAACACTGGGGTTTATTAGCGGAAGAAGAGAAATCAAATCTCTCTTTTTCTCATTTGAATTAGCTAGGCCCATCGTATGACCTAGGAATACATTACCGTTTCAAACAGAGGGAGTGGTGATTTTCCTCTTTCCCTCTGCAAATTAACAATGTTCCATTCTTCCTCATCACACAACTTACAATGAAATTCTCCTTTTTTATATTTCTTTTGTCTTTAACTCGTCTGTCGTAGACTTCTAAGCTCCAGTAATAATTTAAAATAATTCTACAAGGTCCTAGTCTTTTAACTTTAAATTTCTCTTCTTTTTTATAGTTTCTGTATCTCTTCTTTCCTTGTTACTTTTCCTAGGATTACGTTTCCGGTCTTGTTAAGTACCTTTTTATATCCCAAAATGACTTATTATTGCTCGTATCTAAATCTGACTGTGGAATAATGACATCGCCTTTTACGTTTTTGTAAAAGTGAACAATCTGAGTTACTTGTGTCAGATTATTTGGAATGAAATCGTCACTACTTTCTGTGGGATAATGCAAATTGGGTTATGATAGCGTATCAGTGAACATAGAAATAATATCAAGATATAAGACAAAAGTTTCATCAGAATCAGTGAATGTATCGACATCATTATCAGGCTCTGCGAAAAGGTTTTTGAAACTTCCAGGTATTGGAGAAAATATTTAAGAGTTTCCCTGCTTTGGTGAGTTATTTTTTAAACATTCAAGCCTTGGATAATAACTGTTTGAACATCCTGATCTTGGAGAATGATCCCTAGAATGTGTAGCCTTTGGAGAATAGTTTCGGAAGATATAAGCACAGGTATGGATTCGCCATCAATCCAATCTACTTCATCCATCATTGCCATATCTTTGGAAACAAGACCCATCAAACAATTAATGCGACCACGACCAGCCATTCTAAAACAATAGATATATTTGACTGGCCTGTTGGTCTAGTGGTAAGTGACCCCGACTGCTTTGCGGAGGTCGTGAATTGGATTCCCACTCAGGACAAATGTTTGTGTGATGAGCACGATCATTTTTTCTGTGTCTGGGTGTAATTTATCCATAATATGTATGTATTTAGAAATATATAAGTATGTTTATCAGTTGTCTAGTACCCATAACACAAGCTCTGCTTAGCTTGGGACTAGATGGCGTTGTGTGATAGTTGTGGAATATTATTATTATGTACTAGCTTCTGCCAGCGACTTCGTACGCGGATCCTGTTGCTTATGCCAGCGACAATGGGGTCGTCAAAATCGAAGATCTAAAACGTGTGATGTCGAATTCTTAGAGCCTGGGGACGGGAAAACAACGGGACGCGCATGACGATTCCAGACGTTCCAGATCTTTCATTTTTGTAAGTCAACAGGAAATGACATCAGACTAAACAACTCTTGCTAAGATGTTATTCATTTATATATGTTATAGTGTAGCTGGGCTCTTGGAATTCCACATCAGTTGTTCCATATCTCAATTTTCATACGTCCACAGAGAGTGCTCATTAGGCTGAACAACTCTTGCTAAGACGTCATTCCTATATATGTTATAGTGTAGCTGGGCTCTTGGAGTTCCACATCAGGTATTCCAGATCTTCAGTTTTTATACGACAACAGGGAGTGCTCATCAGGCTGAACAACTCTTGCTAAGACGTCATTACTGTATTTGTAATAGTGTAGCTGGGCTCTTGCAGTTCCACATCAGGTGTTCCATATCTTCAAATTTATTTTCTCAGCAGAAAATGCTCATCACGCGGAACAATTTCTGCTATGGCGCTATTTTTGTATCTCTTATAGTTTAGCTGATCTATTGCAGTTCTGCATCAGGTGTTCAAGTTTCCAATATAAATTATAGCCTATATGTTGCCCAAACATAATAGCTATACAACAAAAAAAAAAACTAATCGAATCCGTCCAGTAGTTCCGAAGATTAGCGTGTATGGAGTAACTTCTCCCGTTTTCCTTACATTTCCCTTCACTGCTCTGCTCCTAATGATTGTAGCGTGATGAAAAGTATACTATAACCAGCGCAGGAGTATGAAAAATAATTGTACCAAGTTTCATCAAAATCCGTGGAGTAGTTTTTGTTTCTATAACGGTTATACAGACAGACAGACAGACAGACAGACAGACAGACAGACAGACAGACAATAATTTTATTAATTGCATTTTTGGCATCAGTATCGATCCCTAATCACCCCCTGATAGTTATTTTGGAAATATATTTAATGTACAGAATTGACCTCTCTACAGATTTATTATAAGTATAGATAGATAGAAGAAGATTATATTATTTATTAAAACATTACATCAGGGAATCGCGATATGAAAGTTAAGTAGGTAAGTCGAAATAGAAGTATAAAATGTGCTAATTTGACAATTTTACGTATCTATATAATTATACTATAAAGTGTAGTTAAATATATATGTGAGGTTGATATCTGGTGGTTGTTTATTATAACCACTGTTATTGTAGTGTTTTTGTGTGAAGAATTAACTAACATACGTACAAAAACAAAAAAAAAACAATGTCTCCTCTTCATAATAAGTTACGCAATGGAGTTTAAAATAAAAACTCGGTGTAATTGGGTACATTTGGACAAAAATCTAAATAACAATACGTACACTCAAAAATAATTTGCTAAAATATGTGAAAAAGGGTACAACTTACCAGTGCAATTACTGATTTTTTGCAGTGCGTCGACACAAGTTCCCTTCAATAGAGTGCTTGGACCACCGAAAGAGTGCGAGCGCTACGCACTTTCCACCCACCAGCACCATAACCCGTATCGGCCAGTTGTATCTTTTCTCACGAAAAATAGCAGCGAAATATTGGTATTATTTTAGTTATGTCAAATTGCATTTTTAATATAAATATTTCATACGTGAAAACTGATACCAAAAAACTTATTCTGGATTTTTGTCTTTTATTTTGGTGAAAACGGATTTATGTCAAGTGATATCGTTACTCACATAACAATTTTTAAGGAATTAATGTACTTGTGCCGGTATTCACTAAACAAATTGAAGCTCTGACAATACATGTTTATTTAGATCAAAAGACACAAAATAAAAATAAACATAGTTTTGTGTAAAGAAATTAAAGTGCACTTATACCCCGCTTTTGTAATATTTTTAGTGTTAGTTAACCCCCTTTGCACATTGCTAACTTCCTTATTTTTAAAGATAGGCAAGATCTGTTTTCACGAATGGATAGATCATTTTTTTCTGAACATTTTAGTGTACTTAACTCATTTTCGACAAAATCGGACTTAAACCCTTTTTCACTAGAGGCACAGAATTCGACAACTTAATGGTGGCAGTGAATCAACATTAAGTTTTTGTCGCCACAGCAAGCGATAGCAACTTAGGGCGAAAACACACTGACGAATTACAAGCATGCTCCTAGTGAGGCGATTTGTAAGGTCTCTGCGGGTGAGCTGCGAGTTAGCTGCGACTAGCAACCATTTACATTTCTTTCTACCTTAGAATTTACAATGCTGTAAAAATCACTGTGGTTTCAGTTTTTGTAACAGTAATAACTTTGCTGATAGGTTTGCAAATATATTAGAGCGATAATAATTTAGTACCATTTTTTTTTGTTATTTTGCAACAATGTAACAGATTGCTGGCAAAGGAAAAATAACTGTGAATAAATAAAGCACACGACAAACACTTCCCTTTTGTACACTGACATCACAAAAACGCACCAAAAATTTTAGTTGCGTATACGCAGCATGCTCGCCATTAAGGAGAAAGCGAGTGAAGTAAAACCTATAACGGATCCGACAGTGGACTTCGGACGCTTCCCTACATCGTTTAAGAATCGCATTTCTCCGGGGTCGCGGGACTCCGTTGTCGCGGTACTAACGAATACCGTGACCCCGGTATGTAAAGAGCAATTGAAGGACACCGTGGATTTTAGCCAGTACAAATCTGACAGTTCTTCCTGCCCTGCCCTGCCCTGGGTGGACTCATTTGATGATTTTACCAAGCTAAAAAAAAGAATCGCTTTTCTGAAATCGTAAGTGTGCAAACCCCCTAACACAGACGCCACCATATTTTGATTCTCTCGGACAAATTGTACCATTTGTCTACCGCATCCGAACTAACATGGATGTCGAAATGTCTGGAAAAACTGGTTAGCTGCCATTTTGTCGAGAACGTAGTTCGAAATGTGATTTAGTCCAGTTGGAGGAATTATTGTAACTTTTATCTGAAATTTTATTTGGATTTAGTTTAAACCGGTTTGAATTGATTTAATATAGTAGCGTTTCAGGTATTTTTAACATTGCGTCATTAAGGCTTTTCTCCGGTATTGTGGATATTTTATCATTATTATCATATCAACCGTAGCTGAACATAGGCCTCCGCTATAGATTTCCAGTAGCACCGGTTGGAGGCGGTTAGCATTCAGTGCGATCCTGTGGTATTCATCAGATCGTTTGTCCACCTTGTGGGTAGACTTCCTACGCTACTCTGGCCGGTATATATTCTGCATGGTAGGTGTGATAACAATAATTTAAATTCACATATATAAATAGCCTGACCCAGAAAAAGTTCCGGGAAACTACACAAATATTTGTGAGAGAATCTTACCCATAACACGCAGCACGTACAGTGCGCTGTGGAAACCAGACAGTCAAGTGTATGGTAATTTTCGAGTAAAACTAATATTTATGTGGGAGTAAGATAATTTTCTCCAAAATTATAAATAAGTCGTGCATGAAATATGTACTTCAAAACCCTTTTAAAACAACCTTCATATTAAAAATGATATCAATAACGATGGATCCTTGAAATAAGATTTATTTTATTGTAAGCTTTTCAATCTAGCCCAAAAAAGAAGACGATGGTTTTTTTACGTGGTTAAATCAATCATCAATTAGGGTTCCCTGGGTGGAGTGCAAGAGGCTGTCCGACTCTAACTGACAAAAACCAGCGGTGTTCCATCAATAGCCCTATACCTAATGAGGCAGCCCCAGCGACCCCGGCAGGCTTTGGCCCGAGAGCAAGCTCTCATAGAAGGAAGTGTCATTATTTAGAGACTAACTCGGCGGAAATATCTTAAGAGGTTACCTTGGCAATGGTACACAAAGGACAATAAAATTGAAGGAAAATGAGTGATTGGATTATCGCCTCAAAAACTTCTTTTCTCGGGTCTAAATATTCCAGTTAATAAACCCAAAGCCATTTTAAATTCAAACAGTGAAAAAAAACTTCGATTTCAATATTTAATTTAGAGCAAAGTACAGTAAGTTAGTGTACAGTAAAGTGCCCGCTAAAGCAGAGCGTCAAGCGGGGCGGAACGTATAGCGTTTCTAAAGCATTTTGTACCGTTCTAACTTACGACGAGACGACGAGAGAGAGAGGGACAAGTGCGGGGATGATATAGACACAGTCTTGCATATATACGCAATTTTTTAATTATTATAATGAAAGTTTCACTTCTATGATTTGTTTTTTTTTTGATGATGATACAATATTAAAAGAAATGCCAACCAAATAACGTATCATGTAGATTACTTTTTTTATCGTAGTAAAATCATCAAAAGAGTCCACCCACAAAGGGCAAAACGGGAGGAACTGTTAGTCGGTGTTGAGACGGTGTCCTTCAATAGCCCTTTACGTTCCGGGGTCTCGGTAATTCGTTAGTCCCGCGACCATCATGTAGATTATAGTCAATTTGGCGAAGACCGTCTGGCGGGTAGGACCGTACAATACGCAATACAACAGTCTGGATAATCACAGCAACCCGAACTACAAAAACTTAAGTAAAAAATGGGTAATTAAAACAGTTCGGGTTGTCATTGCTGTGGTTATTCAGACTTTGTTGTATAGCTTATTGTACGGTCCTACCCGCCAGACGGTCTTCGCCGTGTTGACCTTATTAGCTTTTTATAGATATAACGTCTTTGGAAGTGAAGATAAAAAGTTGCTGCAATCACTTGCTTTTTTGTGAGAGGAGCCAATAGGAACATGTTAATATTCGCGAGTGACCTGAGCGTCGCGGCGCGGGGAGCGTATTTGTTACCTTCACCCCTTGCACGCTCCGCTTATCGCACCGCTCGACCCTTTACCACCGTGTTCATATAGTTCCACAGTTGAAAGACACCGATATACTGAATTGTAAATGCGAATAGTTGAATAATTTACATAGTTTACATAAAAGTACTTTACCTTAACATAAAGTGTATTGGTATGAGTGGAGTCTTTAATCGTTCACTTGTTTTGCTCTTTTTGTTGAAGAAATTCCTGTGCTGGAAAAGAAAAATGCAGGAAAATATCGAAGCAGTATAGCGGCTAACATATTTTTAAATCAAGTAAAATATATTTTATCTGGGTAGTTTTGAGATAGCAGTTTGAAAGAATATCAGTTACAAATTATGGCTTGTTAGGGTGCTTGTACACGGCGCATGTAACCCGCGCAAGTGCCTCAACATGCTCAAGCTACATGCGCCGTGTACAAGCACCCCGCGGGTAGCTTGATCAAGTAGCTTGCGCATGTTACTCGCGCGGGTAAACCGCAAACCCGCACCTTTACTTGCGCGAGTTGCATGCGCCGTGTACAAGCACCCCGCGGGTAACTTAATCAAGTAGCTTGCGCATGTTACTCGCGCGGGTAACCCCCACCTTTACTTGCGCGGGTTACATGCGCCGTGTATAAGCACCCTTATTGTAGACACATTTCATTAACAGACTATTAAAAGTTGTTACTGATTCTTGACAGTCAATGAAAACAATAATAATAAAACAAACCGTTGCTGTCAGTTGTCAACCTCACCTACACAGTACGGCATGAGCTACGCCTTAGCACGTGGTGCGCTACGCCGTAGCACAGAGAGCGCTACGCCGTAGCGTGGATTTTTGTAATCACTTGAATTAAAAGCTGTCGTTACCTTTAACCGTCTCTTTGATAATTGAATTTAAAGTACTTGTTAATAAGTAAAGACACTACCTTCTCCCTAAGTTATAACAAAGTAATTCTGAAACTCACTCAGGACATAAAAGCCAATTGAATCGTACAGCTGAGCCTGAAGTATCACAATTTATTATTTAATTAGCAATTTAATAGAAATAGATTTTAAGGCTTTAACGTAAAACAATCTAAGTTACAGTCGCACTTACTGAGTTTCAGACTTGAATTTATGATAATAATCAAGTAATATATTTATTCAAAGTGTTTTCAAGTAATTGTTTTATTTTGAAGACTTTATTTATAATCAAAGAAGATTGGGATAGATTGTTTTTATTTTTTTCCTTTAACTTCTAGAAAGTTAGTATCCGAGTATCTCTTTAACGACGCGGGCTTGTGGACGGCGAATAATGGGTAGGTCGTCGACTAAACAAGGTTTGTCAAGGTCTTTCCACTCTACTCAAGACGGGAGGATGCAATTAATTTTATCACACCAAAAAAACGAGCATATCGAAAAAAACCACAACGATTAGTTTGAAATTTGCAATATGCGGGTTTAAGGGGATAAAAAATCGATCTAGTTAGGTCACAAATTTTCCCTGATACGGGAAAATTCACATTCTCTATTTCATCTTAGCAGTGTTCGATCGCCAAGCTAGAATGTCAAAATCCATGAATACATTTTTTTCTGTAAAGTTGGTGATTTAGAAATAGGCATAACACACTCACAAAAATTAAGGAACAAGATGAATTTTTGATCTGAAGACTCTGTCCAAGAAATGGGAAAAGAAGTGTTGGTCGTCCGGGGCGGCGAGGTGGGCAGACGACATTGTTGCCATTGCGGGAGTGTCCTGGATGAGGCTGGCGCAAGACCGTGGAGCTTGACACAAGCAAAGAGAGGCCTATACTCAGCTGTGGGTGAAGACGGGCTGTGGATGATGACGATGATGAAGAGTCTGAGAGGTGCTTCCACATCACCCTAGGTGGGACGACACAATCATTATGATGATTTTACTACTCATAAAAAGATTAACTCGGCTCAAATTCCAAAATCTGCTTATAACTTAACATGCCCAAATAAATAAAGTTTAAACTCGAATAATTTACGAGTAAGTAACAAAATGTTTGAAAGAAGCTCAAAGTAACTTTTGGTTTTAGTTTGTTTTTATCCCATACTTATAGCACTGCAGGTCGTAGGGTTCCGCCAATTCCTTCCATAAACTTTTTTCCCGTGCTTCAAATCATCAGCCCTCGTGATTTTACTTATTTTCAAAAAATACCTACTTGTTAACATGTTTGCAAACAAAACAGCAAATAGAATATTAAATCGAGGAGATTAGCTAATGACGGCATATATTTTGTTTGACTCCGTAAAAATAACCCTCCTTCAGACGCAGTCGGGTAGAAAGGTTTGGCCTGAAGGTACAATCACAAATGGTAAACATGAGCTAACATTAAATAATGTGATATTACTAACACCCCGCCCGCAACTTCGTCCGCGAGGTCTTCCTATTTTCCCCCTATGATTATCAAATTACCCCTTAAGGGTAGAAATTTTGAAAAATCGTCAAACATGTGTTTTATCAATTTGGTTTGGTCTTACCAGTCTACAAAAGTTTTGAATAAATCGCATGAAATTTTAATTCATTTTATTAATGCAACCTGCAACCTTTGTCCCATTTTTTTATTTTCCTTTTTGAGGCGCGAGCCACATAGAAAAGACGTAAGACGAGGACGCGTCGCGGACGTGCGAAAAAGTATGAAAGTCGCGTCCGCGCCCCGTCTCTTCTGTGTGTTTTACGTCGCGACGCTTCTATACATTTTGTATGAAAGAGACGCCGAAGAGACATATGTCTCCGCCCCGTCTGCGTCTTACGTACTTTCTTTGTGGCCCGCGCCTTAGGTAATCAAATCATCAAACGAGTCCTCCCGCTCTGGGTGGTGCAAAAGGGACTGTCAGACTCGTACTGTCTACAGTCCACCGTATTCCTTCAATTGCCCTTTATGTTACTCAGTAACCTGCTTGGATAGGCTCGTGACCCTCGCAGTTTTTTAACCCCCTTAGGGTATGAATTGCACACTTACATCATAAGGAACGTTTGTGCCAAATTTTATGCCTGTAAACCAAAGTTTTCAGCTGTACGTTAATCGATCTGTATGTCAGTCAGTTTCTTCTTTTATATTTTTATAGAAATACGTATGTTTGTGACGCCTACTGTCGCTTAACTTTCCTTATTTATTCCTACTTATTTGATTTCACACGAAACGTGAAGAATACGTGTTATATTGATGTTTTTCTCAGTATTGAGCTGCCTACATGATATGTAGGTGTTTCGAAAGCTATTTACAGAAACAGCGATAATTGGGGAAGATAACGTTTTTCACGATATTTTTTGCGATGGCACATAAATATATTTCAACGGGGCTCAGCTTTTGTTATTTTCCTGTGTTGTTTAGTGTAATAATAACATTTTTCGTAAAAATAAATGTTAATCTTACATCTACTCGAGCAAAGTCGCAGGTATAATATTTATAGGTGTAGAACTCTAGAAAGACTTACTCTGGCCTCATTGGTGAAATTTTTCAGAAAGAAAGCAATCAGATTAAATTATTACAAGATAATATGTCACATAATAGTTACTAACTGACCCATCTCGTCTCAAAAACGTCTACATAACATAGAGAGTAATACGAGTAGTTAGCTCTAAACCGCTATGTTACTGTTAAACAACATGAAGGTTAATTATGGGCCCAATTATACGACCTTTTTGCTAGTTTGGGATTATGGAAGCAATCTAACAGGTGGCATTCTGTAGTTTCTTATTAAAACACGTGACTTTATGGATGTATCATGCAACTCTAAGTAAACCAAAATTTTACTCAGTACACCTAGGAATTTCAATCGCAAAACTTAGCACCACCTAAATACGACGTTGGCGCTGAAATTCAGTTTATATTCCACACTCGCGACGATCTCATATCGACGGCATGCGCCAGATATGAAAAATTGTTACCGACTTTCAATATTGAAACGATTTCAAATTATGATTTAGAGTATCACAAGTTTTATTTTGTTGTTAAATTGTCAGGAATTTTGTGAAAGTAGATATAGTAGTATGTGTAAATTATTTCATCACCACTGCTCTCAAAACGGTGAAGGAAAACATCGTGAGGAAACCGGCATGTCCTAGAACTAAAAATTCGAAGACATGTGACATCTGCCAATCCGCACTGGGCCCGCGTGGTGGATTATGGCCCACTCAATCTCACAGAGAGGAGGCCTGTGTCCCAGCAGTGGGAACGTTATAGGCTGATGATGATGATGATGACATATAATAGTATTTAATATAATGTAATATTCCACAACTATCACACAAACATTTGTCCTGGGTGGGAATCGAACCCACGACCTCCGGCATAGCAGTCACTGTCACTAACCACTAGACCAACAGGCCTGTAAAGAATTTTCATAAATATTTAAACGTAAATCTAAAATAATGCACATAGTTCAATAAAAAGATCATAACTTTACCGGCAAGTATTAAAGTGGTCAATCTTTTCTCAGTTGAAACCATCAAAGGCAGTGATGTCATAAAACGTATGCATGATTTAGGCCTTTTTTTCGTGATATAATCATCAAATGAGTCCCATCAATGAGTCACTCAGGGCGGAATGAGAGGGACGGCAAGACTTGCACTAGCTAAAATCCACGGTGAAACTTCAAGAGCCCATTTATGTTCCCTTTACCTTTTTCTGTGGAAATAAAAATTCAACTGCGGGGAAGATTTGAACCTGCGACCTCTGGATTCAGTACATCCGATCTTCTCATCAACTTTATATTATGCTGAGTCTACAGTCGTTCTCTGCTGAAATTCGACGTCACAGCTGAAAACGACCTAGAAAGCTATAAGAATAGTAAAATGATCGTATTTTAACAACTGAAACATCTCAATTTGAACAGAAATTTTATTGCGGAGCTTTTGTCCAGGTAGTAAAACTTCAACACAACTTTATCATGACAAACGTTAGGAGATATTAAAAACTTGAAGAATATGAGAAAAATAAGTTGTTTACTCACTTCTGTCATATTTTATGGCATCACTGACTTTGAGCTTGAGAGAAGTTTGACGATTATATTTGCCGGTATAGTTATTTTAGATTCAATACACTGTGTAAAAATTTAAGAAAATTTTATCTCGCTGTACAATTCTTCTGATCCGGACCGACGACCGACGATCTGGGCCGACGACATCGTGAGGGTCGCGGGCAAAGAGATGGACTGGATGAACGGTGAAGAAACTATAGAGCGGGCATTGGGAAGATTTTCATACAAAATTGTTGATGCCATGCGTCAGTAGCACAATCTAAGCGTTGCATAGCAACGCGACTACTAAACTGAGGGATTTTTTACCTATTGGTAAAAAGTTTTGGATCACAAATTTCTTCGTGATGTCCCGTCTATTGCTCGTATATAGTTTAATGTCTTTGGTCGCGGGCAACGGATGGATGCAAGTGGCGAATTGTCGTTCGGCGTGGCGGTCTAAGGGGGAGGCCTATGTTCAGCAGTGGACGTCTTCCGGCTGATGATGATGATGACAATTCTTCTGATATGTATCACTTTACGTAACATACATCCATCCATCCACCTCTCCATCTAACAATTAATCTAACAAATAAGTACGTTATGTTGTCTACTTTATCCTGAAGCCTTTCCGGGGTCGCGGGACTACCCGGGGTAGCGGTGCTATCGAAAAACGCTACCGCGACCCTGGAAGCAACAAAGTGGGTTTTAGACCGTATGAGACTGATAGTCCCTTCCGTACCACCTTAGGCGAGAGAACTCATTTGATAATATTACCACCTCAATAAAAAAGCCTTGGGTCTTTGTACATAATTGTGATAACATAGGCTAACAGTATTAGTATTCTAAATTGTTATCGATGATAAAACAACATTCTAAATAAGAAAACCAGCAAAAATAAATCATACATTTTACCAAAACACAACAAACAAATACAATTGTTTGTTGACGAAAAACAAACACGAATTAAAATAGAAATTCAATGAAACTGTTTTTATCAAAACAAACGAACATGGACACAAAATCCTATGAATGTTTTGGTTTATTTTTCTTTTGTTTATTTGTAGAATTTCATTTGTATTGGCCTTAAAATAAATACGTTACAAGGCAAGTACTCAACATTATAGAATGACAATAATATGTAAATAATATAAAGGGTGATGCTTACCGTGAGGAAGCCATATAAATAAACAGTTCGAAGACAGAATATTTCAACCAATCGGCAACGCCGCGCCAACCACGTGGTGGATTTTAGCCCAACACCCTCTCAGAGAGAAAATCAAGGATTTTGTCCCAGCATTGATTGAACCAAGTATTTCACAGTTCTGGTTTCAAAATATTTTTCGTTAACATACGAATACGGACGGCAGCAATGCACATTATAAAGATCGAATAACTCTAACAGTTTTATCCTGCTACATGACGCTTGTACACCTTTTTTCTTAGCATTTACTCTCCTTCTGCCTGGAAACGGCCTACCTAATTTCATCTAAAAGTAACCTTGAATCTTCATTTACTCCCGATAAAAATCGTAACCAGGAAAAACACAAAGAAGCTTTCCAATAAAAATACCGAAATCTTATATAGCTATGATAAATCGCGGTAATGGAACAAAAACCCATACCTACAGTATAAGGAGTAAAATCGGCGGATATCGCACATCGTTTATCATTCAAACGATCCCGTCAGTCAGGGCGATAACACCGAGACAAGAGAAAAAGATTTTCGGTGCGAAATTGATTGTCTAGATGTTTTTATCTGCCTTTTTTCAATGTTGCAAGAGTAGAGTACGTCCAGACTTTAAATATACTAGTCCTGTGATAATATTGAACGAAAAGACAGGTTAAAGGCGTGTTTGTCACATCTCCTGTCATAAATTCGTATTCTACAGTGACGGCAAAAGACAACAACTTGTCTCGGTATTTAAATGGAGGAAACTCTTTTCAAAATCATTCGAATTGATTAGGTAAATGTGTTGAATCATTGGGGTTTTTGATGATTAATTCTGGGCACTATAATGCTTGCTTCACACGGCGCCGTGCCGTGCCACATTCGTGCCCGCGGCTGTTATTAAAAAAATACCTAACGCACCAGCCCGCGTTACCGCTTCAACTTGTTACTTTTCTGCAGTCATCACCTTTCTCTTCCGTGTTAAGAATCCCAGCAACTATGGAAATACGAACAGTAGCGTCTAGTCCAGAGACACAAGTTTCATTACGAAAGTGCGTTCAGCTTTTATTTCTGTCATGAAACGCCAGTCAGAGATGTTAATTTCTATACGCCATTTTTGTCGCAGATGGTGCGATAAGCTAGAGAAAAATTAACGATCAGTGGCCTATATTGACCTTAGATTGGAAAAATTGGAAGTCACAGGGAGACCTTTGTCCAGTAATGGGATAACAGGCATATAGTAACAGTCAGTTATGTCGTAGAACGAGTGAATAGATACAGAAAGTGTTTACTGTACCGTCTGCTATGTGATAATTATGATATTTGTATTTACCACTTGTATCAGCGTAATATTACGGTTCGTGCTGAGCCCCGCGTGGTGTGAAAGCAATGGCTCTGTGTGATCAGTAGGGCAATTCACGTAACTAAAGAAGTGCTGTTGCAGTGCAGTTGCAGTTAAGTTTCGCTCAAAACAACGCTTTTCGTATTCTCTGTCGCTGTCAGACACGCTCGCGTCAAGTTCGCGTCACGCGTGCGTGTTTTGGATCTTTGGATCGCAACATGATCGGTATTCTACTATTCGTTTGACGTTTCAAAATGACAGTATACAAGTTTCAATTCGATCAACGTGCAGTTTTAATGTCATATTCAGTGAAATGTAATCGATTCCATTAGATTATTCAGTGGGCAATAATTTTTCTCTCCTGGTTTGGTTGTCGTACAGTTGACGTGCAGTTCAAGCGCAGCTTACGCGCAGTTCAAAGATTACATACCGTTT
Source organism: Agrotis clavis (assembly GCA_954870645.1). NCBI lineage: Eukaryota > Metazoa > Arthropoda > Insecta > Lepidoptera > Noctuidae > Agrotis > Agrotis clavis. The sequence continues at coordinate 17,624,486 of OX940939.1, forward strand.
ATCACTCGAACGTGAACTTAACTGCAACTGCACTACTACTTCATCGGCGCGTCATAAAATAACGTAAATTAGCCTTCTGTAGATGTCGAATTGCGCTAGTGGAGGCGTGGATGCGAGGTGGCTCGGTACGCCTCGTAAAAGTACGCGCCGTGACAAGACAGCATAACACTCGCTTCATTATTGTAATATATCTCGCCGTGTTAAGTATATAAGCCTATTTTTGTATGAAATACCTTGCGTGTGTCGGCTCGTGAGAACCCAGCATTAGATTGTGATTCTCAAAGTAAAGTTAAACAAACGACTCCCGTTTAATTTACAGGCGTTTGTAAATATTTATTACGGTTAAGAAACAGGGTGGAAGTTTACTGTGTGTTTCTTAACAACTTTCAATGTGTATGTAAAGTTGTGAAGCTAATTTATGAGTACACAGAGAACGTTTGAACGAACGTTTCAGTACTAAGTTATTCTTAAGTAGGCAATGTAATATTACTTTTTTTTCATCATCAGCCTATAATGTTCCCACTGCTGGGACACAGGCCTCCTCTGCGTGAGAGGGAGTGGGCCATAATCCACCACGCGGGCCCAGTGCGGGTTGGCAGATGTCACATGTCTTTGAATTTTTGGTTCTAGGACATGCCGGTTTCCTCACGATGTTTTCCTTCACCGTTTTGAGAGCAGTGGTGATGAAACAAATTACACAAAGTAATGCACCTGGCGGGGTTCGAACCCACGACCTACAACTCGTAAGTCGGGACCGATACCACTGGGCCACCACTGCTCTCTACTTTTTTTTTTTTTTTTTTTAAATAAATATATGTACTTTTTTTTAATACATATATTTACTGTGACTGTATATTTTTTAAACTAATAAAATAATGTTTTATAACTTTCTAGTATTCTTTCTCTGTTCTTTACATTGAAGTACTCGTATTCTCAGAACTGAAAACTTAAGAAAATCGTATTTAAATTTTCGTTCAAATATTGAACACTTCGCACGTTTCTGTGACCCTAGTACTTTGCCATATTAAGTTCTGCTAAAACCTTTCAAGAAGAGAAAAAGTTAATGTCTGATTTATTTATTTGCTTCATAGAAAACGTCATTTTTCCCCTTATTTTAAACGTAAAAAATATTTCAGTTAAGCAAAAATCGTGAAGTTTTCATAACCATGTTTTTATGAATTAAAAAACTCGACGATAGATAAATAAATTATCTTAATTTCCTTTTTTTGCTGTTTATTTTCTGTTGCAGTTTATTTTTGTTTAAAAAGGATTTTCTTATTAACTTAGGTCGTGGTAACGTATCGGTCAATGAAAAAAAAAAATATACGTATGAGAATTCTCACCATAAAGAAACATATTTTAGTTCATAAATACGAGAAAACTCACAGATAAAAAATGACAATAGGTTCAATTTTAAAAGAGCGAGCCCGAAATAATTTATGGTGGCCATTACCGAAAGAGACTGCATATTAAAAGGCAAGTGGTAGGAGCGGATAATTATGCTAAGCCGATGTTTTGTTTTCGTATAATGAGGAGTTTGAAACGGGCTTTGTTATTTATGTAATCAGTATCATTTGGGATACGGGTCAGTCCAGTGAGATGGACCATTCGTTTTTTGTTTTTTAAATTTAGAATTTTGTTGATAGACTATATTGTTAAGAGGAGTATACGTATGACGGTACGGTTTAGCGCAATGGCTCAGCGATTGGACTGTTGCGCAGCGGGGCGCAGGTTCGATCTCCGCACGGAACAAACATTTGTATGACCTACAAGTAGCCGTTCCGGGTCTGGGTGTTTCTGTATGTGAGTTTCTATGTTTGTAAACGCACCAACGACCCAGGAGAAATTCCTGGTGTTAAAGTGAGTATGTGAAACGTTAAAAAAAAACCTTGCAAATATTAAATAAGAAAAAACACTGCTATCAATGATGTTCCGTCAACTTTATGTTCAGTTGAGTTCAACTGCACACGAAAGTTTTAGACAATCACCCTAACAAATCATCGAATACAGTTGGAAAAGCCAAAATCGGCTAAGTGGCATCGTTAGATATTGTTGAGTACCCGACCGTAAAATCATCAAATGAGTCCTCCCACCCAGGGCAGGGCGGGAGGGACTGTCAGACTCATACTGACTAAAATTCACGGTGTCCTTCAATAGCCCTTTACGTTCCAGGGTCACGGTCATTGGATAAGTCCCGCAACCGAGTACCCGACCCTGGCAGAATTTAATGTATGCTACTCGTTGATAGGTGCAGTATTATTCAAAAATAGTTCAGTAATTTTGAGTTTATTCATTACAAGCAAACCTACAAATCGTGTAGATATGCGCTAGCATTAATTTGAAACCACGACACATTCATGGGCTATGGACTACGGGCGATATTTAATAAAACTTATAACCAAAATTTAAACCTTAATTGAGTAATTTGTTAACAGTAGAAACATTTGTATTGTGTTTATGTTTTTGTCTAATATCTAAATAACAAACATAAATAACACAGTAAACAAGAAATTTGTTAGAAGGACACATAAAACATAGAAGACTTTCAACTTATCTAACTAATATTTTAAATACGAAAGTCGTTACTCAATCAGGAGGCCTACTACGAGCTCTTAACGCGATCCAGTTTAGGCTGTGGGAAAGAGACAGAGCTATACACGTCGTCTAGCGCCATCTCTTTCCCACAGCTCAAAGACTTACGCTTGAGTTCATGGTAGGCCAGCTGGTCTGAATAGCTGAACGGATCTTGATGTTAGAACCAGAAAAAGGTCTGCAATACCACATAAAATAACGTCATCTTAGTATTAGGTACGTTGCGGTGCAATAATTTGCGAGATACATGGGTATGAAGCCGCGTAAGGACACGTCAGCTTTATAGGTACTCAGAAAAGTAGTTGTCCGTACCTTATTGAAAATAATGTATGGCAACTTGGTCTGTCATAAACAGTTCAATAAAATCCACTATATCTACCATATTTATATCTTTTATATTTTTATAGATGTATTATAATGTAAGGAAGGAAACATCGCATTTTATCTGCCTATCAACTCACATAAGCAATGGAGGGCAATTTAAGGAAACAGCCATTTTGAAGGTAGCCCAATGGTTCTGCTAGGACGTAAGAAATAATTTATTGATATTTATTTGATATTGCTATATTCCGAGCAGTGGCTCAGTGGTAACGACCCCGACGTACGAGTTAGGGTGCTCCCACATCTATCGACGCGGAATCGGATTTTTCTGTCGCTTAGAACTGCCATTTGCTAGACCGAGACAATGCGATAGCACGCGGCCGCCTTGAAGATTCCGCCGCGTGCGATCGCATTATGCTTTCTGTCTCGGTCTAGCAAATGGCAGTTCTAAGCGACAGAAAGAGAAAGGGCGACGGAAAAAGCCGATTCCGCGTCGTTAGATGTGGGAGCACCCTTATAGGTCACTGCAAAATGTTCCAACAAGGATATTTGATTCCCGCACGGAACAATTATTTGATAATTTAGAAGTAGTTGTTCCGGGTCTGAACCTTTGATTATCTGAGTTTCTGTTATTGTTGACGCACCCACGATGCAGGAGAAATTTCTAGTGTGGAGCAATTAAAAAAAAATGAGCATGGTAACTGATGAACTATAAAGTTATGACCTCGATGTACGGTGCTGCAATCGCCTAGTTGGTCAAGCGTTCTGGAGTATTTGAAATGAAATTTTTTGCAAGTAGGTTGATATCAATCCTTTTACACGTCGTCTTTATACAAACTAAATCAGGCCTGTGTTTCGTACCTTACTAGTCTGAGAAGAAACAGCCGAAACAAACTCAGAGGTCACTTTGAATTTTAAAGTCCAGACATTATATTCGTAAAATACGAGGACCATGTAGGTTAATGTCTGAGATGGTCTTTTGAAGAAAGAATCACACAGATTTTGTGGATCTGCCAGTCAGTGCAAGCATTTGTCATCGTGTAGCTCGACTCATAACTCAAGAAGCATCCAAATGTATACAATGTGTCCGGTGCCGATCTGTACAAACTTAGAGAGAAGGTAGCTTACTCAGTTCTGTCATTAAAATTTTAGCACATGTGGGGTCGGAACCCAACCCCTGCTGAATGGTAGTCATTTTTGTTTTTTTTTTACCAACAGGACGCAGGTTCGAATCCTACTCGTAGTCAAAGCTTAACGTGTGTGTGTGTCTACAATGTATGACTCCATAAAGCTTGAAATCAAAACATAATGTTGTTTGTTTAACTCACATAACATTGTTTGATGGTTCACGAAGTTTAATGAGATTCATCTCGTACAGGTGTCAGTAGTAATAAAGTCCCTGTGTTTTAGATCGTAACATCGTTCCAGTTAATTTTGATACCACGGTTTTAAACGGAGAAAGTTTTTGAGAATAGACACATGGGCAATTGGGCAGTTCAGAGCCTTTTTAAAGCTATTGTCAAACAGACAGGCGTGACAAATGCGAAGCGAGGCGTTTTTGTTTGTAATGTATGCAATTGTTTGAAACCGGTCACATAGAAAAAGCGAAAGCGATCCGATAGTCTATGTGACGGGCTTCAAACAATTGCATACATTACAAACAAAATCGCCTCGCTTCGCGTTCGTCACGCCTCTCTGTTTGACAATAGCTAAGGGTGTAAAAATCATCAAATGTAGCGTGTGTGTTGCGAAAGGGACTGTCTGTCTGTGTCACTCTTTGTGACTGAAACCCAAACTGTTCCTTTGCGTTCCAGTGCCATTGTAACCTCTTATATCATTCCCGCAACCCCATCCATCCTCAGTCCTTACGTTGCCCACGTGATGGATTACGGCCCACGTTATCTCATAGAGAGAAGGACTGTGCCCCACAAGTGGGAACATGCTTATCTTTTTGCTATCTATACATATAATAAAACTGTAGAAAAATCGTTTTTGTACATCAAAATAAAATCCAAAAAAATAGCTAGGGTGTTGAAGGACAACCAACAGAACCCATTTCCAATATTTTTAGAATTTTTGTCTGTTTGTCTGTTTGTCGGTTTGTCTGTGGCTCTATCACGTAAAATGTACGAAGGCAATGTAGATAACTTTTATACACAACGATCGAGCGTAACTTGAGGACTAATTTAGTTTTTGTTTCATTGCAATCGGTTAAGTCTATCAAAAGATATTTGAATTTAAAGTGTTCCAGACCCAGAAGTAAAATTACGGTCAGTTTACACCGAGACGCGGAGTTCAGTAGCGCGATCTAGCTTGGAATAGAAAAACTACATACCTATTCAAATATGGTGTGGACTGGAGTGGAGTGGTTTGGAGTGGAGTAGAGTAGAGTAGAGTAGAGTGTAATGGAATAGAATGGGATGGTTTGGGATGGAATGAAAGAAAGAAAAGGTTTTTATTAGACTCATACTAGAATGGGAATGAGTGGGATGGAGTGGGATGGAGTGGGATGGAGTGGGATGGAGTGGGATGGAGTGGGATGAAGTGGGATGGAGTGGGATAGAATCGGATGGAGTGGGATGGATTAGAATGGAGTGCGATGTAGTGAGCTGGAATGGGATGGAGTGGGATGGACTGGGATGGAGTGGGATGGAGTAGGATGGAGTGGGATGGAATCGGATGGAGTGGGATGGAGTGGGATGGAGTGGGATGGATTAGGATAGAGTGGGATGTAGTGGGATGGAGTGGGTTGGAGTGGGATGGAGTGGGTTGGAGTGGGATGGAATGGGATGGAGTGGGATGTAGTGGGATGGAGTGGGACTGAGTGGGATGGAGTGGGATGGATTAGGATGGAGTGAGACTGAGTGGGATGGAGTGAGATGGAATGGGATGCAGTAGGATGGAGTGGGATGGAGTGGGATGGATTAGGATGGAGTGGGATGTAGTGGGATGGAGTAGGATGAAATGGGCTGGAGTGAGATGGAGTGGGATGGAGTGGGATGGAGTGGGATGGAGTAGAATGGAGTGGGATGGAATCGGATGGAGTGGGATGGATTAGGATAGAGTGGGATGTACTGGGATGGAGTGGGATGGAGTGGGATGAAGTGGGATGGAGTGGGTTGGAGTGGGATGGAGTGGGATGGATTAGAATGGAGTGCGATGTAGTGAGATGGAGTGGGATGGAGTGGGATGGAGTGGGATGGAGTGGGATGGAGTGGGATGGAGTAGGATGGAGTGGGATGGAGGGGGATGGAGTGGGATAGAGTGGGACGGAATGGGATGGAATGAAATAGAATGGGTGCTCTAATCCAGTAGCAATTCTTCTGAATCTGAACGACAGAGGGCGTTTATTATAATCACCTCAAATATTCTTGAAAAATAAATTGTAAATACAGGGATTATGTGAAAACGATATGATTTATAAAAAACGTGGCGAGAATTAAGCGCTTCGCACTAAAAAATACAATGTTAAATTCCGACATCCACGCGAACGAAGTCGCGGGCACAGCTAGTGTTAAAATAAAACCATTTGCCAAAAATAAAAACTTTTCAGTGGCTACCGCGGTTTATCCAATATCCGTCCAAAAATAACAAAAGGAAAAAAATCATTCATTCGATCATACAGCGATAACGTTCACTACATTCATTCATCAGTTCATTGACTTAGAAAATATTCGATTTTATATGTTTTCGAAATCCTAGTTGAAGGTGCAAGCTATTTTAGACATTGTCGTTTTGAAATTAAAGATTGTATTAATATGTATGTGAAGATGTTGACCGTTGTAATACGTACAGTTGGTTTAATATACTGAGTTGAACATACTTGTAAGGTGAAAACATTCACCTTTTGTTAAATTCCCAGATTTAGGTACATTAAATGTTGTAAGCAGAGACAATAAATATTTCTATATTTCTTAATTAACTTCAAATTGTTATGGTTTGATTGACTAAAATACATAAGCTGTTAAGCTCTTTCTTCAAAGTTTATTATAGAGAAGGATGACATGAATATTTTTTTGTGTGGGCCACGAAAATTATTCAAAATAGAAGAAAGTATAATTATAGAAAACAATTTTTAAGTTTTTGGTAATTTGACCATTATTTACATAAAGAAAAAAAAGATAAGTAAAGGCAACGGAATTAAGATAATTATAGTTATTTAAAATGAATATACATTATTTGAAAATATAAGTTAAAACTCAGATTAACCGTCTCAAATACTTAAAACAAGTCGGTACTTATTAAAGTCTGTTATCAGCACTCATTAACAGATGACTGTTAAACGGAAAACATTAAAGTTTAAAATTGCCAACTCGTGCTCAAAACTTTCTTAATCGGGATTAAACTTGGTTCCATTACGATTCAAATTAATTTCGTGTTTGATTTTCACCTTTCGATTTTGCAGTACCTAAATAGCTAATGGCTTAAAAAAATCCTAAGAGACTTAGAGATAAACTAGCTTCTGCCAGCGACTTCGTACGCGGATCCTGTTGCTTATGCCAGCGACAATGGGGTCGTCAAAATCAAAGATCTAAAACGTCTGATGTCGAATTCTTAGAGCCTGGGGACGGGAAAACAACGGGACGCGCATGACGATTCCAGACGTTCCAGATCTTTCATTTTTGTAAGTCAACAGGAAATGCCCATCAGACTAAACAACTCTTGCTAAGACGTCATTCCTATATAATGTTATAGTGTAGCTGGGCTCTTGGAGTTCCACATCAGGTGTTCCAGATCTTCAGTTTTTATACGACAACAGGGAGTGCTCATCAGGCTGAACAACTCTTGCTAAGACGTCATTACTGTATATGTAATAGTGTAGCTGGGCTCTTGGAGTTCCACTTTAGGTGTTCTATATCTTCAAATTTATTTTCTCAGCAGAAAATGCTCATCACGCGGAACAATTTTTGCTATGGCGCTATTTTTGTATCTCTTATAGTTTAGCTGATCTATTGCAGTTCTGCATCAGGTGTTCAAGTTTCCAAGATAAATTATAGCCTATAATTATGTTGCCCAGACTTAATAGCTATACAACATAAAAAAAACCAATCAAATCCGTCCAGTAGTTCCGAAGATTAGCGTGTATGGAGTAACTTCTCCCGTTTTCGTAACATTTCTCTTCACTGCTCTGCTCCTATTGATTGTAGCGTGATGAAAAGTATACTATAACCAGCGCAGGAGTATGAAAAATAATTGTACCAAGTTTCGTCAAAATCCGTCGAGTAGTTTTTGTTTCTATAACGGTTATACAGACAGACAGACAGACAGACAGACAGACAGACAGACAGACAGACAATAATTTTATTAATTGCATTTTTGGCATCAGTATCGATCCCTAATCACCCCCTGATAGTTATTTTGGAAATATATTTCATGTACAGAATTGACCTCTCTACAGATTTATTATAAGTATAGAAGATATAGATAGAAGATAGAAGATATAGATATAGAAGAAGATTGGTATCTAACAACAGAAGACGTATCACGGCTACTACTATCTGAGTACGAAACCCGTAGCTTCGGCTGACGTTTCGGGCGTTTCTTAATCATTAGTACATACGGACACCCGACTCCCGATATGCTGTCAGGATATATGAATTCAGTATAAGGTACTAATAGGTAGTAGGTATCACTCAAAAGTTTCGAGGTTCTTTCGTACGGGCCTGATTTGGGAAGTTGTCGTTTTTTTGTACCTAAAGGCCGGGGAACAGCGCTCCGCATAATATTACGTGCCAGAAATACACATTATGCGCTGTGTGAAGCGAGTATAAAGGCTACTACACACATGCCGACGGCGGTGCCGCCGGGTTTATGCCGAGCGGCTATGCCGTCGGCAATGCAAGCCGGCACAAGCCGCGCTTAGCCGCCAAGCATCATTCCGGTTGTGACAGTTGCATAAATCGCCGCTTGAATGCCAGGAACGAACTGACGACCGGCAAGCCGCGTAACCCGCCGGCACACCCCGGCGGCCATGCCGGCGGCTCCCTTGTGTGGCAAATTAAGCTAGCGGCTTTGAATGCCGCCGGGTGCACCGCGGCATGACCGGCGGGCGGCTTGCCCGGCGGCTCTGTCGCCGGCACTGTGTGATCCCAGCCTTAAGAATGAAAGTTTACACGGTAGACCACAAAGGAACGCAAAACATAATTTCATGTTTTGTTTTCAAACAATGGCTTCTATGGAAAAACAAAACACTATATTTTTCCTCTTTGAATACTTAACTGATAAAGATCTCCGTACAATAAAATTCTGCAAAGAAAAAAACTTGTAAGAAGGAACCAACTTTTGATGAGAAAGTTGTGGAACCCGATGTTGTATGAAATAATTCGCGCCCACTGAAAATGGCGCGGATTTGCTAAATATTTTGGAGGTAAGGTGGAGAAGGATGGAGAAAATCACTGAACAAAAACTCTTGTTGACTAACCACGTTCCGAACTAAATGTTGCATGCCTAGAGCAGAATATGGTGACAACAACAACTTTCCTGTTATTTATAAACCCACATGTAAAACTACCCATATTTGTAATAAATGGATTTGAATTTGAATTTGTCCAACACTAAACTTGCATATAGGTACCCCCATTACAGCATAAAATAAAAATATAGTAATGAAAAGAGTAACATTTTCAAATAGTTTTAGTGTCTAAATCATCACTATTTCCCCGAAATTAAACATTTTTTTCAAAGGACCTAGCGCACACCTGTCGCGGGACTCACGATTTATCGTGACTCTGAAACGTAAAGGGCTATTGAAGGACGCCGTCGTGGATTTTAGTCAGTACGAATCTGACAGTTCCTCCCGCCCTGCGCTGGGTGGGAGGGGATTTTACCACAATAAAAAAAGGAGATAGCACAATGATCTTCAGTTGTCGATGGTTTATCGATGGTTCGTTTATGACTTTTTTTTATTAATTTCATTGTCTTTTTGCCACCGACTTCCGAAAGGAAAGTTTTGAAGGTTATTTTACCCTTTTTTGTGATTGTTTTTGAAGGCGGTTACATTTTATTTTTGAAAATGTTTTTATTTTACTCTTTTTAGTTTAAATATTCAACCACAATTTTTGTCAAATACGAGTACATCATTTTCTTACATGAGCACTAGAATTTGTAATCCGTAACACCGGTAATAACATCGTTAAAATCTCTTACATTCATAATTCGCTATCTCAAAAACTACTGAACCGATTTTGATGAAACTTGCAGTATTCCCTAAGTTGAACGATACCCAGTACAACATAAAAATAATTACTTAAATCAGACTTGTAGTTCCGGAGATATGCGAACACAAACATAATTTACTAAATCAGTCGATGCCAAGTCCTTACTAGAGGAGTTGTACCTTCCATCATCAGCTCAGCTACATGAGATGATGATTACCATACGCAAATACTTAAATTACTTCATAAAATTTGCGAAAAACGATGTGTGGGCCTGTAAAATTTGAGGGTTGCCCTCGATTTCTCCAGGATCCAATCACCAGATCCTGACATGGTGACAATGAGACCACTCCTGAAGTATCTCCTTTCGAACAAAAAAAGAATTTTGAAAATCGGTCCACAATTGGCGGAGTAATCAGATAACAAACACAAAAAAAAAAAAAAAATACCGTCGTATTGATAACCTCCTTCTTTTTGAAGTCGGTTAACAAACACTAAACACTACCATACTATATTGTAAGTTCATATTTAAGTATTCATTTTGGTGTACAATAAAGTATAATTATTCTATTCTATTCTACCCACAATAAAACACACACTTGATCAAACTTTAAAGTCACTTAGAGATCATCACTTTGAATTCACTTTCAGTAGAATTGTCGAGCGCTTTGTGGCACCTACGAAGACTATGGAAACCTAGTGAATCTAGAATTAAGCATAGCCTAGCAACGTGACACATAAAAGAAGCCTTTAGACATATAACCAGAGTACTAACACTGGTTATAGGTCCATACGAGCCGCTTTTATGTCTTATGTAAAGTTATAATTGAATCTAGCGCAAGTAAGAGATTGCTCCGGTTGATAGGCGCTCACGCCTCTGGCGTATTACTATCGTTACAATTTCTAGCCTGTTCAATATTCAGATTGACACTTCGGCCAGTATACAACATTATTTTTAGTATATGCGAAACCTGAATATAGTTTGTTCAGAATCAGTAACTGATTCGATTCCAATAATTTTTACACCATGTTTTATTTTTTTTTCAAAAAAAAATTAATTAAATGTTATTACCGTTAATTACGATACAATCATCGTACGATAAGGTTCCTATTGCCAAACTATTATCACGAGTATATAAACACAGGAGGTTATATACTCGTGACGGTTTACGCGGGTTTGCCGCGAAATGAGCATGTTTTTGAACGGACGACCAGGTAATATACAAGCTTATAACTTTTTGATTATTTATGATACGGTTTTAAAATTTTGTACAAAAATATTAATTCTTTATACAAAAATATTGGACACGTGTATCGGGTTTCGCATAAACAAAAAATAATGTTGTCTAAGTACATGTATTTCATAAGTAGTAGACGATACGGTACGGCAGCATGTCGCAGGTTCGATTCCCGGCACGGAACAAATATTTGTATCACCTACAAGTAGTTTTTCCGGGTTTGGGTGTTTGTGTATGTGAGTTTCCATGTTTGTAAACACAACAAGCAAAGAAAATATTATGCAATGTTTAAAAAAAAAGCAAGTGTTTTTAGGAATCATGCCCATCCTATGCCATCTCTTGTTCTATTCATAATAAAAGGTGGTTGGTTCACAGATGCGGTACTATTCTGAGCGGTTAAGTTAACGGTTAGGTTAAGTATTAAAAAACAATACTTTATTTTAGATTAAAAATTTTAACACAAACATATTTTTTTTAAAGAATTTCATCTTCAGCCGGATGACGTCCACTGCTAAACAATGCCACGATAATATATATTTTTTGATGACACCTAAATGAAAGTCTTGTGAAAAACGTTCTGAAAAAACCAAACGTAATTAAGTTGATGGGCAGCGAATATTTTTCGTACATGAAAAGTCCGACGTCCCTGCACGCGGTTCGGATCATAAAAGCAATTGATCATCCGACCCTTTCACCTATATTAGGGGACCACACTTCCTCTATAGGTACCTACTTTTCATTTGTACGTATATGGGGACTGAGCAGGTCCTACAATATTTTTCTTTCATAATGTGCATGTATGTGGAGGTCAGAGACGGATAGTCAGTCACTCCCTGTCGAATACTGTATTTAACTGAATCTAGGTACACATTAGCAAATTGAAATTCTGCGTTATGATCATAATGAAATTATTTATCTGTATCTATATGTCGCAGTTTTTTCATAAAATTAGGTTTTTTTTAAAAAAAAAAAAAAACAACGGATGATGTTAAAATAACAACATGATATTATCATTTCCCTAAACAAATCTAGTGTTTTGATCAAATTTCTAAGCTGGTTCAGTGAAATGACAATAATTTCAGAAAATATTGACGGAGCACTCCTACTTCTGGGTGGTTTAAAAAAAAAACCACGAAGAAAGAAGAAACTAACCTAACCTGTCCGAGTCGGGGTGCCCCGCGTGTACGAAACGGGGACTGACAAATAAAAAATGTCATAGAAACGATTGGGGGCACCCCGACTCTCTTTTTTTAAACCACCCAGAAGTAGGAACATATTTATTTTTTCCTACTCCTCCACTATTCTTTTCTGATTAATTTCGTTGCAGGATCCAAGACAGGTAAATTCATTCTCCGGGACACGTCGAGACTTCATTGTCTCGGCGCTTTTCTGGTGGTTGCCACTGTTGATTCTGGCTTTCAGGAGTTGCAGTGGTTGGGAATAGTGTGGTGGGTTTGTCCCACCCAGAAGTAGGAGTACTCCGTCGACATTTTTTGAAATTTTTGACATTTCACTATCCAGTTTAGGGAAACACTAGATTTGTTTAGGGAAATGGTAAAATCGTGTTGTTATTTTAACATCATCCGTTGTTTGATCAAAAACCTAGGTTTTTGATTAAAAACCTAATTTGATAAAAACCTACGACATATAATTATCTATATAAATAAAAATGAATTGTTGTTCGTTTAACTCGCTTAAACTCGAGAACGGCTGAACCGGTATGGCTCATTTTGGTTTTTTATTATTCTTGAAAGTCCAGTGAAGGTTTAAAAACTGAGTAATTTGATTTGAAAAAAATTGATTCCGAACCGGCAAACTTCGCACCGCCTGGTACAAAGTTTGTAATAAATAATACTGCTGTCATAATTATAATGAACCATACATTCTGTTATAAACGCATAATGATATATCATAATGTTATTGTAGAAAAGGTTCGGGTGCGGGGGGCTCCGTCACAACACATCACATAGTCATAATATATTTCAAACCAATCAAGCAGTTAAAATTCAAGACCACCCGCAAATTGCTCAAACACTCGCCTTATGTGTATGATTACTATTATAGAACTTTCTACTAGTCTGATTATTATTCAGTGAGCGTATAACCGCAAGTTTCAGTATGCTAGGAGTTCACCTAGTAATGTTGTAAGCAAAACCGAACTATGACCTTGAGAGGTGACGGAAAACATCGTTATTAAACTTTTTTTTTTGGACCAAACCCACCACACTATTCCCAAACTACTGCAACGAAATTGATCAGAAAAAAAGGGATGGAGGACAATAAAAAGTTTCCACATATCAAGCAGGAGGCAGGCTAAAATAAGGCCAATAAGCACAAAAGGACTACAAATGGAAGAAGCCCAGTTGCGTAGCACCACAAGTTAATAAATTATAATACGTGGGGTATCCGAATCAACCCCATGTATGTTCCCCGATTTTTTATAGTATTCGATTTGTTCATGATTTTTGTAAATAAATTCTCGACTTGACCACTTACAGAACTTAAGAATTCTTTTTTTTTTTATCTGAGATGGGTTTGCTCTTGACCTTAGTCTAGGTCAGGAATGACTAAGACAAGGTCGACGATGGAGCGAGCTTACCCAGAAGAAGCCTGTTTACTCTAACTTTGAAGAGATTAGGGTTGTATGCGTTCGGAAACACAGACGCAGGCAGAGAGTTCCACTTCTTCGCTGTCCACATTATAAAAGACGTTTGGAAACGCTTAGTGCGAATTGGAGGTATAGCAATAAGGTAAGGATGGTAATTTGCCGTGCTAGATGTGACGATGATAGAAGGGGGCTGGTGGGATGAGGTCGTGGAGTTCTTGGGCACACTATCCGAAGTACAATCTGTAGAAGACCGACAGGCAGGCAACTTTGTGGCGATGAGTCAAGCTATGGAGCTTGGCATTCACCAATTTAACGTCGCCAACGAGCCTCCTAGCTCTGCGTTCCACTGAGTCAAGAGCGGCAAGTTGATATTTAGCTGAGCCGTCCCAAAGGTGGCTACAGTACTCCACGCAGGACCGGACTTGTGCTTTGTAAAGAGTTAAAAGCTGTCCAGGCGTGAAGTACCGCTTCACTCTATTTGGGATGCCCAGCTTTTTGGCCGCAAGTTGGACTTTGAACTCAATGGTGGCGCCAAAGTTGACACTAAAAGTCAACTCCATAAGAAACATAAACCACCCTATATACCTAGGCACACTCAATAGGTTCACATACTCATTCATGTTGCCTACTCAATATTCCGTGAAGGTACACTCGCTGTCAGAAGCGTATCGTCGTTAATGATGTTATTCAAATAATTACTCTGTATTCACTCCACTTTTATTGTGCACTGTAGGGTCGATGGTGAAAATAAATGTTTGTTTCTTCCTGCATACATTTTGAGAGCACTTTTGAAAGCCACGTTTTTTTTTCTGGGAAGTTATATTAATTTAGATGGCACCTGTTAAGTAAAAGTACTTATATATATATACATTTTTTTTATTAAAAGATTGCCCCACAATAGGAATTTCTCCTGTGTCGTGGGCGCGTTTACAAACATAGAAATTTACATGCACAAACACCCAGACCCAGAACTTGAAGAACTTGCAGATCACAATCATAAATATTTGTTCCGTGCGGGGATCGAACCCGCGACACGCTGCGCACCAGTCGATCGCTCAGCCACTGCGCCAACCGTGCCGTCTAATACGACTAATACATATATACAAACATTTATGTTTGATGTAATAATTTTTGTATACATACAGAGTGTCATATTCGCTTTGGCGAAAAAACTCTTTAAATAAAGATTTAAAAAAAAAAAAACCGTGCCGTCAAAAAATAATATTTTAATAAGTCAAAGTTGCATAAAAATCAGATATAATAATATTTACTACGCGTCTCATTTTAACAAAATGGATTCATTCCTGTAGATCGTATTTTTTCCCCTATTATACAGAAGAATTTGCTTAAAAGGAAAAACTGAACCATGTGTAAAACTTCATGTTATCTGTAAAGTTTCGGAACAACTGGAGTTGTGGGACTGTCTGTAAGGCGCAATCTCCACGAGCGAGAGAAACGCAGCGAGTCCGTCCTTCTATCGTCGGAGAATCTCCACGACGAACGATTATTCCGCCAGCGTATCGTCACGACTCGCAACGGAATCGCCGTGTTTTGTTTCGCTACTGGTAGCGCGCTCGCCGCGCGTCCGCCGCGCGCTCGCTGCGAGAACGCCACGAGCGCGCGGCGATACGCCGACGATACGCCCGCTTATTGCCACTCGTCGGATCGCCGCGATAATATCGCCGCGTGGAGACGCGTTCATAGAGTGTATATGGAAAATTAAATACGTGGCACGACGATATTATCGCCGCGATTCTCTCGCTCGTGGAGATAGCGCCTTAAGGTAACAGCGATCCTTTTTTTCGTGGTAAAATCATCAAATGATTCCTTCCACTGTCAGACTTGTACTGACTAAAATCCACAGTGTCCCTCAATAACCCTTTACGTTCAGGGGCGCCGCGACCCCGGCTGACAGTGAACCTAGAATGCAAATGACAACTAAAGGAGTAGAATGGATTATTTTAGTCGAGATTAGTAGAGTGGTAGGACTCATGTAATGATTTAAACATCCAAAAAAAAAGTTTGATACAAACAATAATGATTGTGCTAAAATACTTTTAAACAAAAGACAAATCCATGTGTATAATTTGTAAAACTCTGATTAATAATGTAATCTGTTCATGTGAACGCACACATCAAGAGGCTTAAACCATAAAGGGTCGGCCGCCATGCCCTTTGATTTGGTACAAGTTACAAAAGTTAGCGGGGTAACATTAAAAATTCTAATTTACGGATAGTATCGGCCTATGCAGTGTCCTAGCTCCGCACGTGTTCAAATTTTTGTTTTTCCTCGTAGATGTTTACGTTCTTACATATAAATAGGGTATTTTATTGCATAAATAAATTCAAAATCTATTTAGTCCGTTATATGGAGTATAAAAAAATAATGAACGAAGTAATTTTTGATTTTTTTTAACCGACTTCCAAAAGGAGGAGGTTCTCAATTCGGATGTTTGTATTTTTTTTTTATGTTTGTTCGGGCATAACTCCGTCGTTTAACAACCGATTTGAAAAATTCTTTTTTTGTTGGATAGGGTATAAATTTTAGTGCACATGTAAGAAAATTATGTAGGTATTTGACAATAATTTGGGTTGAATAGTGAAACTAAAAAGGATAAAATAAAAAACTTTTTCAAAAAAAAATGTAACCGAATTCAAAACAACCACAAAAAAAAGTTCAAAATAACCTACAAAAAAACTTTTCTTTCGAATATCGATGACAAAAGTCAATGAAATAAAAAATAAAGTCACCGACTTTCGAAAGGAATATTTTTTGTAGGTTATTTTTTTTTCAATGAATACAACACATTAAACTCTTTGACCCGTATTTTACTTTTGTTACGTAAATCAAAATTGACAAAGATAAAACGCTTCCAAATTTGGGCTTGGCGTCACAAGGCCTCTAAAATAAAAGCAGCTCCTCTACAATGGCGGTCTTTACGCCTACTGCATATTCTCTGAAGTATCTTTAAATAGATTGATAGAATTTAAAATTCAGTTATTCGAAACAAATTAATGATTAAATGACTTTGATCTAAATTAACAGTCGCAGGGGTCCCATTTATATCAATCTGACAAAGAATCTGATTTTCTCACTTCTATTATATTTTATTAAAAAACACAAAAAGTTTCATAAACGATTCAATTCCCCACTCAAAAAAACAAACATGAGAGGTGAAACATTTTGTCACGCGCCGTTTTCACCTTTAGGCCATTTGTCATTTGGTATCGTCCCCAACGGACTCAAAGTACCAGGATCACATGACATCGCAGAGATTTTAATTTTGGAAAAAACATCTACACAATAAACCGAGCTTCCTGGGTTGTTTGCCAAATATAAATGATGATGAATGGAGGTCTGTGGGTTTTTTATGGAAACGGCTTCGTTGTTATACTAACTGTTTTATAGTACCTATATCTACTGAATTATAATATTGTGTCCTTTTTATAATCAGAGAGATTTTGCATACATTTTTCGGATATGAAAGTCTCCTACACAAGTAGGATACGAGGCGTAGCGTAGTCTACGATTGGTCGGAATTTCCATCTAATGTAGTTTACTTTTTATTTTCCTTAACCCCTTACTGCATGGACTTTTGTACCTTTGTGGATACATAAAAATAATTTTAAAAATAGCCCCCTTTTTGATATTATTACGTTCGAGTTCAAACTGACTTAAAACTTTTTTATCAAGACTGCCAACATTTTCCCGTCACTAAACGTCAAAGTACAGCTTGACATAAAAATGTAGAAAACCGGAAGTCGCCACTGTCTTCGCGCTACCATCACTTTGAATGATTTTATTTTATTTTATTTCACTTATTACGTTAGTTTTATGGCACAATAATAAATCTAACAAACCTGCGGTCTTTGTTTACAACAAATATTAAAGATTTTAAAACGTTGTCAGAAACAAAAAGATTAGTTCCGTTTCAATCCGTTCTGGCCAAGCTGTATACATATATGATCTGTAGTGTTGCCAGCATTCAAACTTGAAAACAATGTGAATTTTAGAAAACTTTGGTGTGCAAATATGGTGTCTGTAGTGTCTGCCTGTACGCATAATGTAAATTGTGTCTGTAATTTATTTAAATCTGTACTACAACATTACATTAATTAACAATATTTAAAAATGTTCAACAAAGATATTTAACAAACAATATTAAATAAATCACAGTTTTACTATTCGTCAATTTAAACAATTATGGTACATAGTTACAAATAAATAGATCTGCCTATATTTCCAAATAGTTTGTTTTGTTAGTAAACCGTCTAAAAGTTATAACCAAAACAGTGAGAAATAATTTTAGTTTGAAACAAATTCCATTGCTATTATTGTAACTTTGTTATAAAATACGGAATGAATTAAAGTTATTTGCAACAACCTTGTTAGTATAACTGGTAATTAATTTTAATGGTTTCAGAACGGGAACCCGAATTTTTAAAGGTACTTTAGCAGTATCAACGTGTGAGTTGCGATACAATTCATGAACCATTATTCCTATTGCTCAAGCAATCGAATAGAGTCATTCATTTGCCTGAAATAAGGTATTTAATAGATTTTATAAAACATAAACAATCCCTCTTCGTCTCCGTCAACACCATTCGGCACATTTCATGTTATAATTCTGCTAAAGTGACTTTTTAGGCCCCCAGAAAGTTTGATTGTTCTGTGTTTATCGCGATATTAATTTTAATGTGGTAACATCCCGTTAGGTAACTATCCCTATTAATGAACTGAAGTAATTACTATACTCACAACTGCTGTTACTGGCTTCTACTGTCTTTGTAAGTCACCGCGGCGCTGAAACGCAAAGGTCATGTGATATAACAGCGTGGTTTAAATCAGTAAAAGTCTGAAATTCCCTTCCGCTCCACCCAGACGGGAGACTCACTTGATGAATTTCCAAAAAAAATTGTTTTCAAAATTCTGTTTTTATTTTTCATTTTAGTCTAGCGTCAGTTTCATTTTATGAAAAATATTTTAACATGAATAGATATAACGATAAATCCTTAAAATTGCCTCCAGAAAATGAGTTTTGGATAATAAATGTCTAGCAAAAATAATAAGTTTGTCGAAGCCTAATAAACTTTTCTTTCGTTTTTATTACTTGTCGTACATCGTTTACTTTTTATATTCGTGCTATATTGGCTTACCTTAGATTTATGTCGGACTCTAAAAAGAGGGATAAGTGATAAATTCTCATGCGGGAAAACACGAAAAGTTTCAACATGGGAGAAAGTTGAAAGCGACTGCAATAAAAACTTTTTTTGCAGAAATGTAAAGTGGTGTTACAACATTGTGTTTTTGTTACGATAGAAGTTGTTACCTACTTTTATCCTTCTCTTTTAATTTTTTCACATATTAAATACATATTTGAATATTAAAAAATAGTACCCCAGTGTCGGGAACAGTATCCAATCTGCCGGTAATTAGAGCCCTAGGGAGAGGAACGTCCTCACATGAACTCCGTGTCCAAGAGAAATGCTTTCTACGTCAAACCATTAAGCCAACGGCGCAATGAGAGCCTCTTAAGTTATTGGTCGAGGCTCTGATCTATAGATCTTAGCGATTATCTCATATTTTTATAATTTTGGTGCAAAAATCAACAAATGAATCCTCACGTAGTGTATGCAAATCTTGTTCAATTTAGAATCAGATAATATTTCCCGAGAACGTCACCTCAAATATAATACAAATCCACAAGACTATATAAAAAAATACTACCCTTTTAAAATACAATTCTGCTGATTTTCCTGATCCCGCGCTCTTTTGAAACTTAATCCTTATATCAACAGATTCCGTCGCGCAATACAGCCACCTCTTTAAACTCCATCTCGTTCATAATACCCTGGTAAATAGCAACGGAACAGCGCTTTTAAAGTAGTTTAAAATAGTTTTCTTTTAATTGAAGCGCGGATAATACTTTGGTAATTAATGTTGGTGCTTTATTTAGAGACCGGCACGCTATGTGTGGTTCTAAGTTGAGTTCTAATACTTGAGATCAAAGGCAATTTAAAATAATGCAGGAGGATAATTTTGGCGCGAATATCAAACACTGAATCAAATGTAGAAATTGTGTTGAAAAAAGAAGATAGGCAGCATTAGGCAAAAGTGTACAGCAATAAAAATTTTGATTTTCGAAAATATCGTACTAGCATAGTAATACAGATCTTTAAAAGCTACCGAATATTTTCGTTAAAAATTTAATAATTATAATATTTTTTCTAACTGATGTATTAAGTAAAATAGGGTAAAGTACCCAATTGCCGACCTCCCACCAACTACTGACCGCTCAACAGTTTTTATCAAAAATAATATTAAATCTTCTTGCAGTGTCGCATAAAAAGTACACAAAATCAAAATGAAGTATAATTTATCTTTTATTATATTGGTCTCATAGAAATTTTAAATAAAGCAATGTTGCGTCCGTAACCCTATGATAGTAAAATACTCTGCCAAAATCAGTACGAAATTTAACAATTTGCTAAGCTGAGGGTTGTTTTTAATGTCATTTTATTTCAGTTTTACATGACACATTCCTTAGAGTTTGGTATTATTTTCGTTATTTAAGACAGATATAATGCTTTTTTACATGTTTCTTAAGTTTTAGTGAGCCTTAATTTGTTAAAATGATGGGGTCAAAATCTGTTACACTCAAAGTATGAAAAACCGTTTAATTAACATGACATGTTAATAGTTGGTAGTTAACCAAATGTACCAATATACCAGTTATTTATTAACACCACTGTTTGTATGTAAAGTTCATTTTTAATGGTGAGATATCTTTACTTTATTGCATCTGTATAATGCCCATGGGCGTTGGCTCCCCTAAGGCTGTGTGTGTGTATATCTGCATAATCACAAACATAAAAAAATGCCTTACGTAGTAACCTGAGAACCTAACATAACTTGAGCGAGGGGCTTACATTTTCGGTCTACTGTTAGATTCTATAATATCTGGATCCTCCTGAATATTTTAAACTTCTAAGTTTATAGGAAACGTGAACAACTGAATGGATTTTGAAAAAAAAAAATTGGCTTGCAGATAGTGTTATAACCTAGATAAGTGGATAAACCTGGGCATAGGATACTTTTATGCCGGAATATTGTTCCCGTGGGGCTACTAGTGCTACTACTGAACATAACGCGAACAATGCCGCGGTAAGCGGTCATAAGTTGGTTTAATACATAACAGTCTAGCAAAAGTTACTCTAACCTGCATGTTTGTATAAAATGACCTATTCTATCATATCCGAGGCAAAGTGTGAGCTAGTTTTTGAATTGTATCTATGTTCTCTTCACTTGTGAGGTCTTCCACATAAATTTAATAAGTTAGAAACGTCTTTTGTAAATGGGAAACCAGTTTTTTTTAGTAATTTAAACTTTTTTAAACTCTCTTTCTACATTTAAAGCCGTATCCATTCAAATTATTTCGCCGGCGAGCGTTTTCATATATGCAGCATGATACAGAACAATGAGATAATCACTAATCAAGAGGAAAAATGGGTCAAAAAGATACAAAAGCATCCAGAAAACTTCTAAAATAGTTGCAAGAATATTATTCGCCGCGTTTGGAGACTGGAGATCTAAATAGTCTGAAAAAAGAAGGCTAATGAGGACAATAAGATTAGATTTATTTGTTTTTCATCGTATAAAACCACCTATGACATTCAAAATGAATTATTTTTAAATTTATTCTTGTAATACAGGAGGTCAAAAAACTGGTCATTTGCAGGAGGGTAATTGGTACAAGCATGACAGTAACTGGTCAAATGGCCTGTTCTTGCTAAGCTCGAGAAAAAAAAACACTTTTTACCTTTGGATGACTGTTTATAATGTTTTAGTTACATTCTCCAATGTTTATTATATCTACCAAAAACATTCATTTCCACTTGCAACTCGTACAATGGTTTATTTTGAGAAATAAGCAAGGAAATCTGCTTAAAGGGTCAGTAATTAGGTGTTTTACCCTACTTATCATAAACTAAAATTAAAATCATTACCCGCAACCCTTCAAATTAATAATTTATACAATTAAAATGTACTTCACCTCATTTTCTTCACTTAACCAACGTTTAAATTACTCTCCAACGCTCGGCAAGCGTGTAATTTACAGAATTTTCAACACCTCCAAGTATTTAAGTATTAGCTCTCATAAATTATGATTGCCTGGTACTATTTTCTGGCTGGCAGTGTACGAGACAAGTAGCTACACACGATGTGGCATCTCTTTGTTTTCTGCGCGCTTCATAATTGCATCCTTCAGTTGTTCCGTGAGCACAGTCTTGAGAGCTCTCTTCACGTATGGACTCCTAGTACTTTTGTACGGAGGTGAAAATTAAGAGATGATTTACTGCACCATGTAAATGTTTTAGAGGTGGCGTGTTATTCTTAAAAGTGTATGGAATGCATTAAAAAAAATAAAGAAGTCATTTTTATCCCGTCTTATAAGAAATTACATACATTAAAGTTATCATAGCACATATAATTTAAAAAATCCATTCACAACATAATCCAAAAATACTTCGTATATTCTTGACATTGACACTTTTTTAATTTTTTTATCGTGATAAAATCATCAAATGAGTCTTCCCACCCAGGGCAGGGCGGGAGGGACTATCAGACTCGTACTGACTAAAATCCACGGTGTCCCTTTACTATCCAGGGTCACGGTAATTCTTGAGTCCCGCGACCCTGGCAGGCTTTGGCCCACATTATGCTGACACTCTTTGAGGCGCGCGTGGAACACAACGCGCCGTCGACCCGGGCATGGTCCATGGTCGGACAACGAGTCGGCCATTGCTCGCCGCCCACGACAGAAAATTTTATTAGTTAATCCTATTTAAAATTCATTTTGTAGCATTTTATAATCTCTTTAATCTAATCTGACACCCAAGAACTTGATAAAAAATACAAGCAACCCAAATGACTAACCACTTTATGAAAATGTTCTCCTAGTACCTCGGGACCGTTCAGACATTTCATTACTTAGGCGTTACGCTCTCCAAGACTCAAATCAGGTCAAGAGATATGAGAGTTCTGACAATGTCTTTCTTACAATGAACACATAATTATTCTGTTACAGGAACTAATTTTATTCATGAAAGATCCTTTTCATGGGAGGAAGGTAGTATACAAATATTGGCCAATAGAATTTTGGCTTTTAATTTTGTTAGAATGTAATTAATTGACTTGATTGACTGGCCTGTTGGTCTAGTGGTTAGTGACCCTGACCGCTATGCCGGAGGTCGTGGGTTCGATTCCCACCCAGGACAAATGTTTGTGTGATGAGCACGATCATTTGTTCTGTGTCTGGGTGTAATTTATCTATAATATGTATGTATTTAGAAATATATAAGTATGTATATCAGTTGTCTAGTACCCATAACACAAGCTCTGCTTAGCTTGGGACTAGATGGCGTTGTGTGATAGTCGTGGAATATTATTATTATTATTTCTTTGTATACTTTTATGTATCTCGGCTTTATTGCCGGATTTTGAGGATAGCACGAGCCAAAGCCAAGTACTACCCTAAGATATTAGTGTCATGATGAGCTGATAATGAGACTGAATTTTGGGATGATGGGTTTCTGTGTGTATCAAACTGTGTAGGTGTGGTGACTGGAGGCTGTGTGTGTGAGCTGGTGAATGAGTTATTTTCATTTTGTAAAAATTTTCTAACAATCCTGCAAGTATTCAAGATTGCGGCTTTCTGAAGACTTTGGTATGTGTATGGTGGTAAATCAAGTGTTCTTAAAGATTGGTGGAGCTGTTTAGGAATAATACCTGTAGTTGATAACACAATAGGGACTATTGTGACATTGCTAAGACACCACATTCTGCTAATTTCTATTTTGAGATCTGTGTATTTTGAAAGTTTTTCTGCTATAGTGTTTTGTAGGTTGTGAGTGTTTGGTACGGCGATGTCTATGATTTGTGCGGATTTGTTAAGTTTGTCTATTAGGGTGATGTCTGGTCTGTTAAAGTGTGTAGTTCTATCGGTGAGGATTGCTCGGTCGAAGTACATTTTGTGAGTGTCGTTTTCAAGGACAAGTTTGGGCTGGTATTTATAGTAAGGTATTGGTGATGTGGAGATTAGATTATATTTGATTGCTAATTTTTGATGAATTATGTTTGCTATTTGGTCATGCCTGTGTTTATAATCAGTCTGGACTATTGCTTTACACGCGCCTGTGATGTGCTGAATGGTTTCGGAAGAACTATTGCATCGCCTACATATATCGACTGTTTGAGGAATCCGCATTACGTGTTTCTGGTAATTGCGAGTTTCTATTACCTGATCCTGAATCGCT
Organism: Agrotis clavis; assembly: GCA_954870645.1. Lineage (NCBI taxonomy): Eukaryota > Metazoa > Arthropoda > Insecta > Lepidoptera > Noctuidae > Agrotis > Agrotis clavis. Next base: position 17,648,716 of record OX940939.1, read on the forward strand.
ATCATGAACCCTTCGGTCTCAGGGAACAGTTCACCACGCCGTAACCATTCGTTCGACGCTAATTTGTCGACGTTAGGGAGGTTAAGGTCGTGTCGGTGCCTGCCATGTAATGCCTTTTGGGTCCATTCTGCAATTTTAGTCTGTCGGTCAGTCTGTTGTTGATTGTTCTGGGTTGTTTTATCAAACATGTTCAAAGGGGTACATTTTTTGTCGTTATACACTATTGCTTTATGTAGGGTTGAAGTCAAACCTTTGTTTTCAAAATATGCTCTTAATGTTGTTATTTGCTTGTTATGTAGGTTAGTGATATCTATTATTCCCCTGCCGCCATCGTTCCTTGGAAGTGTGAGTCTCTGTACACATGACCTAGGATGGTGTTTCCTGTATTTAGTAAGAGTGGTGTTAATAATCCGTTGTAAGTTTGTGAGATCAGTCTTATTCCATGTTATAATGCCAAAGGAGTAGGTGAGGATAGGAACGGCGTAAGTGTTTATTGCTTTAATAGTGTTTTTAGCGTTTAATTGAGTATTAAATATTGTTTTTAATCTATGTTTGAATTGTTTCGTTAGTGTATTTTTTATTTCCTTATGCATAATCTGCTTTGCCTGTAAATACCCTAGATATTTGTATGTCCCGGTTTCGTCTAATGAATCTATTGTCGCACCTGTCTGCATTTGGTACGAATGTGTATATGTTTTACCTGCTTTAATTGAATTAATTTTACATTTGTCAATCCCAAACTCCATAGCTATATCGTTTGAGATTTTTTCTGTTACATCAGCTAGTTCGTATAATTCATCAGGGGAGGTTGCGTACAATTTGATGTCATCCATATAAAGGAGATGGTTGATTTTGAAATATCTTTGGTCAGTCAGTATGTCAGTCATTGTATCACTATAAAGAAGCTGATAGCCGGGTTTCAAGGAATTTAATTTGTTAGAAAGTGGGTTTAAAGCTAGACAGAACCATAGTGGGCTGAGTGAGTCTCCTTGAAATATTCCTCTTTGGATCTTAATAGGTTCTGTTTCAACTATTCCTGTCGGTGTGTTCAATTGCAACCGCGTTTTCCACTTTCCTACAATATTACTTAAAAAATTGATGAGCTGTGGGTGTATTTTATATATTTTTAGAACTTTGATAAGCCACGAGTGGGGTATTGAATCGTATGCTTTTCTGTAATCTATATACATCGTGTGTAAATCTTTCTTGGTACGTTGAACTTGTTTATGTATTACGGCGTCTATTGTTAACTGTTCTTTACATCCTTGGCTTAGCTTTTTACACCCCTTTTGTTCTTCTGTTAGTACCTTTTCTGTCTCAAGATGTTTATATATCATATTAGTAATACATGATGTCATTATTTTATATATAGTTTGCAAACATGTAATTGGTCTATACTTTGCCGGATTTAGTGCGTCACTAGGGTCTTTTGGCAGCATATATGTCTTTCCCTCGGTTATGTATGAGGGAATCGTTGTTGGATCTTTTATAAAATCGTTAATATGATTAAAGAGGTGTGGGTGTGTATGTGTAAATTTTTTGTACCAATAGTTGTGTATGTTATCTGACCCAGGCGCTTTCCAATTGTGCAGTTTTTTAAGGACATCGTGAAAAGTCCCTACTTCAATTTGGTCAAACATCATTTCCGCGGTGTTTGTTTGGATTGCTTCCTCCTCTTTAATCCATTCTGCTTCAGAGTTATGGCTGACAGGATTTTCCCAAATTCCAGCCCAAAATTGCTGTAACTGGTCTGTGGTTGGAAATGTTGTTTGTGAATTTTGTGCTGTTTGATTCGTTGTTGATAACTTTAGTGACCGGTAAAATTGTTTTTCGTTATTCCTGAACTGAGTATTTTGGGTTTTACGAAGTGTGCATTTAGTGTATCGGCTTAATCTACTTTTTGCTACTGTAAGTTTCTGTTTAAGAGTATCTAGAAAATGTTCAAGTTGTGTGTTAGGTGGTTCGTGTGTTGTATGTATTTTGTAGTCTTTTAATATTGCCTCCACTGCCTTGATTAATTTCCTGCTTCTATGGCCTTGCATATAATGTGTTAATCTACCAATTTTAGCTCTATAAACCTCTATTTTGTATTCTAATCTTTTCTGCCATTTGGGTTTGTGGACTTGCTGGAGTCTGCTTCTATCTTCAGGAGGTGTGTGTGAGATTTTACTCCCATTGGCTTTAGCTGCTGTCCATGCAGCGCAATATATTATTGTCTGCAGATTATGGAAATCTGTAGCACCTGTAACTTGTTCTGGTAAAATTGTTTTGTTTATATAATTAACTATGTTCGCTAACCTTTTTGACGTCTTTTGCTTAGGTATGTAATTTCTCTCTGTGGGGTGAATGTTTATGTAGTATTGTAATGTTTGCGAGAATATTTCATCGATTTCAGGATTTCTTTCTAGGCTTGTGTGTTGCGTACTAATTTGCATAGGGTGATCTGAGCCTAAGTTATCTACATTCGTCCTTTCTTCTGTATGATCAATTTGTGAATGTTCTATTAGTGTGGGTTCTATATTTTCTATGTCTATGTTTAGCGTATTTGTACGTGAAATTAAATCTATATTCCCTACCTCTATGTTTGAACTTGTACTAGCAACTTGCCTTTGGAACGACTCCGTTTCACTTAATTCTTTCTCAACACTAGATTTTAATATCTGTAGTCGTGCTTCTGAAATCATACTATTATTAACTATTACTCTTTTTTGGTCTGAAATGCGCTGCGCTGATAAATACGATAAGTGGGGATAAAATTCTATGAAATTTTCTTTTAAATTTTTTCGCCAAACTGTCATATCTGTTTCAATCTTAGTTACCCTAAAATAACATTTCATAAGAGTTTCGTTAAGTTCGTTGGACCATTTCATTCTTCGTTTTGGTTCTGATTGTGAGTGCGGTTGTGAGTCTGTCTGAGTTGAAATTAACTCTGCTGGTGTCTGTGATTGTAAATCATTGTTTTGTGTGTGTAATTGGTTGCTTACTTCAAGCCTAATTGTGTCTAGTGTGTTTGAAGGTAATAACTTTCTGGAAACTATAGCTCTTCTTTGATCTCCAATTCTTTGTTTGGAGACTTTCATTTCTGGAAATTTTTGCGTGAATTGTTGATGTAATGATGTTAAGTATGCCTTTGTGTCCGATTCTAAGTTTGTGATGATGAGGTAGTTACGCCAAATGAATTCATTCATTTCTTTACTCCATTTTTTTCGCGTAGTAGTTGTGACAGTAGCGGGTGAAGGATTAATGACCAAAGTAGCCTCCGACACATCATCTACTGCCATTGATGATGTACTTGATGATGATCTTGATGAATGAGATAAATATGAAGGTGGTGATGATGCGATTGATGAAAAGATGGATTTTGGCGAAGATGATGAAGAAACCGATGATGTTTCTTCATCAACAGAAGGCATATTTGCCTGAATATATTTTTTTGTTTTCGACCTTGTTAACATGTTATTCCCACGAGTAGCTAGGGACTAACAAAGTCGACCACAGCAGAGCCCTGCGTTCACTGTGGTAAGGGTGAATAAAACTGGAGGTCCCCAGGTATCCAGAGTTGGCACACTAGCGACTAGCCTCTCCTCTAGCCATGCAGCCCTCGGCGTGTGCGACCTTGGCTTGGATTGTATCTCTTTTAGTCTGGCCCCTCACCCTAGACATATCTCAGTAAAGTTAACTCTACTGGTATAGGCCCAAGGCTCGGAGCACGCAAGCCCCACCACGACGTCAACGTAGAGATACAGCGGTGGGGTTATTATTATTATTATTATTATTAATTAGTACAAATCAACAGTGTCGATGAAAAATAAATATGAAAGTTTGTGAAGATAGTATGGATGTTTGTTACTCTTTCACGCAAAAACTACTGAACAGACTGGGATGTTTGGTACACAGATAGTTTACAACGTGGATTGCCACATAGAATAGATTTATATCCCGTTTTATGTTACCATGGAATACCTAATATTCGAGTTGTAGCGGATATAAACGCGGCCAACAGCTAGTACTTCAATAGAATAAAGTTAATTGCACAAAAAAAAGGTTCGATGGTCTAGTGGTCCATTAAAATAGTCCTGGGTTTAATTCCAAGGTTAGGAAAACTGTTATTAAGTTTTCGATAGGAATTTGTCAGTACCGACGGCCGGGCACGCCGCAAATGCGGCGGTAAGACCCCTCTTTGAGGAGTGGCTGGAGAGAAGTCATGGCGTCCTTACCTTCCGCCTGACGCAGGTCCTCACCGGGCACGGGTGCTTCGGGAGGTACCTGTGTCTAATGCGGAAGGAGGAAGGTCTGGGTGTCACCACTGCGAAGATCGCCCGGAGGACACGGTGGAGCATACGGTGCAGGACTGCCCAGCTTGGGCAGTGCACCGACGTGTCCTCACGGCTGCGATAGGCGGAGACCTCTCGCGCCCGGCATTGGTTGCGGCCATGCTGCGGGGCGAGACGGAGTGGGAGGCGGTCGCCTCCTTCTGCGAAGCAGTAATGCTCGCGAAGGAGGAGGCGCGCCGCGAGCGAGAGAGGACAGAGTCCTCCCTCCGCCCCAACCGCGGTGTAGGACGCCCACGGCGACGGACGTCGCGAGACGATCTCCGGCCACCGTAGGCGCGGGCGTAGAAGTCTGACAGTCCCTCCCGCCCTGCCCGGGGCCGGAGGACTCATTTGATGATTTTACCACGCTAAAAAAAAAAAAAAAAAAAAAAAAAAAAAAAAAAAAAAAAAAAAAAGGAATTTGTCAGTGGCAGTTACGGAGTCTGGTATTGCGCCCGGTTGATGGTAATTGGATCGTCCCATTATGCAGGACTTAAAATATATCTGGAGAAATGTGGGTGTACCATATTAAGTACACTTCTGTTTAATCCTTCGCAGATAAAAAGCTTGAAGTATTTTGATATGATTAAATTAAAGTCATTTATTTAAAAAACCGGCCAAGTGCGAGTCGGACTCGCCCATAAAGGGTTCCGTAGCAGCAAGTAACATAATATAAAAGTTCATGTAGTGGTTGTAACTTTGAAAGGTAAATTGCGGTTTACAATTAATGACTTATTAAAAAAAAAACTAATAACTTGATCTCGTTCAAATCAATTTTCAATTGAAGTTTGCATGGTAATGTACATCATATATTTTTTTTAGGTTCATCATTCTCATAATTTAGAAGTTACAGGGGGGGGACCAACATTTTACCACTTTGGGAGTGTCTCTCGCGGAAACTGTTCAGTTTAGAAAAAAAATATAGTGGCAACCTCAACATCATTTTTAAAGACCTATCCATAGATACCCCAAACGTATGGGTTCAGTGAAAAAAAAATTGAGTTTCAATTGTAAGTATGGGGGTCACCTCCAAAATTAGTTTTATTTTTATTGTTGTATGAAAATCCTAATGCGGTTCACGTAATACATCTACTTACCAAGTTTCAACAGGATAGCTCTTAAACTTGCGAAGAAAAGTGGCTGTGACATACTGACGGACAGACAGACAGACAGACAGACATGACGAATCTATAAGGGTTCCGTTTTTTGCCATTTGGCTACGGAACCCTTAAAACAAGCTTGTTACTTTTATGCTTTCCTAGTACCTTCTTACCTCAGTGAGGTAAAAAAAAAATCTTTTCAACATTTTCACCGTGGCGAATTTCTTAGAAAAGTCAAGTCCTTGAAAAATTATGAAGTTCGTAAAGTTAATTGGCGGTAATTAGCTTCGTTACGGTCAGTCGAGCCCTCGACCTCAGAGAATTATGTCTTTAACATTGTTACATCACGGAGGGAAGTCATTTTTCAATTCGACGGAGCGAAAATTGTTAGGGAAGAGCTACGTATTGCTATTGTTTATTCTGCAGCTTTTAGTTATGAACTACTAATTTAAATTATTTATTAACTAACTCTACTATTAAATTAAACAACTACATACTTCAGGATTGATTTTATAAAATTGGTATCTGTAAAGGTAGTATTAATTTTAAGTTCAGCGGGTTTGTTACATAATATATCCTTTAAATTCAAGTTCGATTGTTTTATTCTCCATTTTCCTATTTCCTTCACATCCTCATGCGATCATTCGCATGAGGATGTGAAGCAATACTCGGGGTTTCTCTGTTGTAAATCATTTTACAACAGAGAAACCCCGAGTATTGCTCTCTCCTTTTCACGCTGAACAATCTTGAATTTGTTGACGAGACCTATGGTGAATGTCCATGTTTTGGCTCCGTAACTCTGCACTGGTTATACTACCCTGGTACTAAAGGATTTTGGGTTCGACGATTCAAAGATATCACGCAGCTTCTCACAAACTGGTAACAACACTTAATTTCGTAAATGACACGTGGGTATCTAATATCCTACATTTATAGAATACATGGGTTCCTCGAACGGCGCGTCACGTAACTACGGAACCCTTGATAAACTAATAACGACGTGACGCCTACGGTCACATTCACACGGTTAAGTTTATTGATCCCTGAAAAAGGTTAACATTTTTTTTACTGTCCTTTGGGAGTGTGTGTTCATCGGACTTGATATACCGAGTAACAATTAAGAGACTAAACTTTCTTTCTTTTCCTTTTTAAAAACTTTTCTCCACACTAGGAATTTCTTCTATATTGCGGGTCCGTTTACAAAAATAAAAACTTACATAATATACAAACACCCAGACCCATAACAACTACTTGTAGGTCATACAATTACTTGTTCCGTCCAAGAATCGAATCCGCAACACTCTACGTGGGAGTCGATCGCTCAGCCACAATGCCAATACTATACTTACATGTAATTAAGGCATGCTCCCGGGAAATTCCTTTTTCGGAAATACCGAAAAATCTCGGTACCTTTTTAAGCAATCCGGTACCGGGTCTTCATCCAGTAGACCCGGTTCTTTCGATACTTTCGGTACTTAGTTATTTTCTTTCTTTTCTATTAAGTATTTTCTATTATATTCTGTGTTTAAAGTTAAAAGTAAAGCAAACAAAAATCAAAGCAAATGTAAATACTCGTATCAAACATTTTTAATTGAAAACACTGAGAATATTAAAAAAAGGCATTTAAAGGAACAGAGTGGTTTAAGTCAGTAAGAATCTGACAAACCCGTCCGCTGATGAAGAACGATTGTAAAATAAAAAGATTTAATTTTATCTTCTAAGTTCTTTAGAGTCAAATCTAGCATACATGAATCCACTACCAATCATCTCAACGGACTAAATTTTGGGTAAAATTCCATGCAAATAGTATTCACCCAACAAAATATAAAAAGATTCTTGTTGTAGAAAATTGCTTCTTCTTTGGAAGTCTCGACGTCGTCGCCTAGGTAATATACTACCAGTAGCTGAGAACTCGGACTATGTGTATTTTTATCGCTATATTATAATATACATTCATATACTGGCTGAGATGAGGAGGTTGAGATGAATGTGTGAAGGGACAACAATGGATTAAGTAAGGAATGAGTTTACAGGGTTATTTGTAAAATATTAACAACCTTTCATTGTATCCAATACGTGTTGGTAGATGTCACATGTCTTCGATTTTTTGTTTCTATGACAAGACGGTTTCCTCACAATACTTTCCTCAGATCAAAGAAATAGGCAGATAGAACGCTCAGAACAAGCGAGTGTCACCACCAAAGCAAATACAAAATCAAATCGAATTACATTCCACATTGTTTTCTTTGTTTTTGAGAACAACTTTTACAATGTTTAAAGACACGAGACACACATATTTTGGCAAACAACAACAACGACGCGTAGCTTGGTACGACGCGTAGCTTGGTACGACGCGTAGCTTGGTACGACGCGTAGCTTGGTACTGTCGCGAGTTTGTATTCGATTTTGATTTTGTATTTGGTGGTGACACTCGCGTGTTCTGAGCGTTCTATCTGCCTATTTTTTTGATCTGAGATACTTTCCTTCACCATTTTGAGAGCAGCGTTCTTGGAAAAAATAAACACAAAGTAATTCACCTGGCTACAGGCCGATACCATTAAGCCGTATCACATCAACATCTAACTTTATTCGCAATATATCTTAGTCTTTACATGGACTGTCAATCTGACCTCTAAATTCTAGTCAGTATGTACCGAGGCACCACAATATCTACACGATAAATCTTCATTCTAAACCTAAATAAGCAATGTGACAGATACAATTCCAATAACTTTACTTTCTAAAACAGCCGTATAAACTTTTACTGTACCCTTAGCACGAGTTTTCACTCTTTTACGTTACAGCGTCTTTCCAGTAGTTACATCCTTTCCATTTTTGCGTTTCGTGTATCAAAAAATGGAACAGCGCCTCTGGTGTGCGAAGAAGGAACTAATTTTTTCTTTGAAAATTGTCAATTTGAAATTGTCAAAGTTCCAGTTTACTTTACGTCTCAAATAATGAAAACTCGTGCTAAAGGTATTTCACAAAAGAGCCGCTTCAATACAATAGTATTCTTTCTTCGTGGTACTTTTAAACCAAAATTAATGTAGGTTTCAAGTTTAAAATAAAAACATCAATATTTAGGGTTTAGAACTGATCTTTTTTAGAAAAGAATTATGTGGGCATACAAATTAAATGATACAAAATATGATAGAGAAAAACTTGACTGCCTTTAAGGCTTGCAACAAAATGCAATACAATACAAGAAAACAAATTAAATTATAAAATCTAATTTACTGACTTGTAAATATTTTAATTGTCTCTTTATTTGTTAACAAAACAATTATTTATACATTCATTTTTTAATATTTAATTTAAACTCTGCAATCACTCGCGACAGTGCCGAAATATTAGAAACATAATCATTGCTTGTCGTCACCCCTCAGTTACGCTTCACCCACTCAACCTTCGTTACGCTACGGAGGTCGCCGGCTCGCGAATTAAACTAATTGCATCGTTTTGTTCAAAAAAATATAAATGTTTTGCTTGATATTTATTTATATGTCGGCACGCGTTTAACCAGCCTCTCGCTCGCATTCACTTTTTACTCAAAGGCTCCAAGGTTGATCGCGGGACCCAAATTACCGTGACCCTGGAACGTAAAGGGCTATTAAAGGACACCGTGGATTTTAGTCAGTACGAGTCTGCCAGTCCCTCGCGCCCTGCCCTGGGTGGGAGGACTCATTTGATGATTTTACCACGATAAAAAAGACTCCAAGGTTGTAACAATCAGGAAAAGTTAAAAAATAAAACCTTTCAAAAAGGTAAAATGTAAAGTAAGACCTTCCCTACATTACCTACCTATTTCTAAGAAAAAGTAAGTTTACCACAAAAATCCTAATAAGCACCAGAAATATTTTACCTTCTAAAAGTTTTCCTGTACTTGGAATAAATCGAAAAAATTCTCGCAGTAACATAAAGTTTTATGAAACATTCCCTGAGATGTAATACGATTTATCAATATACATACATAGCGTTATTTACTGCGATGTTATAACCGATGCGAAGCGGTAGTGATATGATTTTGATAAAGTTTTTGTTTGTTTATTTTACTTTTTTGGCTCTAGCCAGTCGTAAAAGCATAACGCATATTAAAATCAAATCCGAATTGTATTAATTGTGCTGCGGAAATATCTTCCTTAATTCAGTCGATTTAGAAACAAGTTATCTAATTAATTTATATTAGTAATGATACATACTAAATAAAAAAAACAGTTCAAGAAAATATTGTATGATAGTATTTAATACAAAAATCTTCAATAGTAGCAATGGCGGTTGGCTTGCTGACATTCATTGATGAGTTTCGTTGTCTGTCTCTAAAATCCATAATCAGATATTTACGAATTATGTCAGATCAAGTCGAAATAAACCTACGAGTACGTCGAACAAAAAGAGAATTTTGCAAATCGGTCTTTAGGTGACGGAATTAATTACGAGTACCTATGCATAGTCCAAAACAGTCTTCTTATAATTTTTCATTTCAATCATATTTTTAACCGACTTCAAAAAAAGGAGGAGGTTCTCAATTCGTCGGAATCTTTTTTTTTTTTTTTTTTTTTATGTATCTTCCCCGATTTCTCGAAGACGCCTGGACCGATTTGGAAAATTTTTCTTTTGTTTGAAAGGGTATACTTTCCAATTGGTCCCATGATCATCAGGTCAGGATCTGATGATGGGATCCCAGAGAAATCGAGGGCAACCTTCAAGTTTTATAGGCACATAGTACCATTTTCATATATTTTCTAAAGCTGTTCAAGTATTTGCATCTGATAATCATCATCTCAGGTGGATGAGCTGATGATGGAAGGTACAACTCCTCTAGTAAGGAGTCGGCATCGACTGATTTAGTAAATTATGTTTGTGTTCGCATATCTCCGGAACTACAAGTCCGATTTAAGTGATGTATTTGACAAGAATTGTGGTTAAATATTTAAACTAAAAAGAGTAAAATAAAAACTTTTTCAAAAAAAAATGTAACCGGCTTCAAAAACAACCACAAAAAATGGTAAAATAACCTACAAAACTTTTCTTTCGGACGTCGGTGGCAAAAAACACAATGAAACTAATAAAAAAAAGTCACCGACTTCCGAAAGAAAAGTTTTGTAGGTTATTTTACCATTTTTAGGGTTCCGTAGTCAACAAGGAACCCTTATAGTTTCGCCATGTCCGTCCGTCCGTCCGTCCGTCTGTCCGCAGTTTAGCTCAGAGACGCACAGTACTAGAGAGCTGTAATTTGGTGTAAATATACGGATTTGTTGTGCCGAAAAAGTGGTAAAATAAAATCTCGTAAAATATTTTTTAGGGTACCTCCTTACACGTAAAATGGGGATGTTTTTTTTTTTTCTCGCGTACCCCTTAGTGTGGGGTATCATTAAATAGGTCTTTAAAAAATATTGATAGTTTCCATTAACAATTTTTTGATAAAAAAATTCGTTTGTGAAATATTAAGCTTTAAAGTGCTAAATTTTTCTCGACTCGAGTGTCCCCCCCCTCTACCAGCTAAACGGTTATGTTTGGGGGTGTGAAAAAATTCACAATAGTAGTATATATATAACGAAGTTTAAAAGAAAATGATCACGACTAAGTAGGCTTTACAACTTTACGAGTAATAGTCGACCAACTTATAAAATGTACTTGGATAACATATTTTCCTAAACAAAATGTATCGGAGAACATGTTCTTCAACTGCAAATTGTATTGTATTGTTTATTGTATTGTTTATTGTATCACAAAGGTTACACAGTTACAAAATTGACTTAGATGACAGAATACAGAAAGATAACAGATAATGCACTGCTGGTACTTAAAAAAGGAAATCCTGTGCTATAAGTACCAGCAAACTTTTTAGTGTCACAGTATGGTAATACAAGCACATTTTATAACTTACTAGCATGCTAAGCAAATTAACCAGAACAAACAGAAACATTTTAGAAAAGTAAACACTAAAATTAAAAATAGAAAGATAGAATTGAGTTATAAAACACTTAAGTATACATAAATATGTATATAATTAAGTCAGCAGGCCTTACAAGTAGTGTGTGTGTAGATGTAGGTATGTGTGTGTGTGTGTGTGTGTGTGTGTGTGAGTAAATGTGAAAGTTGATTTAAATGTCTATGTGTTTGTGTAATTGTAATAATGTGTGAAATTGGTGTATGTAAATACGTAAGTACATCAAACAGTTATCTGGCTGGATGAAGGAGACTCTCCGTTCCGTCATAGTTCAGTGTTAAAAGCCAATCAGTGACAAGGTTTTTACAAGCATGTTTGTTTTTTGAAAAGATGTTCAATACTTTGTTCATCTGTAAGTACACGAAGCGCCCGAGGAAGCAAAAGAATCTTTGGCTGAAAGAAGTCTTACGTGCATCCCCTAAAGGTAGTCTAAGTCTACGAGTCACTTGAGTTCTGGAAATAGCAGATACATAGTCACAACGAGTGGTGTTTAATGCATGTTGTCTAAGGATAATTTGTAAAATGAATAATTGTCGCACCGTTAAAACTTCACAGTGTTTGTATAATTCTATTGTAGGATAACGAAAAGGCTTAAAGGTACATACTTTTAGCACAGCTCTCTGCGCGCGTTCAAGCTTAATCAAGTGACTTTTACAGGCCCCACCCCAGGAGGAGATGCAATAGCTTATTATAGATTGACACAAAGCATAGTATACTATTTTTAAAACTTTGGGATCCGCTACATATCTAAGGTGTTTAAAGATATAAATAAGTTTTCTAATTCTCCCAGTCAATGCTTCAATATGCGGTGCGAAGGATAGTCTTTCATCCAGAACAACTCCCAGGTATTTTATAGTTGCAGCATTTTGTAATTTAGGGCAGTTACAGAGAAATTCAGTAGGTGCGTGGTTGTGGGCAGTAATGTGATATTTACTTTTATCGAAATTTTTTTGGTTTTTGATATGGAATAGAAGATATTTGGTTTTATCTACATTAAGTGATAGTGTATTAGATGACAACCATTTGGTAACTTTATTGAACCCTGTTTGAGCAGTATCAAAAACTTGTTGCCAAGAGCGCCCGGTAAAAATAAGCACCGTGTCATCAGCGAAAGCCAGTAGTTTACCATCTGTAAGGTCTAAGTTGCAAAGTTCATTGACGTACACCAAAAAAAGCGTAGGTCCAAGTATGCTACCCTGGGGCACTCCATAGTCTATCGGGAGAGCCTCACTAATATACTCTCCAATTCTAACACACTGAGTCCGATTAGTAAGATAGCTCTGAAATAAATCCAACTGCCTACCCCGGATTCCAATCTTTTCCAATTTCAAGATTAGTTTAGGGATGGAGACCGTGTCAAATGCTTTAGCCAAATCAAGAAAAATTGCCTAACATTTGCTACCGCTATCCAATGCTCTCACAATGCAGTCGGAAAGATCATGGACGGCGTCATCAGTAGATATATTTTTCCTAAAGCCGTATTGGTTATTAGAAATAATATTGTAAGTTTGTAGATATTTGTTAAGACGATTATTCATTATCTTCTCCAACACCTTAGAGAGAGCAGGTAAAATAGATATTGGTCTATAGTTATTGACACGATCTACATCCCCAGACTTATGTATTGGATGAATAAGAGCCTTCTTCAGTGAATCGGGAAAAATTCCATGCAGTATGCACAGATTGAAAATGTGCGTCAAGGGGGCCACCAAAAAGTTCTTGTATTGCTTTAAAATGTTAGAGGATATACCATCAATACCAACTGCACAGTCAGAACGGAGAGATAGTATCAATCGCTCAACTTCTGATTCATCAGTTTCAAGAAAGACAAAAGAATTGGCTGAAATTTTGTGCGATTCCGTGTGTGGCTTATGATTAATTGTCGATGGTGCAAGTTTGTCAACTTTATTATTACAGCTTTAATAGGTATGTTTTTACGGTATGCTTTTTGGGGATAGGTAGGTTTTTATCGTCAACTATTTTTAACTAACTTCAAAAAAAGGAGGAGGTTCTAAATTCGTCGTTATCTTGTTTTTTATGTATTTTCCCCGATTTCTCAAAGACTCCTGGACCGATTTTGAAAATTCTTCTTTTTAAAATTAAATTCAGCGCATCAGTTTAGTTAGTTCGCATAAGTATTTTGATGGGCAACTACGGAACCCTACACTGTGCGTGGCCCGACACGCACTTGGCCGGTTTTTTGTGGTTGTTTTTGAAGGCGGTTACATTTTTTTTTACAAAACTCAACAGTAAAGCTATTGTCAAACAGAGAGGCGTGCTGAAAGCGAAGCGATGCGTTTTTGTTTGTAATGTATGCAATTGTTTGAATCCAGTCACATAGAAAAGCGAAAGCGATCCGATAGTCTATGTGACGGGCTTCAAACAATTGCATACATTACAAACAAAAACGCCTCGCTTCGCGTTCGTCACGCCTGTCTGTTTGACAATAGCTTTACAGTATACTAAACACGTCCGCAAATTTTATACCTATCCTGCACAAAGCTTGCCCATTGTTCAAACTCATTTATCTCTCGCGTCGCCTACTACCCTGGTACTCGTAGCATGCTTACTATTTGGAAATCTTTGAATAATACCTGCTAAAAAGGCCTGTCTAAGGTACTGTGGCCCTGAAACCCAACCTGGTAACCAATGGAACAGTGTGGATTTTTATTCAGGAAGAGTCTGACCCTCCCTTCCACTCCACCCATGGCGGGAAGACTCATTTGATGATTTTAACAAACCAAAAAGGATAAATACTATATTCGTCTGCCACGGCATTTTTAAGGCATATAAACAAAAAAGTTTTCAAAGAGATTAAAAATTACCATAAGGAATCAAATCTTATGGGATTTGCTATTTTTTGTTTGTAATGTATGCAATTGTTTGAATCCAGTCACATAGAAAAGCGAAAGCGATCCGATAGTCTATGTGACGGGCTTCAAACAATTGCATACATTACAAACAAAAACGCCTCGCTTCGCGTTCGTCACGCCTGTCTGTTTGACAATAGCTTTACAGTATACTAAACACGTCCGCAAATTTTATACCTATCCTGCACAAAGCTTGCCCATTGTTCAAACTCATTTATCTCTCGCGTCGCCTACTACCCTGGTACTCGTAGCATGCTTACTATTTGGAAATCTTTGAATAATACCTGCTAAAAAGGCCTGTCTAAGGTACTGTGGCCCTGAAACCCAACCTGGTAACCAATGGAACAGTGTGGATTTTTATTCAGGAAGAGTCTGACCCTCCCTTCCACTCCACCCATGGCGGGAAGACTCATTTGATGATTTTAACAAACCAAAAAGGATAAATACTATATTCGTCTGCCACGGCATTTTTAAGGCATATAAACAAAAAAGTTTTCAAAGAGATTAAAAATTACCATAAGGAATCAAATCTTATGGGATTTGCTATTTTGACTAAGTATGTTAAAAAATTCGAATTACAGTTATTGATATCAAGTTAGAATGTGATTTCACAGTGAAAGTCCGTAAGCAACGAAACACGAGCCTTTTTAAATTTTAATAAAAGTGTTCCACGATTTGTCTTTATAACCGACAAAGGAAATGATACATTTTGACAATCATTGCTCTAACTAGTTAAGAATACAGTAGTACTGCTGATCAGCCAAATGTAAAGAGAAAGCACTCAAAGTTTGTACGTAATGTTATCTTCCTAAATGGTTGGTAGTCTAATGCTTATAGGTAATGAACTAGAAACTAGAACACTTTCTGGAGTAGAAATAGCTATAGTAAGTGATCAAAGCAGCTATCGGAAAGTATCTAAATCGATAAAAAAAAACTTTACACCATATTAAAATATAAATGGCGTGGAACCCGAGCTCTAGGAAAGACTTTGAAGAGCTTTTTTATCCAGCTGTAGGGCTTGTTAAAGAATACGAGGCTTGTGCCATTTCCATCATTGTAATTTTAATTGTAATATTTTCCAACAGCAAAAATGACTTTAAATGATTTTTAAATAGAGGTTCACCTTTCTTCTAACATAGGTAGGTACGCGGAATTGCGATCAATATATGAATGTGTATTTTTCAATGAATACCTATGTGCCCAGTTACTTAGTTTATCTTGGACAACATTGACAGTGAAGAAAAATATCGTGAGGAAATCTGGACTGATACAACCAATATAGGTCTTAAACCATAACAGATGGGGGTGTAAAATCATCGACTCTCCTGCTCTTTGTGGAGCAGAATAGACTATCAAACTTGACCGTCTTGAAACTACCCTATACATTCGTTACCCTTTGCATTTCAGGGCCGCGGTGCCGTTTTAAAACAGCACGTTTCAGACCCTTTCAGCACACAAATCAAGCTCATTCAAAATTGTCGAATTCAAAATTCCGAAGCTTAGTCTTGCAATACCAGGAGAGCAGAACCTCAGAGAGTCAAATTAAACTTAGTCAGGGGAAAACCTGCATTGCTAAGCTGCATTAAAATTTGCAGTTGGCACTACTTACCAAAGACTAAGTAGGTAAATACCTATTAGAAGCGAAACTCCTGACTTTAAGAATCCGTAAAATGCTGAGAGTTGGAGACCGATTTAAATGAGCGTAGTTAGAATTGAATTGTTGCTCGCGGTTGACTCGTACAGGCATAATTAAGCACAGTGCGACAATGGTTTTTTCACCTCACACGCTCGGAAAGATTCTATTTCTCATTCAAAATCTGAGCGCAAAACTCCATTTTGTGCTCTAGAGCACAAAATGTTGTTAAAATTCGAACACGTCTTGTATTCAATTGTTTTCCACACTGACAGGCGAGCTGGCCCCACTACATTTCCTCGCTGTGTGAGGTGAAAAGTTGTGTGTTGCACTCGGCAGCAAAGTTTTTCTGCGTCTCGTACCTTTGAAAACTTCGTATCGCTCAGGATTCTATATTTGAACCGCTCGTTTCTCTCGCGGTTCAATCTTAGAATCATTAGACATAGATCGTCGTATCTTTGTCAATTCTGGCGTTATAGTTTATTTCAGACACCTTGTGTATTCAATACTTTTAGACATCTTCTAACATTACTTTATTCACGTAATGAATCATAAATGATTGTGTTCATTTTTCGCCACTTTAAGTAGGTTTTTTAGTGAAATTGACTGTATCTTATAATGAAATCTTTAGTGTATGGTGGACAGAGGCACTACGGGAATAAAAGCCCTCTTTTGACATCTGCAGTCGGCTTGCCGATGCCAACTAGAGTACTATCTACTTTAAGAAGTTTTCAGAAGTACCTAACCTACCCATTATGTACCGTAATATCTAGGCACTAAGATGCAATTTTGAGATGATATATTTTTGATATAAGCTGTTGAAAATAATGGATGACAATGAAGTCACTATTCCCAAACCACTGCAATTCCTAAAAGCCAGAATCTACAGCGGCGACCACCAGAAAAGCGCCACGCAATGGAACTTGGCATAATTCTGGCAGAGAATGAATTTAACAGTCTTGAATCCCTCTGCGAAATTACTCAGAATGGATAGTGGAGCAGTAGGAAATACTTTATTTTTTTAGGTGGTAGAATCATCAAAAGAGTCCTCCCGTCCTAGCAGCAGCAAAAGGGACTGCTAGACTCTTAAGCCTTTGTCAAACAGACAGGCGAAGCGAATGCGATCCGAAACGTTTTTATTTGTAATGTATGGAATTGTTTGAATCCAGTCACGTAGAAAAGCGAAAGCGATCCGATAGTCCATGTGACTGGCTTCAAACCATTCCATACATTACAAACAAAAACGCTTCGGCACGCATTCTTTTCGCCTGTCATTTTGACAAAGGCTTTACTGACTAAAACCTACCCTGTTCCTACAATAGCCCTTTGCGTGCCAGGGTTACAGTTGCGTTTAAAGATGGTCCCGCGAAAAATACATGACACCTAGTACAGTCACGAGCAATAGTATGTATACACTAAGCAGTATTCAAAAGCGATTTTCTGCTACCATATTGATTAAACTTTTGCCTTTTCACAGGACTTCTATTTTGGAAGCGGTACTATTACGAAATAGGTGTTATTTCAAAGTGGAAACCAGTATTTTACTAGTAAATTGCGTTTGAATTTTGTTAAGTGTAATTTACATGTTATTGCTCGTGACTGTACATACTTATCTGTCTAACTTATAGAAGACAAATTGATTAATATCAAAATTAATTATAGATGAGTCACGCGTTCTTTCAATAAGATCTACCTTACAATCTGTACTGGCCTTCGATTTTTATTGGTTTCAAAGAAAATCTTATACTTAATAACGTAACAAATTAATTTATTAACTTCAGCAGAAAATCTTTTATAAATAGAATAAGCTTACAGTAATTGAAAGAAGCCATGCTTATGTAAATTAATTACATTTATGCGGAAATTACAAATATTTCCCGATCTCATCCCACGCACCGGTTCCTTCTAACCATTGGACATCTACATAGGAGAAGACATGGCCTTTGCTAGCGGCCACATGGCCCTTAGCAAAGGCGAATGTGACACTGTTGGTCCACATTCGCATGTGGTTTCGAGCAGTAGTTTGAATTCTAGAATGTTGGGGCGTTTTGTCAATTAGGGCGTATTACCTACCTAGTTGCCAAACATTCGCACTAAACTCTTTTAGACGAGGTATTTCCGCAATTTTTAGGGAACCTATATTTACAACCATGTCCTGTGGCTTACGGTCTGACCTAAACTATCGAATAAAAAAGGCAAATATTTCATTTTAAAATTCGATGAGAGCAGTTCCGACAGATGGGGTACTATACTATTACATTCTAATGGAAGCAATTTGTCTTAATCGGTTCAGCAATTTAGGTAACGAGAGGCACTAACATATACGTTAAATGTTAATAGGTACCGCTGTTTTAAAGAGCAATGATCGCCCATGTTAACGACCGTGCCTTTCGAGTCGTAAGACGGGGGTTAGATAGAACCTAATGAGGAGCATTACTTTGTGTATAATTTCTAAAATCACCACTGCATTCCTATGGAAAGAAAACTTAGAACCGCGAGCAGGATTTGATGCCTGCGTCCTCCGGATTCAGAATAATTATCCGACTCTCTTACCAGTCGAGCCGCCGAGGGGATACAAGCGTCGAATTCTTCAACCCATTTCTAAAGTCTAAGGCCCGTCATCCACCAAAGCGGAGAGGAGAGGAGATGTGTTTGAATAACCAATCAGATGTCTGTAATAAGCGTCTGTCAATAAGCGGAGAGGAGATGTGGACATCTGATTGGTTATTCAAACACATCTCCTCTCCGCTTTGGTGGATGACGGGCCTTATGGTGATATTTTTGCGTAGTATAGTAGGTATGTACAACAGTGTAGAAAAACATCGTGAAGAAACCAAAAAAAAATCATATTAACTAAACCACACTGGGCCCGCGTTGTGGATTATTAAACGCGCACATGGATTACGTGACAAGAATTTCTCACTTCTATTCAACTCATAATTACTTAGCTGTTAAATAATTAAGTAGCCCGATTAAATCGTCCATTGCTTAAGAGAGACTCTGGCTGCTGACACCGCAATCTTCAGAGGGATATTTTTTTCCAAACACTATTAAATTACTTCCCAATTCTATTAAGGCAGCATGTACTGTTTCACTGGACAAATAATACAGAATGTTCACACCAAACAAAGTACTTAAAATATATTGTGGCATAAATTCTACACAAGAGACGATGTGATAGGATATTTCTTTTTTTCGAAGATTATCCAATGATCCTCCCACCCTTTTTTATCGTGGTAAAATCACCCAATGAGTCCACCCTTTGTGAAGTGAAACCGACTGTCAGAAACCATGTTGAACAAAATGCACCAGTGTTTCCTCAATAGCCCTTTAAGTTTCAGGGCCACGAATACCTGTTTAGGCAGATCCACGACCCCGGCAGACTTGGACCATATATGGGGCCCCAGTCAGATTGCTGACAGCTCTAAATGTAAAAGTTTATGAGATGGACGATTGGATAGCTCCGTAACAAGGTAGTCCACATTTGGCACCTGCTGAAACGGTACCTGTGGTATTTCACATACGGCACCTATCAATACGATTTTTGGTGCCACTGCGCACTGGGAACTACTACTTCTTATAACATTTTAAATTTTAGCCACATAATATGGCACCTACGAAGCGTACTGGGACGTACGTTTATTTTTAGTACGCCAATTAAAAAAATCTATTCTTAAAGTTTAGAGTATCCAACAAATGCTTGCATAAATTCGAGGTGGTCCTTAAATATTCCAGAGCGTATGTCATGAGCCTTCTGTATATTTCTATCGTATAAGATCACAGTGCCAACGTTGATTGTCCCTGCTCTCCTAATGAGAAGCTTAATCTCTGTCCTCTTGGCAATGCTGGTACTGTTTCCACGAGAATTCCACTGTTTTTGCTACTATTTTATCATTCACTTGGGTCGTATGTTAGGGGTTTAATGTTATTTGCCACAAATTAGTAAAGCTTTATTGTTGTTGTGTGATAGTTATGCTCATGAAATAGTAGTATATGAAGACTTAATGAGTATTAACCTACATAATAAAACATCATAGATGCGTCATCAGCATTTTTTTGGACGGAAAGATGTGCTATTTTGCTTCAAGAATTAAGTATACGTATCATTTAGAACATTTAAATGCTTCTTTAGGGTCGGTGGGCGAATTAAAACTATTATATTCAATGGTTTCTTCACTACATCTTAATATATATAAATCTCGTGTCACAATGTTTGTCCTCAATGGACTCTTAAACCACTTAACCGATTATAATAAAATTCGCACACCATGTGCAGTTCGATCCAACTTGAGAGATAGGATAGTTTAAATCTCAAATTATAGTCGCAATTTTAATAATATTATAAAGATTGCACCCGTGCGGAGCCGGGGCGGGTCGCTAGTAAACATATAAATACTCTTTTTTTGAAGTAAAATCATCAAACGAGTCATCAGGCCCTGGATGGAGGGGGAGAGACAGACAGATTCTTACCAACTAAAAGTCCTCCCTGATCCTTCGATCACCATTTGCGGTGCCAGTGCCATACAAAGCCAGGTCATGAAAAGATTTTGTTGGTTCGTCTGCTGCACTTCTCAAAAATTATCGTCACAACATCTCACCATAGACCTCGTTTCTAGCAATCATCGGTATGAAGAGTATTATAATTTTATCTTTCTTTTTTCAAGAAAATTACCAAAAAAATCCCACACCCAATAAATCAACACAAATCCTTTTGATAGAAGCCAGGCCTACTTCTGGACGATAAATATTATTCCCGACATCAAACGTTACCCAATAACACGAATTTCCTAAGAGCTCGAACGGAAGCGTAAAACATTTCTTCCACACTGAGAAATCTTTCGCCATTATTCTTCACAAATCATTATTTATGAACTAGTTGTGCTCGCGAGTTCGTTTGTTTGCGTGGAAGTCGGTAAACAAAAATATGTCCCTTAGAGAAGGTGGACTACTTTCTACACTTCACTGAAAAGGGAGTATTCCGGGGTCTGGCGACAATTTCAAGTGAGAAGTTTACAAATCACATTTTGGAATGGTTATGATGATATATCATCATCATTATCATCATATCAGCCGCAGGAGATCCACTAACACTAAATATAGGCCTCCCCCATAGATTTCCAACATAGGATCTGTTGGAATTGGCTTGCATCCAGCGCGATCCTGTGATTTTCATCAGATACGGTACTTTCACAGTTATTATATCTTGTGACTGAGACTGCAGCTCCATAACTATTTATTTTTTATTTTTTTGTCTTTTGAGAATTCAAAAGTGCCTACAGGCACTTTTGACAAATGATATTATAAGTAAAAAAGTAAGTTATTATGTCTTGTGACTGGGACTGCAGCTCCATAACTATTTTTTTTTTATTTTTTTGTCTTTTGAGAATTCAGAAGTGCCTGTAACCAATGATATTATAAGTAAAAAAGTAATATGCCTGTAACAGACCTGTTATTGTTACTGTCAGCCTGTATCATCCCACTGCTGGTCAAAGGCCTCTAACAGGCCTACTGGGCAAAGACCTCTAACAGGCCTGGTAACAGGCTTACTTGAAATAAATGATTTGATTTGATTCTCACGCTGCGCTTGCCGGTGCGTAGTCTCGATGCGAGAACCTTACGGTCCCATCGGCCATCAGTCCTGCGTGCTATATGGCCTGCCCACTGCTACTTTAACTTGCTAATTCGCTGGGATATGTTGGCAACTTTGGTTCGTCTGCCAATCTCCTCATTTCTGACTCGATCGCGTAGAGAGACTCCGAACATAGCCCGCCATAGCTCGTTGGACAATCTTGAGCTAACTAATGAGGCCCATAATTTTGCTGTTACAATTGTTTTAGACAAGTATTAGTATCTATCTATTTGCTTTGCCCACGTGTAAGTCGAAAATTAATGCCAAAAGTTATACCAAGATAAAAGGTATCCTAACTTACTAGGTTATAAACTACATGCCAAACTTCCAAATCCATTCAGTAGTGCCTGAAACAGTAATAGATGTCCATCCATCTATGCTAACAAACTTTCGCATTTACAATAGTAAGTAGGTAAGACATAACAATAAAGTTAAAAGAGGGCTATAAAGGAGGTAAGACCAAACACAAGTTAGTTAGATTGTAGTTAATTTCTGTAACTTTAGTCTCTAGGGAATAATCACGTTCTGTTGATGAATAATGATCTGGACTTTAGGAATCGGTGCCATTTAGGAACTCTCTAAGGGTCGTTACACATGGAGGTGATCGGCTAACCTTTTGGGTATCGATATCTCATCTTTTGTCAATATCAGCACAGCATGTTTTCTTCTTCCGCTTTATTTAATTAGTCAATCAGTATTCAATAATTCAACTCCTAGACCATCTTACAGCTTACTTGATATTCGACGTCATGTAATCGGGTATCGAAAACTAAAAAAAAGGATGTTTTTGTGATAACGACCCAATCAACGACAAAAATAGTATGTCTAAGAAATAATTAATAGTATTTAAAGTATACATTCAGAAAGTAACAGTAGTTACAATTCGACCTTGTAAAGACGCGGCGCATGTATGAAAAACACGCGGGATTTTCCGCGAAGCTGCAACGACTTGTTATTTCCGAGCTACCATCTAAATAAGTATGTGATCCTGGTACATTAAATGCACACGCTCGTCTATTCCCGCGGGTAATTCACCACGTGTAACATTCATTGCAGAACCAGAGACTAAAATTAACTCGCGGTGCATTTTTACGAAGCGTTTGCTTCCACGTTTATTACACGTACTTCAATCAAAGAAGCTCCTTGCAAGGTCTGTGTTCCTGGTAATAGCAAACTATGATCAAGGAGGTAGACAATTAACATGCAATCGTGTTACGTAGATTGTTTGCCTATGATGTCACTTGGGCTTCTTTGTAAACGCTGCTTGAACTACATTTGAATGGTCACCTTGGATCACTGCTTAAACAAAACATGTTTAAATCACCATTACAACTCCATAAACCAAAATAAAATATGGCGATGACGTTTAGTATCACATTAATATTCCTCCTCTAAATACATCTTTCGGGAGTGCTTATAAGAATCTTGGGTACACATACAAGTGTACGCAGCCTAAGGGCACATTACGTAAGGCCGTCCCTACAACACATCCATCATGAGGAGGACAGCACTGCCGTCCCTACGAAAAGTGCAATAACTAGGTCAAACCTGATTTCGAGATAAACGCGGGAAAAGATTTTATTTTTATTTTGATTGTATCTCCATCACTATACATGGTATCGGATTGAAACTTTCACTACACGATGTAAAACAATGTAGAGAATCTTATGTGGTACTTAATGTTTGTTCCTGCATTTATTCCCGATATAAAAACTAATAAATACAATAATGGTAAGTATTATTACTATGTAGAAAGAATGTTTACTAGTCATAACCGCAACAAGTAACCTATTTATTGCACTAATGGTTAGGAAACCAACATGGTGCATTTTTGACTAGAAATTCATTTTTTTTTAACTGCTTCCTAAACCAAATATGCATTAAGTTTCTTATTTATTGCGGTTTTCATTAGTAAGACAAGTTTAAAACGCCAAAGTTTTAACTTGTTACTATTACAAAAACAGAGATGTTACACTTTTATGTCAAATACCTATGAATAAACAGATGTTTGCAAAACATTATTTTACCTCTTACCGACTTAGCATGAAACTGTTTTCGGTAAAGTCAAGTCTACTCATAATATCTGCGTTCAGTTGTGTTTTTAAAATAATGTGAAATCGGTTATATTTATAATTGGTATATGGTAGGGTTTCATAGCACTTTAGAGAATGTCTGGTAACAGTTGTTACAAAAGATTTGACTTTTTGAACAGCAGACGGTTTAATTATTGATGGCCTTGGAATCAGCTGATGGCTGGTGGGTTCAGATGGAAAAACATGTGGTTTTGAGTTTTGTTTTTGCGAAATAGCCAAAGAAAGAATTTTGTCTCTTCTGGACATGGTGTTGCCTGAAAAAAAGAAATATTATGCTTAGGGACAAAAAATCAACAGGCGTAAAGAAAGCTTACAACACACACTGATAAATATAAACAAACATAATAATACTGCCTACTGTGTATTGCCTCAATGGTCAAGCGGTCACAAGCGCCTAATTCTCGTGCCGGGCAAGTGTTATTGGATTTTTCTATCGAGAAATTCTTAAGATTGCCACCTACCTATTACAAATGGCTCTTAACCATCGTGATAAAACATCCACTACGCTACCCGAGTGTGGAGTAGTAAACTATATACTTATATTCAAGAACTTGCAGGCTTATTATAACAGGTTCTTAGGCAGTATCGCAGGTTTTCTTACTTTTCCCTTCACGGTCAGAGATCGTGTCAATGAAAACAAAAATAAAAACTTTGGAAAAGTTAGTGATGAGCACCTGAGATTGAATCCGAGTGACTTGGAAGTAGGGATGAGCGTTGAATCAACGAACTAGTTCAATCAACCGTTGATTTCCTGTCAACGTATTAACGTTAAATGTATGTGAATCAACTAGTTGAATTTGTCAACGACGTTTATGAGTTCAACTCGTTCGTCTCGTTGAATTAACGAGAATGCAAACGCAACGAGCTGAGCAATTTACAAAACTTACGTTATTTTTATCAACGTTGAGTTTTTTGCTTCGTTGTTTTTAACGTCATAGATTTCGAACGGTTGAAAGAGTTGATTTTCGAAATATTTATTTTAAGAATAGTACATTATTGGTGGAGTTTGTTTACTTACGTTTACCACAGATACAGATACCTAATCCCAATGTATTATTTGAAATGTACTATTTTTAGAGACGCAAAGGTATAGCGAACAGCCCTCTATGAAAAAACTATTTGAAAAAAAGGGAACCGACTTCAAAACCAAACACAAAAAAACTATAAAATAACTTTTCTTTCGGAAGTCGGTGGCTTTGTTTTTTTTATTTCATTGACATAATTGGCCACCGACTTCCGAAAGAAAAGTTATTTTATAGTTTTTTTGTGTTTGGTTTTGAAGTCGGTTCCCTTTTTTTCAAAAAGTTTTTTTATTTTTCCCTTTTTAGTTGAGATAATCAACAAAATAATCTTCATAAAATCGGCGTCTTTGAAAATCTACAATCCTATTCAGCAAAACGGATCTATGTGAGCAACTTCACGAGATATCCATTATTGTTATATACTAAAACCTTCCCCAGAATGTAACAAACACTTTTCTGAAAACTGCATCAAAATCGGTTCAGCTTAACGCGAGATAATTGCGGACAAACATGCAATCGTCCCTGAAAATCTACGATCCAAGTAAGCAAAGATGTTTAGATGTTAATTTACACATATTTGTACATAAAACGTTTTCCAATACATAAACTGAATCAACTTGTTTCTAAAATTCAACGCGCAATCGTTGGATAACAACCGTTTAATGATTCAACGGTTTACGTTGCAAGTTGACAGTTAAATTCGTCAACGAGACTAAACTCACTAAACTCACTAAATCGTTCAACTCGTTGACGAATTTAACTAGTTGTTGTTGCTACTTACTAAATCAATTTTAGTATTCATCCCATAATTATTAGTAAGGTCCCTTAAGATAACTGCAATAACTCAAGCTTATTGTACTTATAACTAGTAAATGAGAATCACAAAAAACTAAATATGGTAGTTATAAATGCAATAACTCTATTTATTGCAGAAATAATTAGCACATTATTTAATACCAAAAATAAGGATCCGTATCATATCTGCAATAACTCAAACATATTGCACTTATAACTAGTCAATCAATATTACAAATGACGAACTATGCTAATTATAAATATAGTAACTATACTTATTGCAGATATAGTTAGTGAAATTACTAAATAGCGTAAGTAAGTTATTCCTATCTATAGTTATTTCGGTCTTGACATGTAAATCATAATCATCGACCTAGATATTGCAGTTAGGCTTAGTATTAAAACCGGCTACGTCATAGATACGTAAAAAGTGTCTAAAAAGAAAATATAGATCTCGTTCTGCTAATTCCGAATATGTACTTATCTCAATTTGGTGCAAAACTCGAGTTATTGCACTTTTCGTAAGGACGGCAGAGCACTCGACGGGTATCCCGCCGAAAAAAATATTGATAATGTCTCCCGAGACCCGATCGCAGTGTCAAGGACATATGACGCCCTGGTACTCGACAACGAAATTGGATAAACTGTCCTTATCTGACGGAGATTTTGCATAATGGTTTTTTGTTGCCATGCCAACATTGCCAAAATAAACTTTATTGCAATGCTATTAAAGTCATAAATAAAGTTAAAATTAATACAAATGTATAGAAAGGTAATTTTCAAAGTAAAAACAGATTTAAACTGTGCCAAATTGCATTGTTCTAAAGCGGAACACACTTGGGAACTGTTACCGCTTCCCCAAAGTTTGGATTAAAATGTATCTCTTAAACTATCTGAACTCCTAGTCATTGTTTAGACCGCCTCTAGCTGTTTCGGGTATTTATTATCCTAGTGAAGATAGTAAGTTAATAACTCACTTGAATGGCTGCAAGGCAATTACATTTTTCTAATACATACAGCCTTTGGCTGGACCGTTAGATTTGCAAACAAGACAAATAAACAGATTACTAAGATAAAAAAAAAACCAGCGAATTACAAGTACGACTCGTGTACGAAAGCATTATCTATAAAATCGGTAAAAAATTTTGTCTGTTGTAAACACCTGTGTTGGGAAACACCCTTAAATATTTATTTTATTCTGTTTTTTTACAGAAATACATCATCTGTGAAAAAATCAACTGTCTAACATTAAATACAAACTATATTATTTTATATACTGTTACTGTTCATGAGATGCCGCCTAGTGACAAACGGAAAGATGGACAGTGGATTCTTAGTCATAGGGGCCAGTTGTACTCTTTGGGTACGGAACCGTAAATAGTAGATTAGTAGCCAAGGGCTGTAAGGTATCAATTGCAGCCCGAGATATTTAGGCGCACGAGCGCAGCGAGGGCGCCTATAGTTCGAGGGTGCAATTGATGCTTACACCCGAGCTAACTACTCTGCTTTACATCTCGATTGTGAGGTAAGTAGAAAAAACCGGCATTGTAAGAATAAAACATTTTATTAGTTAATTGCTGCTTCAGCTTCCATTTTCATTGATTCGGGAGTGCAGCTTAATTAAATCTTCATCACTTGCAGTACTCATGTTTTTTTCCTAATTATCACGTAATTATAAAAAAGTCCCAAAAACAAACAATTTATATATTATACATTTAATGTAAAAGTTTTCTATTCCCGCCTTTTTTCATCTTTTTTTTTTCAAGAACGGGATTTGAGCTTCGCCGTTCGATATTTAAAATTGATGACTATTAAACTCGAAGACAAGGCTGAATAGCGAAGCGACCTCTTTTGTCATTAGGCTGAATGCATGATGTCTATTGCCAATATGATGGTTAGATGTCCGCAAACTTTTTTTTTTTAATTACTTACCGCCCTAGGGCTTTTCTAGCTACATTAATACCCTAGAGCGCTAATTGGTTACTTACAAGCCCCATTTGGGGGTAATAAGGACCTACTTACCGAACATGAGAGATGTAAAAGACATTTTCACACCACCTGCTCGAAAATGTCTAATTATATGTCAAGCAACCTTAACCTAAAGTGAGTCATTAGTGGCCGAGGGCACAGCCGGTCAATTATGTTGTACTGGGTTTCGTTATTACCCGCTGGTCAATAATGTGATTTGAATTTGGAATATGTTTATAAACAACAATAGTAGATTAGTAGCCAAGGGCTGTAAGGTATCAATTGCAGCCCGAGATATTTAGGCGCACGAGCGCAGCGAGGGCGCCTATAGTTCGAGGGTGCAATTGATGCTTACACCCGAGCTAACTACTCTGCTTTACATCTCGATTGTGAGGTAAGTAGAAAAAACCGGCATTGCAAGAATAAAACATTTTATTAGTTCATTGCTGCTTCAGCTTCCATTTTCATTGATTCGGGAGTGCAGCTCAATTAAATCTTCATCACTTGCAGTACTCATGTTTTTTTTCCTAATTATCACGTAATTATAAAAAAGTCCCAAAAACAAACAATATAATCCTATTATATATTAAAAGTAAAAGTTTTCTATTCCCGCCTTTTTTCATCTTTTTTTTTTTTCAAGAACGGGATTTGAGCTTCGCCGTTCGATATTTAAAATTGATGACTAATAAACTCGAAGACAAGGCCTGAATAGCGAAGCGACCTCTTTTGTCATTAGGCTGAATGCATGATGTCTATTGCCAATATGATGGTTAGATGTCCGCAAACTTTTTTTTTTAATTACTTACCGCCCTAGGGCTTTTCTAGCTACATTAATACCCTAGAGCGCTAATTGGTTACTTACAAGCCCCATTTGGGGGTAATAAGGACCAACTTACCGAACATGAGAGATGTAAACACCCTTTGGTGCCAGAAAGATTTTTTTTTTTTTAATTTTCTTTTCCCTTTTGGGAAGACAAAGGGATCTATCTAGCCCATGCAGCCTAGATTTTTTTTTTTGGTTCTTTTCGTCCGTCTTTGGGGCAGGCAAAGGGAGCTGAGCCCATACAGCCAAGTCTGATTTAGTGTGCCAGAAAGAGGAAAGCTATTCTCGAAACCCTTACTACGCGTGGATGATATTCTCGATTTCCTAAAAAATCATA
This sequence comes from Agrotis clavis, assembly GCA_954870645.1. Taxonomy (NCBI): domain Eukaryota; kingdom Metazoa; phylum Arthropoda; class Insecta; order Lepidoptera; family Noctuidae; genus Agrotis; species Agrotis clavis. Next base: position 17,677,249 of record OX940939.1, read on the forward strand.
ACGATTGCTTCTTCATATCGTTGCCATGTTTTCGAAGACATAATATTGTAAGAATAATTAGATAACTACCTACGAACCATTTTTTAAAAGGAATGAAATAACATTAAAACTGGCATTAATAATAACAAATACCGTACCGCGCCGTAATACCGTAGGTAATAGTAATTGGCTGTAACATTAGTTCATTTATTTTAAATAAACTGCACTAAGATTGCTGTGGATTTTGTAAATAAATAAATAAATAATAAAACCTATCTATAATATAGTCGATTTATCACATTTTATCAAAAATACTCTACGCTGCTTTCACGAGCGTCTCCAATGACGTTCTAAATTCAAAATGCATACAGCCAATCATCCAAAACCATTCTACCAGCCCTGTATAAAACTTAGTTTACACAAACGCCACATCCATGAGAGTGATATCATTAGGACAAACACGACAAAACCATAGAAGATACTTTTTTTTTCGAAAATCGAATTGATCGTGTCTTGGCTACATAATGGTAGACGCATTAAAGGCGCGAATTTTTGGCATTTAAATTTTAAATTTATCAACAAAGTATTATAAAATGTCGAGTGATGAAAGTGATTGTACTCCTGAATTCATTACAACCGAAGCTAATAATATTTCCAATGATTTACTGCCGGAAAAGTCAAAGGAAACTTATATAAAAGCCTATGACAATTTCCAAAAATGGAAAAGTACGAAAGGCGTCAAGTCCATTTCGGAACCAGTTCTATTAGTGTATTTTCAGCATTTATCTTGTACTCAGAAGTCAAGTAGCCTATGGTGTACTTATTCAATGTTTAGGTCAACAATAAGCATGAAACACAATATAAATCAAGACATACGCTAAGCTATTAGCATTTCTAAAGAGGAAATCGGAAGGTCACCAATCAAAGAAATCGAAAGTTTTCACACCTATGAATATTGAAACTTTTTTAAATGAAGCTCCTGATCATAGCTATCTTGCCGTAAAAGTAAGTACATCATTTTATTTATAACTAAATAAAATACCACATGGTAGCAAATAGCAACAAGAACACTTATGTATACTTACTGAATTTACGTATGTTGTTAGTAAAATTTATTTTTATTTTTGTTACAGGTGGCTTTAATTATTGGAGTGAATGGGGCTTGTCGTTGTCAAGAAATGGTAAACATGAAGGTCCAAGATATAGAAAAACACTCAGAAGAGTTGTTATTGATTAAGTTGCCAGACACTAAAACCAAAAAGGAAAGGTCATTTGTCATCCGCGGAGCATTTATGTAAAGGTTGTGGAAAAGTATCAAGCTCTGCGGCCTCCTAACATAAACACTAACCGATTTTTTGTAGCGTTCAGTAGTGGAAAATGCACCCGTCAAGTGATTGGGAAGAACAAAATGAGTGCCATGCCGAAGGAAATTGCCAAATACTTAGGATTACCAAATATCGAGCTCTATACGGGTCATTCTTTTCGTCGAACGTCAGCTACACTGTTGGCGGATGCGGGAGCAGATATAACCCAAATAAAACGACATGGTGGCTGGAAATCGGATACAGTAGCAGAAGGATACATTGAAAATTCTGTACAAAACAAAAATAAAATAAGCTGTCAAATTGGTAACAGCATCACTTTAAAAACGTCATCTGATTCTTTTTCACCACAACCTTCAACATCACACCATCACATTCCATCTTTCCCTGAGCCTCATTCACCACCTTCACCAACTTTCACCACCCAAAATGCTTCTCTGCAAATACAAGATTCTGAAGCATTGACGAGCAATACTCAAATAAATTCCACATCAACATCTATAAACGTACCAAATAAAAACATAACTATATCTTTGCACAACTGGACTAATGTCTCAAATGTTACAATTAACTTGAATTAATATATAAGTGTACCTATAGAACTAGTTCTAAATGTTATTTGAAACCAGGTTCTAAAACCAGGGCTCGGGATACTTTCAAGTATTTTCTATCTGGATAGGAAATTGAACCTTACACACATACTAATAAGGAGCAAAATCGCTTTTACAAATAAATACGTACTTATAGAGTATTAGACGATTAGTTTCTACTAGTGTCGTACAAGTACTGTTATTATTATTGCAGCTTACACAGGTTCAAGGTTAAGAATAAAAAACAGAATTGCATATTTTGTTCCTTAGTTCCGTATAATTAAAGTTAACTTTCCAAGCGAGTCATCTTTACAGTGAAAAGTACGAGCGAGAGCGATGTACTATTGTAGCTATTGCAGCGAGCGTACTGCTCGAGACCCGAACGCGGCCGAAGCGGCCCGACGCGCGACGTCCGATATCATGCCACGTCACGATACAGTAGGGAAGGTACGTATTTACGCGACCACGTTTTTATACCAGGTATTTGCTTCCAAGTACGTACACCAGGTACCGACCCGAAATACTTGCAAGACTTCAAAGTATTGTCGGGGCTCGACTAGTCGACCCTTGCCGGACCCGAGTCTCGCTGATTCGTACTGTATCGTAAAGAAGTCGTACTTGTAAGCCCTGGTAAGCGATTTTGCAAGTACGACCCATGTCTAGTTATTCTTACTGTTTTTTTATTTAATAAATACTTTGTTTTTCGTACTATGGCTATTATTTTCTCACAGTAGGTGTAAAAAGTAGAGTATCCTCCTCTGGGCTAAAGGTGTCTTTGCCTTGGGCTAGCTTGAATCCCTCGCTGCATTCAGGATTCTTGTATTAACTCCCTCGCTTCGCTCGTGAGTTAAACTCTTAACTCCCTCGCTACGCTCGGGAGTTAAATCCCGAATCCTTCATTGCGCTCGAGATTCAATATGACGCCCGTGACATAAGACACAACTTAAGCCCCTCGGTGCATAATCTACTATTAAAAACAAACATTCGCATAAAAAAGCCAAGCTAAGATCAAGCGTCAAGTAGCTTTTCTAGTTTATTTCGCCAAAATGGGGTCTTCAAAGTAAATGTACTTGGCCTACATTGATATTCCTCCGTCCATCTAGGCAATAACTCAAAATGAAGGACGAGAAATATTATATCTCTGAATATCCCAAAAAGTCGCACAGGCCAAAATTGTCAGCGCCGAGGGCGAATCACATTTAGGCTTTCTAATAATACGTAATTTCCACTGAACATAGCAATAAAAACTTTATTAGATGGCCCTCATATACCGGTATTAACTTTATTAGGTTGGAAATGTGTATTTAATTAATTTTCCTTAATATTGGTGGGTATTACACGGAAGCAAAGCAAATTAATTTAGCAAATAAAGATTGACTCGGAAGGCTAATAAGAGCATGTTTTTTTTTTTTAAATGGCTGGTAATTGTGAAAAAACATTTTCTAAATTGTCTTATCGGTAAGTTTGAAAGTAAGTTTAGTAACCTTTGTGCATGTTAAGATATATTATTATGAGTTCGAAAAATCTTGGCAATATTATTCGCCCATTCATTTTTTTTAACCGATATGGACTTGTTTTGGTTACAACTCGCCTAATGTAAAGCCCACCATAAACGTACCAGTATACCTGCGCAAGTTTAGAGTTGCGCAAGTATACTGTTACGCGTGTGGGAAGATACTTGCGCTCTAAGTTTGTCACAATCCTGTGTTTGTGCAAGTCTAGATTTGCACAGGTATAATGGAACGTGTATGGCCGACTTAAATCAATTATGCTTTCCTTGAGTGGAGCATTCTTGCCTAAATGAAACCGACTCACACGAACCTCAAAGAGATTACAGGTTAGAAAGACAATAAATGAAAAACAATGAAACCGATTTCTGCAAATAAAGTTACATTGTGTTAATTTTATAAGACAGTTTTTTTTTTATTCTGTTTGTCTTTTTACATCGTTGAAATAGTTTCAACTAACATTTTTTTTTAAGGTGTCTCTAAACGAAAATGGAAGCACAACTTTTAAAGCACATCTTGTATTGTTGCAAAAACGAGGTAAGTTATCACAGAATAAAAGACTTAAAAAGGCTTTATTACTCCCAATAGTACAGTTATTTAAGTTTGAACATCCGAAATTGCCTTTCGCCTGCACTAAACGAGCATATAAAAGCACAAAGCAGTAACATGAGAACGACAATTTAGGAGGATTCGAGTGCATTTGTTTTTAGTTCATTAATGAACTGACTCAGATGGAAATGGGGTGAATTTAACTAAACTAACAACGTACTCCGACTTTATACGGGTAGCAGCGTTATGTCTACATTTCGGCTACATTTTTAGACATACCTTCTTATATTATTGGATTCAAATGTAGCAGTTCACAATTTAGGACCCATTAATTTAGCTAGTAACCGGACTTCTCCCAGTTGTAATGTCCCTTTATGCCTATTTGTCTTGTTTTGTTCTGTCTTCTGCTTGACGTGGAGGGAAGTGGAAACGCATTTCTTCCTACTTCTCCTATTCTTTTCTGATTAATTTCGTTGCAGCATCCAAAACAGGTTAATTCATTCTCCGGGACACGTCGAGCTTCATTGTCTCGGCGCTTTTCTGGTGGTTGCCACTGTTGATTCTGGCTTTCAGGAGTTGCAGTGGTTTGGGAACAGTGTGGTGGATACCTTCTTAAGTGAATCTCAGACAAACAGACGGGCGGTGGTGTAATAATGAAGTAACATTATTACACATTATTCTAAATTGTTTGTATCAAAATATTTAAAAATGTATGTACAAGACCAATTAATGAAAAAATAATAATAGTGTTTGTGAAACGAGAATAGTAAATGAAGAGATGTTTATAATAGCAATGTTATTTGAGCTCGTTTCTACCGTTTTGTTCAAATACCTCTATAATAATGTTGGTTCTTAAACAGACCAAATAGAAGTGCTTGAAATTCTGTTTGCAGCTGAAATTCACCACGAAGGTTTTCTCATTTGTATAATAGAAATTATTACGAAGTTATTTATATTTGTATGTATACCAAATAGACACATTTTCCAGTGTCAATAGCATTCAGTGAGGATTTTCAGAGAATTTAGAGAACAGAACGTTTAGAGATACTAATTTGTTTCAGAAATAAGTACTTCGTTGGAGAAGTGCTCGCAAGAGTGACTGCTGAACATGAAGTTCTAATCTTAGGTCGGGCAGTGTTATTGGGTTTTTGAAAAAATTGTTAATGGGTTTTTGAGAAGTGTTATCAGATTTTTGAGCAAAGTGTTATTGGGTTTTGTTATTGGGTTTATGGGTCAATTGTTATTGGGTTTTTGGGCAAATTTTTATTGGGTTTATGGGCAAAGTATTATTGGATTTTTGAACAAATTGTTATTGGGTTTATAGGCAAAGTGTTATTGGGTTTTTGAGGAAATTGTTACTGAGTTTTCGGACAGTGTGCTATTGGGGTTTATTAAGAATTTATTAGTAGCAACCACGGTTACAGTAAGTTGTCACTAAGAGAGTGATGGGTATGAATGCTGGATCGTGAGAAAGAAGACCAAATAAAGGATGGAGGGACTGTATAAGGAATTAAAGAAAAAGGAATTAATGATGCTGTGACATCTGACAAGGGAGAACGGAAGAAGAGAATGTATCAAGAAGAATGGGATAAGGGCAGACACTTTTAGTTAATCATTAGTTCATCCTAAAGGTGCTCATAGACTTGAGCATTCACTTGTAATAGAGCATCGAGCATCCACCGTTCTTAATTTTGAACGAAATAAATAAGCCAAACATCTTTTTATTTTTCCTCTTTTTATAAAAAAAACACATTGCCCCACACTTAGAATTTTCTCCTTGGTCGTGGGTGCGTTTACAAACATGTAAACGCACATGTACAAACGCCCAGACCCGAAACAACTACCTACTTGTAGATTGAACAAATCTTTGATCCGTGCGGGAATCGAACGCGCGACACGCAGTACAACAGTCCAATCGCTCACCCACTGCGCTAACCGTGCCGTCGCTACGAACATTTTCACGATGTCATTTTTTCTTCATGAAGATGTCAGATTTTTTGACAGGCCTGTTGGTCTAGTGGTTAGTGACCCTGACTGCTATGCCGGAGGTCGTGGGTTCAATTCCCACTCAGGACAAATGTTTGTGTGATGAGCACGATCAATTTTGTTCAGTGTCTGGGTGTAATTTATCTTTAATATTTCTGTATTTTGAAATACATAAGTATGTTTATCAGTTGTCTAGTACCTATAACACAAGCTCTGCTTAGCTTGGGACTAAATGGCGTTGTGTGTTGTGGAATATTATTATTATTAGATTTGACAGTCGAATCAGCAAAAAGCTCGTCGCTCGTTCGAATGCTCGCTAAAACGATGTCGTTTGTTTTTCGTCATGTAACATACCAAGACTGCTTGCTCATCACAAGTGATGCTCAAGTTTACTCAGCACCTTTAGAATCTTCATCAGCTCGTAAAATGTCCCAAAATGTTCGTACTTTACTATCAATACATTTCTAGAGCACTTACAAATGCACTTTGGCTTTATCATGTAACATGCAATGGCTTAAAAGGTTCCTCAGAATGTACAATCCTTTGTCAGATGCAATAAAACAGATAAAAGCTATAGTTCGGTGGCGTCAAACGACCTTAATCACACGTTCGATAGAATTAAGAGGAATTAGAGGACTTGTGTCAAATTGGGTCTAAAGGTGCGGACACAAAATGTTATATAACATTGCTATATAACATGTTTCAGAGGATGTGGACACAGAATGTCAAATTGCCTATCAAAATCGCCGTTTAAACGAGATAACAAATAACAAGCAATGGTTGGTGCAACGTTTTAAACAACAACAAAAAAACAAATAGTTTATTTTTTATTTTAAGTGGTTTTCCACGCTAGCTTTTGCTCCTGTGTTGCAATGGGTGCGTTTACAAAAACTTAAATTCACCTATACAAACAGCCAGAGCCGGAACTAAGTACTACTTGTAGAACAAACAAATATTTCTTCCGTGCAGGAATTCAACCCGCGACAAGCAATCGACCGTTCGACCACTGCGCCAGCCGTGCAGTACTCGTAAGTAATATTAAAGTGGGAGACTTTTTAGTACTGTAACGAAACGTGAAGCATCAATCGTCACTTTTAGAGTGTCAACTCCAAAGTATGATACTCGAACTCAATCCAACTTTGATATTGAATTTTTAATAACGAACTTTGAAGGAGGCACCGCGTCGTGATTCGTGATGGCGAAATATGAGACTGAATATTTTAATTCTTTGATCGTATTAAATGAGTTTCTACGTATTTGAGAGTCGTTATAAAAAGGTAATTTTTAGTCTCTTTTTTGATAACAGAGATTTAATTTATTAGATACGATAATTTTTATTAATTTAAACAAGAGTTCAACCCAAATTCAGTGTTAACTTTGATAAAGCCTCGCAAAGGTCTGAGGTCTTTTCACGAGTTTTCACGTTTTCGTGATGTTAAGCGTTTTGTTGGATAAAATTAGGTTCTCGTTCGTACACTGGAAGCGCTTTTTCATTTTCCATACAATTAACGTCGTAATATTTCAAGTACGTTGACGGCTAAATATGTAGAATGCATGCTAGAATCTCTGAGCGACCGTAAAAGCTGTACTAATTCGACTGGAAACCAACACTAACTTAGTTGGAGTTCAGCTATACCAGGATACCTTTGACAAAACAGTAATGACTATATTGCCGCCAAAATTTTAGAACTGAACACAGATCAGCACTTTACGCTTTGTTGAAACTGCCAGAGAGTTATGATACCCTGGTATCACAGTGCACTTAATGCAAATGTAAACCCAAAGATATTCTCAGAAATTGTTGCTTCAACTAACATTGTTAACATTAAAATGTTAACGTTTGTATATTATTTTCGAATAAATTCGTTCATTGTTTGTTTGATTTTAAGTGTACATCTAAACACAAACCCCTTTTATGAACATGCAGTCATAAATTAATGGGGATCATTTACACCAGATACATCTTTTTCGTGTCGTCTGTGCATGTATAACCAGATGTATGAATGTGGAGGCGATAGGAGTGCAATTTCTGCCTATCCCCATGGGAAGACGATGTAAGTTTATGTATGTATCTTTTTCATCATCATAAAGAAGATATAATGGTGAAGAATATAATGATGATGAAGTAAAGACGTATTAAAAAATCTGTATTTTAATATGTAGTCTGAGTATTGGCGCCTTATTAAAAACCAAGTTACCAAGATTTATTATTGACGCAGATTATTTACATATTTTGTATTCAGGATTAAACTCATATTAATAATAATGTCGTGAAACAGTCAATCACTATGCCGCCACAACGTTCAATATTGGCCTCAGGAAGTTATTAAGACAACGATGTTTGTTTAACTTTAATGGGCCCCGTATACTCCCTGTAGGAAGCCCGTATGCCTTTACATAAGGATGATAGGCAATATGTTGTGAAAGCTGATATCAGAGCCAACAATAGCCATTGAGAGACGATGGAGTATAGCAGGGGCGAATATTATGGATTGGTAGGATGTGAGAAGGTGGTATAATCGGTGTATATGTATCGACGTACAGGTTATTACTACGAACTTTAAAATAATATTAGTTAGTTAATCATAACCCTCCTTTTGGCTTTGCCGTAGTCGGGTAAAACAAACTGGCCAAGGGCGAGTCGGACTATCACACGAAGGGTTCTGTACCATTATCTACAAAATCTTATTATTCTGATTTTATTCTGTTTTTAGTTAGTACTAGCTTCTGCCAGCGACTTCGTACGCGGATCCTGTTGCTTATGCCGGCGACGACGGGGTCGTCAAAATCGAAGATCTGAAACGTCGAATTCTAAGAGCCAGGCTGAACAACTCTTGCTAAGACGTCATTCCTATATATGTTATAAAGTAGCTGGGCTGTTGGAAGTTCCACATCAGATGTACCAGATCTCCAATTTTTATGCGACAACAGAGGTTGCTCATCAGGCTTAACAACTCTTGCTAAGACGTCTTTACTGTATATGTTATAGAGTATCTAGGCTCTTGGAGTTCCACACCAGGTGTTCCAGATCTCAATTTTCATATGTCAACAGAGAGTGCTCATTAGGCTGGACAACTCTTGCTAAGACGTCATTCCTATATATGTTATAAAGTAGCTGGGCTGTTCGAGTTCCACATCAGGTGTACCAGATCTTCAAATTTTATACGACAACAGAAGTTGCTCATCAGGCTCAACAACTCTTGCTAAGACGTCTTTACTGTATATTCTGTTATAGTGTAGCTAGGCACTTGGAGTTCCACATCAGGTGTTCCAGTTCTTTAATTTTTATACGTCAACAGAGAGTGCTCATCAGGCTGAACAACTCTTGCTAAGACGTCTTTACTGTATATGTTACAGTGTAGCTGGGCTCTTGAAGTTCCACATCAGGTGTTCCAGATCTTCAATTTTTATACGCTGACAAAGAGTACTCATCAGGTTGAATAAAACTTGCTAAGACGTCATTCACTTATATGTTATAGTGTAGCTGGGCTTTTGGAGTTCCACATCAGGTGTTCTAGATCTTCAAATTTTTATACAGCAACAGAGAGTGCTTATCAGGCTGAACAACTCTTGCTAAGACGTCGTTCCTGTATATGTCATAGTGTAGCTGGGCTCTTGGTGTTCCACATCAGGTGTCCAGGATCTTCAAATTTATGCTCTCAGCAGAAAATGCTCATCACGTGGAACAATTTTTGCTATGGCACTATTTCTGTATCTCTTGTATTTAAGCAGGTCTGTTGCGGTTCTGCATCAGGTGTTCAAGTTTCCAAGATAAATTATAGCCTATATGTTAACGGGACTTAATACCTATACAACGAAAAAAAAAATATTCAAATCCGTCCAGTAGTTCCGAAGATTAGCGTGCACAAACACACAGACATACAGACAAACAGACAAACAGACAAAAAAAATTTTAACTACATTTTCGGGTTCGGCATCGATATAATAACAATCCCTGATACTTTTTTTTTATATATTTCCATTGTACAGACACCACTTTTCTACAAATTTATTATTTATGTATATAGATTTGTTGTTATAGGGGCAACAGAAACACATCATCTGTGAAAATTTCAACTGTCTTACTATCACGGTTCATCAGATGTATCTCCGTCTATCCGTCTATGTCAACGACGATATAATACTAGACTCCGCATGCACGATCTAAGGAACAAAAACTATTCTGTCAACTCGCTGAGGTACTACGTAAGCGAGGGGGACGGGGTACTGCGTTGTGATTGGCTAACTCAAGGTCTGTTTTGTCTCAACGTATGTTTACGGCTCACAGGAGTGGTCGAAATGAGACGGATATAAGACTTTTTTGCCCAATGTGTTGACAGACATCGGTCGCCTGTTATTAGGAGTTTAGTAATATATCGTCGTTGGTCTATTATCGCCGTGTATATCCGTATTGGTGACAGACGGACAGCAGTCTTAGTAATAAGGATTACGTACCCTTTGGGTAGTAAAAAAAAAACTAATAACGTAAACTTAGACGGCACGATTGGTCCAGTGGCTGAGCGATCCACTGCTGGCAACTTTGCAAAGGTCATACAAATATTCTTTCCACGCGGATATCGAACCCACGATACACTGAGCAACAGTCGATCGCTTACCCACTGCGCTAGGTCGCGGGATTATTTCCTTACCGTGACCCCGGAACAGAAAGGGCTATTGAAGGACACCGTGGATTTTAGTCAGTAGAAGTCTGACAGTCCCTCCCGCCCTGCCCGGGGTTGGAGGACTCATAAGATGATTTTACCACGCTAAAAAAAAAAAAAAAACCCACTGCGCTAACCGTATTGACGCAATTTCATTAGTTGTTAGGGCCCGCATGCCAGGTGGGAGAGATCTCTGGAACGCATGCCACAGGGCCCGCATTCGGGGAACCGTTTTCATTAGTCGATAGCCCGCGTGCGGGGTGTAGGAAAAGCTCCATGTTCGTCGACAAGAGTGTCAGACCCGTAAACTGTATATCGACCGATGAATTTCATTGGTCGATATCACGGTTGGTATAACGCATGCGGGGAATCACAGCAGACGGTAATGCACACGTATCGACTTGTAACTTTCATTGATGTTATCTCGCCTGCGAGATTCCCCGTATGCTGTATACCGATCGAGTTAACGACCAAGGAAAATGCTCCATAATATTAATTCTGTAGTTGTAACAATAACAATTGAACAACACAAGTGACCCGTTAAGTCATTATATCCAATCCAATAGTCACAATAAATATTAGTACTGAACTTTATGAAAGTTACAGCAACATTGCGAACAATATGATTCGTGTGATTGACCATACGCGATACGGAGAAACCCTTTTCCAACAAATGTTTTGTGGCTGAAAGGTTGAAGGACTGCTCGAAATAGATCTTTGTCGTGATATGGAAATTATTGTTTGATGTGATTTCAATTGATATTAAGTATGTAACTGAATTCTGATTACAGTTTCGTTAGTAGGTCAAATTGTGATCACTGAACGAGTAATTTAAAACTTCCAGTACTTAATTTGAATGGTACAAAAGTGACTTTTAAAGCAGCAATCTCAGATCAAAGAAATAGGCAGATAGAACGCTCAGAACACGCGAGTGTCACCACCAAAGCAAATGCAAAATCAAAATTAAAAGTTGTTCTCAAAAACAAAGAAAACAATATGGAATGTAATTCGATTTGATTTCGTATTTGCTTTGGTGGTGACACTCGCGTGTTCTGAGCGTCCTATCTGCCTATTTTTTTGATCTGAGGCAACAATAGACTTCGAAGCCAAATCTGCCGTAGCTGAGGCAATGACTCGATCTACAGTGCTTCGTAGATTTCCGGCCACCGTAGGACATGCGAACGGCAAGTATTAGGTTGCTCGCTGTCCGATCAAGGACCATGACCGGGTCGAAGGCGGCGCGTCGTGTTTCACGGGGTTGCGGGGCTGTCTAAGCAGTGTGTAACCGTGACCCCGTAACGTGGTCAGACGGGATTATACTGACTCCTTCATTGAATAGGAACTGTGGAGACCGCAAATATCATTTTTGGTTTTAAGAAATTCCAATTATATCATTGTGTTATCTTTCAGGTTTAAGAATTTGCTTTCAAAACACAAAATTAAGTAACTCCCTCTCCGTACTTATTTTTCAAGTGTTTCCTCTCACCATTTCTTTATCCAAGCTCAATTTTGTGAAAAATACTGCAATCTTTTGCGAGGCTCTTATAATATGCTAAGGGTCACTTAAGTGCTCGTGAAGGAGCAGGCGGGCCGCGAGCGAGAGAGGACAGCGTCCTCCCTCCGCCCCAGCCGCAGTGGTAGGCGCCCACGGCGACGGACGTCGCTTGATGATCTCCGGCCACCGTAGGCGCGGGCATGCGGGCAGCGAGTAAAGGGCAACTCGCTGCCCGACCAAGGACCATGCCCGGGTCGACGGCGCGTTGTGTCCCACGCGCGCCTCAAAGAGCGTCAGCATAATGACGGGGCCCCCCTCTCAGAGGGCCAAAGCCTGCCGGGGTCGCGGGATTATTCCCTTACCGTAACCCCGGAACATAACAGGCTATGAAGGACACCGTGGATTTTAGTCAGTAGAAGTCTGACAGTCCCTCCCGCCCTGCCCGGGGTTGGAGGACTCATTTGATGATTTTACCACGCTAAAAAAAAAAAAAAAGACGTGTGGCACTCGGGGACTGCCGCGGTAAAGCTATTGCATAGCATTTTGTATCAACTTATGCAATTATAATTTTATTTATTTATTTTATTCATGCAGTATTGCTTTTTCTTTGATATTAATTCAAGTTACACTTTTTGAGCGTGTTGACCGATAAGAAAACAAATTTTTCTATTATTAAATAAATAAAAAAAGTTAATATTGTTTAAGAAAACCATGAAAACGACACCCATGATGAAAACTTCGATAATTTATGCAGCGGCCATCTTGGATTTACATTTTGACTGCACCATCGGTTTCAACACCCTCGAAAACCATGAAAACGACACCCATGACGGAAACCTCGATATTTTTTGCAGTCGCCATCTTGGATTTACATTTTGACTGCACCATCGGTTTCAACACCCTCGAAAACCATGAAAACGACACCCATGACGAAAACCTCGATATTTTTTGCAGCCGCCATCTTGGATTTACATTTTGACTGCACCATCGGTTTCAACACCGTCGTAAACCGTGAAAACGACACCCATGACGAAAACCTCGATATTTTTTGCAGCCGCCATCTTGGATTTACATTTTGACTGTACCATCGGTTTCAACACCCTCGAAAACCATGAAAACGACACCCATGACGAAAACCTCGATATTTTTTGCAGCCGCCATCTTGGATTTACATTTTGACTGCAACATCGGTTTCAACACCCTCGAAAACTATGAAAACGACACCCATGACGAAAACTTCGATATTTTTTGCAGCCACCATCTTGGATTTACATTTTGACTGCACCATCGGTTTCAACACCCTCGAAAACCGTGAAAACGACACCCATGACGAAAACCTCGATATTTTTTGCAGCCGCCATCTTGGATTTACATTTTGACTGCACCATCGGTTTCAACACCCTCGAAAACCATGAAAACGACACCCATTACGAAAACCTCGATATTTTTTGCAGCCGCCATCTTGGATTTACATTTTGACTGCAACATCGGTTTCAACACCCTCGAAAACTATGAAAACGACACCCATGACGAAAACTTCGATAATTTATGCTGCCGCCATCTTGGATTTACATTTTGACTGCACCATCGGTTTCAACACCTTCGAAAACCATGAAAACGACACCCATGACGAAAACCTCGATATTTTTTGCAGCCGCCATCTTGGATTTACATTTTGACTGCAACATCGGTTTCAACACCCTCGAAAACCATGAAAACGACACCCATGACGAAAACTTCGATAATTTATGCTGCCGCCATCTTGGATTTACATTTTGACTCCAACATCGGTTTCAACACCCTCGAAAACCATGAAAACGACACCCATGACGAAAACTTCGATAATTTATGCTGCCGCCATCTTGGATTTACATTTTGACTGCACCATCGGTTTAAACACCCTGGAAAACCATGAAAACGACACCCATGACGAAAACCTCGATATTTTTTGCAGCCGCCATCTTGGATTTACATTTTGACTGCAACATCGGTTTCAACACCCTCGAAAACCATGAAAACGACACCCATGACGAAAAAAACTTCGATAATTTATGCTGCCGCCATCTTGGATTTACATTTTGACTCCAACATCGGTTTCAACACCCTCGAAAACCATGAAAACGACACCCATGACGAAAACTTCGATAATTTATGCTGCCGCCATCTTGGATTTACATTTTGACTGCACCATCGGTTTAAACACCCTGGAAAACCATGAAAACGACACCCATAACGAAAACCTCGATATTTTTTCATTAAGAATTGATTTTTATTATTATTTATTATTTACAAAAAACCTGTATACACTCAACAAAAATAATCGTCGCGACTCCACTCCACTCCGCTCCGCTCCGCTCAGCTCCACTCCACTCCGCTCCGCTCAGCTCCGCTCAGAACACCGTGTCGAAGACTGCCGAACTGAAACGACGTTAGACGATGCACGGCCTTCAAGCCACACCTCCTTGCCCGTCGGAGTGGGGAGCGTGAGGTTTTTTCGTTACGGAATTTCTGGATTCGGTCCCCGCGCTCAAGGCCCGCGATAGAAGCTATGCAATAGCTTTAAAAAAAGGGTCACTTAAGTGCTTCTTTAGGTATATTGGTACCAGAGAAACGTCTTTAATAAAGCTATTTTTGAGTTGACTTAATTTGATGGATTAAAAATGTAGATACATTTATTCAATAGCAACTTTCAACAAAGTTGAAGCTCTTCGATGTGGCACATAATTACCCGACTGCGCCAGGAGGGTTATGTTTTTCGAGGGTGTGTATGTATGTATATTTCTTTGTGTTGCTCTGCAGCCTAAACGGCTTTGTTGGATTTTAACTTGAGAGGTGTCGTTAGATTCGTCTTAAGCGTAAGTGTGTCACTGGGTACATAAAACTGGCCAAGTGCGAGTCGAACTCGCGTGCTAAGGGTTCCGAACTAAAAATATTTTTTTTTAATCTCTCACATTCTATCAAGTGGGGTATCAAATTAAAGGATTTTAAAAATGGTTTACCAAAATATATATAACTTATATGTTTCAATTTAATTTGGACTGATAAATGCTAACAAAAACTAAAAATAGTAAAATAAAATAAATATTAAAAAAAAAAAAACAAAAAACCCGACTGCGTATAAAAACTAAAAAGAAAGAAACAAGCCCAGTAGTTTAAAATTCACTCATTCACACTCACAGTCAGCCCCTTGGGAAGATTTGATTGGTATAATTTGAATGGGCCCCGACTGTGAGTGTGAATTAGTGAATTCTAAGCTACTGGGCTTGTTTCTTTCTATTTAGTTTTTTTAAGGGGACGAATAACGCAGTCGGGTTTTTTTTTTAAATATTTATTATCAAAAGTTTTTTTACTGCATTATTCGTCCTCTGATTAAGACTGAAACGTACCAGGAAAGCATAAAACCAAAAGGACAGACTCAACAGCGGGGGTGGCTATGATGACGATCATAATAATTATCTCGTCTAATATAGCAAAAAAACTTGAACAAAACCTCCTCGCCATCCTAAAGCGCCTCGTCCACGGAGAGAGAATAGAGCTAGACAGCTTGGAGACTAATCTAATCTATACTCTCATTTCTGCGTACACGTGGAGATCATTAGAGCAGCCTATTGCATTTTTTTGCTCTATCGTAGGGAAGCTCTATCATAGAGAAATTTTGGCCTGCGTACACTACACTACTCGTAGACTAGATATATTCGGTCACGATATACTCTCTCAGTTGAAAACATGTCGCGGTCACGCTTATGCTGCGATCGTGGTTTCTTTGTTATTGGAAAAGAAAAAAAAAGCCAAATGTTAAAAGAAGCTGCTGGGTTAAACAATGGTTTCTCAATGATTATGAGATATACTTATTCCATAATTCTGGAAAGCCTTCATACATTTGTATCATTTTAATGGTTTCTTCTTTTGACCAAACATGTTTCGACCTTCATCAAGGTAATAAAGCAATGCAGAATTCTACATTAAATAAAACAAAATACGTGTTTTGCTACTCAAGCTCTAGCTAGACTGATTAAGGCGGGTAGTCAATTCGAGAGCTCTCTATTCATATCGCTTGTCTCGGTCTCGCACCTGCGTCCACGACGCCTTCCGAGAGTAGCCTAGCGTGTCTACGTAGACTTTAGTGATACTCTAGCTAGGGTGGTCTCGCTAATGTGTACACGTCGTAGATTGCTCTATGAGACTCGCTCTACGTTATTTTAATCTATCGTGGACGAGGCGCTTTACTCCCTAGTACTCAGTTTCGAAGAAATCGTTAATAGTGCAATCAATATAAGTCGTGCCCTCAAGATGTACTAGGAGCGATGTAGGTCAGACTGATAACGCTCCTTATCTAGCCCATTTCACCACGAACCGTGATAGAATTAGAACGAAGCAATACCTATTGTGTTATTCGCATTCTGAATTGAATTGTTTTAAGGATTGTTTGGCTTTTTATGGCTTGTTGACGTATGAATGTTGATTTGACTTCAGAATGGTTAGGTGCGTAATGCCTCTTCGTACACAACGCGACGCAAGTCTCCCATTTGTTATTTAGGCAACTACCGCTATACAAATCCATAGACCACAGATATGCGTCAATAGATACTAAAGGTCGTAAGGTATCGGAGACTTGTATGAAGGCGTTTATTATTAATTTACTCTAACAATGATATTATTCGCATTAAATCACTCAAATTCATTTTCAATTTGTTTTTATGTATTTTGTTTTGATCACAATTGAATTGGTCCTATAGAATATACATATTGAAATAGCATCAAACAAAAGCTCAAACAAAAAGTTCCTAAAACTCTGTTTGTTATTTAAACAATATGTTTGGGATCTTTTATTTATGTTTACTCAAAGCGCGTTTGGATATACAATGAAACTAGTAATCGCAATTGGATACACTTGTATCGTTGATAATGTTGTTTTTTTTTAATATCCTATTAAATAATGACTTGGAGCCCTTCAAATCGGCCCAGACTTCTTAAATAATCAGTGTCTATGGAAAAAAGTCATTCAAGTTAGCAATAATGGCTTCATACGGACGAAGTCACAGGATAATTGTCCATTATTGTTGTATACCAAAACTAAGTCCAAAATTTCACAAAAGTTTGTTATGAAAATCTGCATCATATTCGGTGGAGACAATCGCGAGATAATCGCTACAATAAAACTCTTTTTCTATTTATAACCTGGTTAAAAACCCAGAAAAGTGTGAATGTTATGTTTATATACGTATAACGTGTGAAATTTAGAATTATATGTTACCTTGTATAACTGTCACAGTTTAACGAGCTGTCACGACGCATGCAGACGAGATTACCTGAAACATAATTATAATTACTATAGCTTCACTTAAGCACAAATCAAGTTAGAACATGTAATTCAAACTAACAGTGTGAGGGACAACTTTGTTGAAGTTTCGAACAAGTTGTTTGTTACAAGTTATTAAGTTAGGAATTATAGTTACTTTAAATAAACTTTGAAGTTAGTTGAGTGATCAAAAAGTTGAGCACTTTTGAGCTTATTTAATGTTTCTGTGAGCTTTACTTTAAAATAAAAATAAATACAAAAACCGGCCAAGTGCGAGTCGGACTCGCCCGTGAAGGGTTCCGTAGCAGCAAGTAACATAATTATATAACGTTCTTGTAGTTGGTTGTAACTTTGAAAAGTAAATTGCGATTTAAGATTTATGACGCTTAAAAAAAACTAATAACTTGATCTCGTTCAAACCAATTTTCAATTGAAGTTTACATGGTAATGTACATCATATATTTTTTTTAGTTTTATCATTCTATTATTTTAGAAGTTACAGGGGGGGACACACATTTTACCACTTTGGAAGCGTTTCTCGGGCAAACCGTTCAGTTTAGAAAAAACCGGCCAAGTGCGTGTCGGGCCACGCACAGTGTAGGGTTCCGTAGTTGCCCATCAAAATACTTATGCGAACTAACTAAACTGATTCGCTGAATTTAATTTTAAAAAGAAGAATTTTCAAAATCGGTCCAGGAGTCTTTGAGAAATCGGGGAAAACACATAAAAAAAAGATTACGACGAATTTAGAACCTCCTCCTTTTTTTGAAGTTAGTTAAAAATAGTTGACGATAAAAACCTACCTATCCCCAAAAAACATACCGTAAAAACATACCTATTAAAGCTGTAAAAATAAAGTTGACAAACTTACATATGCAGTTGAAGAAGATGTTCTCCGATACATTTTGTTTAAGAAAATATGTTATCCAAGTACATTTTATAAGTTGGTCGACTATTACTCGTAAAGTTGTAAAGTCTACTTAGTCACGATAATTTTCTTTTAAACTTCGTTATAATTATAATTATACTACTCTTGTGAATTTTTTCACACCCCCAAACATAACCGTTTAGCTGGTAGAGGGGGGGGACACTCGAGTCGAGCAAAATTTAGCACTTTAAAGCTTAATATTTCACAAACGAATTTTTTTATCAAAAAATTGTTAATGAAAACTATCAATATTTTTTAAAGACCTATTTAATGATACCCCACACTAAGGGGTACGCGAGACAAACAGTACAGGAGGTACCCTAAAAAAAAATATTTTACGAGATTTTATTTTACCACTTTTTCGGCACAACAAATCCGTATATTTATACCAAATTACAGCTCTCTAGTACTGTGCGTCTCTGAGCTAAACTGCGGACAGACGGACGGACGGACGGACGGACATGGCGAAACTATAAGGGTTCCTTGTTGACTACGGAACCCTAAAAATTATGTTAGTAACCTCGATATCATTTTTCAAGACGTATTCATAGATACCTCACACGTATGGGTCAGGTGAAAAAAAATGTTTTGAGTTTCAATTCTAAGTAAGGGGGGTACCCCCAAATTTGGTTTTTGTTTTATTTTTGTGTAAAAATCCTAATGCGGTTTACATAATACATCTACTTACCAAGTTTCAACAGGATAGCTCTTATATTTTCGTTAAAAAGGGCTGTGACATGAAACTGACAGACAGACAGACATGACGAATCTATAAGGGTTCCGTTTTTTGCCATTTGGCTACGGAACCCTAAAAATGATTTTTCTCAAAAAGAAACATGTCTTCATTAATCAAAAAGAAATGTCTTTTTTAATTTTTACGACGCCTTTTCTATTTGTTATGCCTCTGTGAAGCTAAGAAGTCCTTCGTCGAGATTACTCATTGTTCCCGAAATTAATATTCCTCTTTCAACTTACCTACTCTAAAACAAAGATTTAAGAACTGTTAATTACGAAATCCTAAATTAAAAGTCTCAGACATAAATATGCGCACATCAACCTACCCTTATACATCAAACTTTTAATAGATTTTCATCTTTACGAGTATCATAAAAATAGAAGGTAAGTACATGTTTGGTTGAGAAAGTTTTACAGGATTCTTTTTTTTTAGCGTGGTAAAATTATCAAATGAGTCCTCCCACCCAGGGCAGGGCAGGAGGTACTGTCAGACTTGTACTGACTAAAATCCACGGTGTTCTTCAAAAACCCTTTATGTTCCGGGGTCACGGTAACTCGTTAGTTCCGCGACCCTGGCAGGCAAGTTTTACAGGTTAACATAACGTATAAGCTATCCACCTGTAACGAGGATTTATTCTCGGACTTAATTTTCGGCCAACATTCTAAAAATAATTCTATTCGAACGGTATATCTCTATTGAAGTAAGCAATAAAAATTCCAATAAGTTATTCCAGAACATTAGGATATCTACCAAATGCCTTTATAGCATGTTAGGACAAGCAAAAACTTAGGCAAGGCTATAAAAACAGGGTACATCGGTTTTAGGACATTCGACTAGTAGAATGCTAAGTAGGGGTGTTAGCATTAAGCTAGGGAAAGGACGCGCTGTGTTTTTGCCTAATTGAACGATGTTCAAATAAGTAACTTTGATTGATATGGGCTTACGATTTAGTAAAGTTATTATTCGTTGTAATTGTTTTATTGTTGGCACAAAAAAAGAAAGAGGAGGATTATTTAGATATTCCATCGTTAAAATATAAAAGGGCTATTGTAAGGGTGAGGCCAAACGAGCGTAATATTGTGAGTCGTGAGTGTCAGAATTTCGTGTTTTGGTACAGTGCAGACCACTCATTTTGCGTCGCGAAGACTTTTTCTATGGAAGCGACTGAAATTCTCTGAGCCTCACCTTAAGGCGCGGGCCACAAAGAAAAGACGTAAGACGCAGACGGGGCGGAGACATATGTCTCTTCGGCGTCTTTCATACATATGTATAGAAGCGTCGCGACGTAGAACACACGAAGAAAAGACGGGGCACGGACGCGACTCTCATACATTTTCGCCCGTCCGCGACGCGTCCTCGTCTTACGTCTTTTCTATGGGACCCGCGCCTAAGTCGGGCACATCAGATTCGTGGCGCGGTAAAACCTCTCCTTGAATAGTGTCTGGAAAAGCGCCACAGCTTCTTCACCTTCCGCCTGTCGCGGATCCTCACCAAACATGGTGTAGCTGTGTCGGATTAGGCGAGAGGGAAAGCCCGATGTTACCACTATGTGGTCCGGAAGTTACTACCCCGCTGGGACGGAGCACCGCCATACGGAGGAAGATAGGTGGCGGCGCCCTCTCTTGGTCGGCACCCGTTAGACCATGCTGCGTGGCGAGAGGGAATGGGTAGCAGTCACCTCTGGGTAACGGTAATGCTAGCAAAGGGGGAGGCGGAAAACGTGAGGGTGGACATCCTTCAAATCACAAAAATAGTAAATTGGCTAGGCTACCAATAGCCACAACCACCTTCAATCTCCGTCCTAAAGCCTCATTTAGACGATGCAAGAACACGCGAGTTGCGATACATTTCGTACTTTATAGGTACAACGAATGCAGTTGATCAAACAAATACCGCAATGTAGTGAAACTCGTATGCGAGTTCTTGTTCCGTCTAGGTCTTAGTGTTACCAGGTCATAAAATCCCACAAAAAAAAAAACCAAATGAGGCTTTAATCGGGTAGGCTATTTACCAATAGCCACAACCACCATCAATCTCCATCATAACTCAATAAGAAATGCAATCCTTCTATAATAATATTAAAAATACGAAAGTCGGTTTGTTTATTTGTTACCTTTACAAGCCTCAACCACGCTGAACCGATGATTCTCAAATTCTGCATAATTACATACGTTATCACTTAGAATAAGGAAACAGACACAGGGTATCTTTTCTTAGATAAGTCCACAAACATTATTATTACGTATTATTTCACTTTTAAACACAACTTATTACAGTTCTAATATTTTTAATCGCGATAATCAGGGATTCGTTCGACCTTGTCGACCACGAGACGCGCACAAGACTGTACGTTGATTGCAAAAATACAGCTAGTTCAATATCGAGAAAAATCAAATGCAATGAGGGTAGCGCGAAAAATACAAAATAAGATACAGAATCTTTTTTTTTTGTTTTTTCATTCTTTCATTCTGCTAGAAATCAATTAATAGTGATATAAAGTGTGGTTTTTATGTTGTTTGTGATATTTATTATTATGACATTATTAAGTTATTTGTGATTGTTTTTGATTATGTTTTTGATTATGTTATTTGATTATTTTTTTTTGAAAATTTTGATTATGTTATGTTTTTGGATTATGGTATTAATTGTATTTAATTTCAATTATAATATAAGTAATCTTATAATATGGACTTCAAGGTCTGCAAATAAATGTTTATTATTATTATAAAGTGACAGGTATACCGGATCTAACACAAAAGTAATGATCAAAATCGATTTACCCAGTCGAAAATTATGAGGTAACATCATCTGCCTACCCTTTTCCCAACTATATTGGGATCGGCTTCCCGTCAAACCAGATGCAGCTGAATATCTGTATTTTACATGGAGTGACTGCCTATCGGACCTCCGCAACCCAGTAACTGGGTAATACGATACCCCATGGTAAGACTGGTATTAATAATTATGAGGTAACAAACATAAAAATTAATAATTAAACCGGTAGTTCCTGAGATTAGCGCGTTCAACCAAACAAACAATCTCTCAGCTTTATAATAATTAGTATAGATGCGAGTTGAAATCCATTAGTACGCAGTTAATGTAATATTTAACGGTGTTTCCTGAATCAATTACCAATAATTAACGAGAGCTGGCAGGAAAACCGATACCGTATTGGAAATCCACGGTATTTCAAGCGCTAATTGGATGGGACTTCCATTGTATTCTGTATCATCCTTGTTCCTAGCGTTACCGGGCGTCCGGATAAACTCGGACACAGTAAAGCTATTGTCAAACAGACAGGCGTGGCGAACGCGAAGCGAGGCGTTTTTGTGGTTTAGGCGCATTTGGGCTAATTCTCATTTGGGCTAATTCTCATTTGGGCAACCTACTCCATAATGGACTACTTCTCATTTGGGCTAATTCTCATTTGGGCTAATTCTCATTTGGGCTAATTCTCATTTGGGCTAATTCTCATTTGGGCTAATTCTCATTTGGGCTAATTCTCATTTGGGCTACTTCTCATTTGGGCTACTTCTCATCTGGGCTACTTCTCATTTGGGCTACTTCTCAAATACTGGGGATGTTTGTTAAAATAAGTACTGTCTTTATATAAATAAACATGTTTATGCGCATTTTTCAAAAGTAAAAAGTTTATAGATTCCAGCTATGCTTAAAAACTGATAGAATGTCACTACCACAACCAGCAAAAGTATTAGGCTAGTATAAGATCAAGGTGGTATGTTTTGCACTCTGGCGCCACGTGCCACGCTGCGCAGGGTTAAGGTAACTCTAAATGGCCTGCCAAAGTACTAGGCTAGCATAAGCTTAAGGTGGTACGTTTTTCAACGGGGTCATCGAAGTTCATTTGAAAAGCGCTGTGATGCCACGTGACAGGGGGGGGGGGGAAATAACTCTAAAGCGCATTTCACACAGAGAGCGGACGCGGGTCGGGCGCGGGGCGGGTCGTGCGCGGGCTTTCAGTGTGAAGTCTTCCATTTCAATACAAAGAACTAGACCCACCGTACTCCCGCCCCAAAACGCGCCCGACCCGCGCCCGCTCTCTGTGTGAAATGCGCTTTAGAGTTATTTCCCCCCCCTCCCCCCCTGTCACGTGGCATCACAGCGCTTTTCAAATGAACTTCGATGACCCCGTTGAAAAACGTACCACCTTAAGCTTATGCTAGCCTAGTACTTTGGCAGGCCATTTAGAGTTACCTTAACCCTGCGCAGCGTGGCACGTGGCGCCAGAGTGCAAAACATACCACCTTGATCTTATACTAGCCTAGTACTTTTGCTGTTTGTGGTAGTGACATTCTATCAGTTTTTAAGCATAGCTGGAATCTATAAAGTTTTTACTTTTGAAAAATGCGCATAAACATGTTTATTTATATAAAGACAGTACTTATTTTAATAAACATCCCCAGTATTTGAGAAGTAGCCCAAATGAGAAGTAGCCCAGATGAGAATTAGCCCAAATGAGAATTAGCCCAAATGAGAATTAGCCCAAATGAGAAGTAGTCCATTATGGAGTAGGTTGCCCAAATGAGAATTAGCCCAAATGAGAATTAGCCCAAATGCGCCTAAACCGTTTTTGTTTGTAGTGTATGGAATTATTTGAAGTCAGTCACATAGACTATCGGATCGCTTTCGCTTTTCTATGTGACTGGATTCAAACAGTTCCATACATTACTAATAAAAACGCTTCGGATAGCATTCGCTTCGCCCGTCTGTTTGTCTTCTTTAGGGCGTGGCCCCATGTCTCCGGCGCGGCGCCGTGCCGAGCTACGGTGCCGAGCTACGGCGCCGCCCGCCGGAGAGCGGCGCGGCGCCGTGCCGAGCTACAGCGCCGCCCGCCGGCGAGCGGCGCGGCGCCGTGCCGAGCCACGGCGCCGCCCGCCGGCGGGCGGCGCGGCGCCGTGCCGCGCTACGGCGTCGTGTACCGGCACGTACCTTATGTTCAGCAAGTGTATCCAAAGATAAAAATTACAGTTTTGATTTGATATGGACCGCGAAAGGCGTATCCTGGTCCTGTTGCTAGTGTATACATATGTATGTATGTAGTCATACGTATGTCTACATCAAAAAAAAAAAAATTCTATGATAAGAATAAATAAGTTAAAATAATTTCTTTTATTTCTTACCTTACGGTGCGTACAGACTATGTAACATAACATGTTATATAACTGTAATTTTTATCTTTGGATACACTTGCTGAACATAGGGTACGTGCCGGTACACGACGCCGAAGCGCGGTGCGGCGCCGTAGCCCGGCACCGCGCCGCGCCGCTCTCCGGCGGGCGGCGCCGTAGCCCGGCACCGCGCCGCGCCGCTCGCCGGCGGGCGGCGCCGTAGCTCGGCACGGCGCCGCGCCGCCGCACGGCGCACGGCGCCGCGCCGGAGACATGGGGCCAGGCCCTTAGGGAGCTTACCCATGACGCGATTCGCTATTTCTATAAACTAAAAATGAAAATCGAGCTTGCTACTACGATATAATGATGCAATTTGATTGACCTGACGTCGCGTCGTCGCCGTCGTGGCGATCGTGTTTTGTTTTTCATCTCCCCGTATACAACCGCGCATTTTATGTCATTTGGCCGTAGTGGTAAGGTTGATTTTCACTTGTAGTTGGAATCGTGTCGCATCGCGCCACGGGTAAGCTCCCTTTAGGCTTTTTGGTTGCGTGTCCGGCCAAGTTTGACCGTGTCCAGCGTGTCCAGCTTGTTTTAGTTGAACCTTACATTGCTTTAGTTTTAAAAATTTGATTAAAAAATTAAAGATGACCGGTCTCTTCACACAAATGTCCGCCTAAACTGATTGGTCTGTCCAGATTTTCAGCTTTAGGATCTGGCAACTCTACCTGTACAGTCACGAGCAATAGTATGTATACACTAAGCAGTAATCCAAAGCGATATTGTGCTACCATATTGATAAAATTTTTGCCTTTTCATTATACTTCTATTTTGGAAGCCATGCTATTACGAAATAGGTATTATTTCAAAGTGGAAACAGCACAGTATTTCAAGTGTAAACGACCGTGTTCGAGAAATATAATTTTACCGTATAGGTACCGATTTTCCCGTATGAACGCCGTGTAAACAATTTTTAAGTTTTCATTTATATTCTGTTGTCACTACTCTATTCGATAAAATCGTTTATACGGTGCCTATACGGGAAAATAATCGCCGTGTGAACCTGGCCTACCCTTATCACGAATTCACGAGTTTTCACTATTTTACTTTACAGCGTCTTTCCAGTATTTACAGCGTTTCTTGTATGAAAAAAATGGAACAGCGCCTCTGGTGTGCGAAAATGGAACTATTTTTTCCTTGAAATTTGTCAATTTGAAAATGTCAAAGCTCAAGTTTACTTTACGTCAGAATAACTAGACTTTATAGACTCGTGATAAGGCCTCTACAATGATTTTTACAGAATCTAAAATTCAAATCTGACTGACTGACTGACTGATCGATCAACGCACAGCCGAAACCGCTGGACCTAAAAGCATGAAATGATGCATAAGCGTTCCTTATTATTAAATTTGTTCAAATTGCCACAGTGGGAACATTATAGGCTGATAATGATAGTGATGAATATTTGGTTAGACAGTGTACGCTTAAAATAAATTAAATCCATCTCTGTAGTATTACCTACACACTAATCCTGTACTACAAACTCATGCAAGGTTCACATTTCTCAGTAACCATAAGAAAGCGAGTGCATCCCTCAAGATAATATTTAACGAACCGTATACGTTCTACAAACGACTTCTGAGTCCCATCCCTACCCGTTTGAGTGATGTAGTATGTCATCTCGTAATCCGGGACTGATCCCAACGTAGTGCGTAATCACATTACTGCTATCTTTTCTGTTGCCCTGGTACCCGTGTCGGATTATACTGACCGATTTCTGTTTGAATAATGGTTTTTATTACAAAAGGAATGTTAGCAATCATTTTTCGCTATTTAAGGACGAATTGATTTACAATTTTGCATTTATTTTCAACAATCAATAAGATCAGTTTTCTGTCAATTTGGCAAATAGGGCTATGCCCTGTGGATTTGACGACAAAGCCCAAGCAAAAGTTATAGAAAAACCTACAATATTTTGAACGTCTAGTCGGTATTTCAAAACTAAACTAACTTGATAGGGACCAAAATATAGTAGATTGTTATACAAGGGTGGAAAGAAATCAATTCCCATACGAGGTATTTAGACGCACGAGCGAAGCGAGGGCGGCTATAGTCCGAGTGGGAATTGATGACTTTCACCCGTGTTAAACACTCTACTTTTCATTTCAAATATAAGGAAAGTAAAAAATAGTAGTTTTTCTAAAATATTTATTGATAGTAATAACATGAGTAGTACCTATGTAATAGTCTTTTTTAATTTCAGATAAGGAACACACCGCTCGCGTCACCGCCGCGGGCCATCCCACTATAATAGGTATTTTTTTTAATTCACATTGGCCGTATACACTCACAAGACCGCAGCATTTTTTTTAATCGATATTTTTCTTAAATAAGTAAAAAAAAATATAGCCGACTAAATAACCAATTTTAGTTCTATTTTTAAAATTCATTCCCGCCCTAGGGAGGGAAGCAATTACTATGAGTCTTTCCCGCCCAAGGGAGGGAAGCATCGTTTTCGACCCGCTGCTCTGATCAAACAAACACTACTTTCCGAGTATGAAATTAACTCTGCCATTGACGGTCCCAAGCCCGTATGAAAAAAAGAGGAGGGTTGGCTGCGAACGGCGTCTAATACCTACCAACACCTTGGTTTTACAAAGACCTAGGCAGCCATAAAAATAGACGTCAACGCCGAGTCAGGGCGGCGGTTAAACTAACCCTATCAGGCTACCGTGAGCCCTGAGGACTAAATACCCTCAAAAAGAACGGGGGCAGGTCCAGGGGAACCACCTGCTTATATAATATCCCCATTCAACCATGGCTGCAGAACAAAAGAATGAATTACCCCAGGAGGGTACCGGCCGTGCCGGAGAATCCCTCCCTGAGTCTAACTCAGGCTGCCCCACGTATTCTGGGGGGGGGCAATGTGCTGCAACATATGGATACTACAACCTCTAAAACAAATACAAAGAAATTTGTACAGCAAGCATTTCACCCAAGCTTGTTTATGTCCAGGCCTAGAAGCCAATCACTAAGCTCTACGACACATAAAACCAACTTAAATCAGACCCATACCACTAACTGTAATAACCCTCACTCGGAAACAAAAAGCGCCACGGTGACGCCAACGGGCACATATCCCCCTGCGTGGCAAAGAGCGCCAGTCTCAAGAAATCCAAAGAGACAAAAAGTATCTTCTCCGTCCCCTGAACGAACGCTCACCAGTAATCAATTTAGTGGACTCCCTGTTGATGAAACAGAAGGCAATTTTACTCAACATGCTGTCAAAAAAGCCTTGAAACCTCCACCAATAATTCTTTATGGCATTGAAGACGTCAACGAGCTAACAAAACTCCTCAAAAGTGTCGTGGAAAATAATGAATTCATCTTCAAAATCACAAATAAAAATCAACTGAGGATCAACTGCACTACAGCTGAAGCTTATAAAACTGTCATAAATATTGTCAGAGAAAAGGGACTCATTGGACACACGTTCAACAGCAAGGAGAAACGACCTTACAGAATAGTAATTAAAAATCTTCACCACACAACGCCACTAGTCGAAATCAAAAAAGCAATAGAAGAGACTGGTAACATAGTAATTGGGGAAATAATTAATGCTAAATATGGACCCGATAAAAATCCAACGTCCACTTTCTTTGCAAATATACAACAGGGCCCCAACAATAAAGCCGTAAAAAACATTAAATATATCCACTATCAATCTATTACTATTGAAGACCCTCGAAAACGAAAAATAGTAGTGCAATGCCAGAGGTGCCAGCAATACGGCCACTCGAAAAACTATTGCATGAGGCCATACCGCTGTGTGAAATGTGCTGAATCCCACAGGTCTTCTGAATGTCCCAAGACTGACCGCAACACCCCAGCTACATGTGCACTCTGCTTCGGCGCCCATCCATCAAACTACAAAGGCTGTGAAGTTTACAGAGAAATATATGCCAGAAAATTCAATAGAAGACCACGAATTAACCCTAAAGATACAAATCATAAAACTACTGAGATCCCCAACAACCAGCTTTTACCACAGTCCAACCTAAAAGATAACTCTAGTACAAATATAATAATCCCCAACAGGAGAAATTCATATGCCGAGGCAGCAAAACAAAATAGCAAAAAAGAAGCGGAAATTCCATCACCAAATCATACAATAGAACAAATGTTCCTAAAACAAGCAGAAAAGCTAGACATTATCCTACAACAAATGAGTACTTTAATAAATCTCATAACAACTCTAGTGTCTAGGGAGCCACGATGACTTCCCTCAAAATAGCAACCTGGAACCTTGACGGCCTGTCTCCAAATAAGGAAGTGGTCGAAATTCTATTGAATACACACAACATAGACATTCTGCTAGTGTCTGAAACACATTTCACTGAGAACAGTAGCATAAGAATACAAAATTACAACATATATTCCACCAACCATCCGGATGGCACTGCTCACGCAGGGGCTGCAGTTATTGTTAGATCTAGTATCAAACATCACCAACAACCACAGTTTAAAAAAGCACATATACAAGCAACAACTATAGCTGTAGAAGACCGCAACGGAGCCTTCAACGTATCTGCTATATACAGCCCCCCGAAACACAAAATAACTGAGGAGCTATATGACGAGTTCTTTAATACCTTGGGCCCACGATTCATAGCCGCCGGAGATTGGAATGCTAAGCATGTCCATTGGGCCTCTAGACTAACTAGTACCAGGGGTAGAGAGCTCAAGAAAAGCCTGGATCGGAACTGTCTTACTACAATCTCAACGGCAGAACCGACAAACTGGCCTACTGATCCAAACAGACTGCCAGACGTCATCGACTTCTTCATCACCAAGGGGCTATCCAGACTATTCCATCAAATAGAAACATGTCTAGACTCTGACACAAATCACGTACCGGTAATACTGACAATTGGCTCTACTGCCTTCAACATTGAGAGAAATCAGAAACTCTACAACAAACGCACAGACTGGCACAATTATCGGGAATTAATCGAGGAGAAACTTGAACTTAAAATAGCTTTAAAAACTGAGGATGACATTGAGGAAGCTACCAGGACAATAACTACCCTGATACAACAATGTTGTTGGATCTGCACCCCGGCAACCGTCGAGCGTCGCCAACAACGTAAAGCGTATTCGGAGACCATACGATTAGAAATACTAGAAAAACGTAGACTCCGTCGAAAATGGCACTCTAGCAGGCATCCCAGTGACAAAAGAGAGTTGAACAAAGCGGCCAAGAAACTGAAATCCCTTATTTCGGAAGCTAATGATGCCGCTCTGGAGACATACGTAGAGGGTCTAACACCTACAAAAGACACAAACTATTCACTATGGAGAGCATGTAAAAATTATAATCGGCCTACGACCCATAAACCCCCAATCCGGATGCATGGTGGAAATTGGGCTAAAACTGCACAAGATAAGGCTGACGCATTTGCGAATCATCTCAGCCACGTTTTCAAACCAAACAGTGCTGCTCCGAACGAAGATGAATCAGACATCGATTTTATCCTCGATCAGGACTATCAACTTGAACTACCACTGAAGACGGTAACACCTAGAGAAGTCTCCAGACACATCAAATCCATGGACAACAATAAGGCCCCGGGGTTTGATCTCATTGACAAGAAAGTCCTAGAAGAGCTTCCGCGCAAGGCAATTGTTTATATAACAACATTGTTTAACGCCATTATGCGGGTAGGATACTTCCCGGATCTGTGGAAGATCTCCCAAATCATAATGCTGCATAAACCTGGTAAACCTGCACACGAAATTACTTCTTACAGACCTATTAGCTTGCTGCCGGTTATGTCCAAGCTATTTGAAAAAAACTTTCTGCAAAGACTCAATACGGCTCTAAAAGAAAGGTCAATAATTCCGGACCATCAATTTGGCTTTCGCAAGGAACATGCCACCACAGAACAAGTCCATAGGGTGGCAAGAGTAATAAGGAAGGCATATGAGAGTAAGGAATACTGTTCATCGGCTTTTCTGGACATCCAACAAGCATTTGACAGGGTCTGGCACAAGGGCTTGCTATGCAAAATAAAATCCCTCTTACCACACACGTACTTTGGAATTCTGAAGTCATACTTAGCCAACAGAATATTCCAAGTCAAAGAAAGTGATTGTACATCGGACTTCCATGAAATCACTGCAGGAGTGCCTCAAGGGTCTGTACTTGGGCCCGTCTTGTACTCTCTGTATACATCCGACCTACCAAAAAGCGAAGAGTTTACTGTCGCGACTTATGCAGATGATACAGCTTTACTCGCTTCGCACCCAAGCCCAGCTCAAGCATCTGAACTCCTGCAGAGAGCTCTTCACAAAATAGAGAAATGGTTGGCCAAATGGAGAATTGTAGCAAGTGAGTCCAAATCAGTACACGTAACTTTTACACTTCGTAAACAAGACTGCCCCCCAGTAACTCTGAATGGCACACAACTCGCCCATCATAACTCGGTAAAATACCTGGGAATGCATTTAGACCGCAGACTCACTTGGAAGAAACATGTGCAAGCAAAAAGAGATCAGATTAACCTCAAGTACAAGAGTCTCTACTGGTTGCTGGGTAGAAACTCAAAACTAGCCATTGACAAAAAAGTTCTCATTTACAATGTTATGCTAAAGCCGATCTGGACCTACGGTATTGAACTATGGGGCACAGCATGCAGCACCAATATAACAATAATACAAAGAGCGCAAAACTATATCCTGAGGCAAATGTCAAATGCACCATGGTTCATCAAAACAAAGGAGATACATGAAATTCTTAATGTACCAATGGTTAAAGAAGTGATAGATTACCATGGCTTCACTTACAAGACACGGCTACTAAACCATCCAAATCAGCTTGCAGGACAGCTTACCATCCCTGAAACAATTCGTCGACTGAAGAAACGACGAGATCTCTTTGACGAGAATAGTTGCTGAAGGCTGACTATGCATAAAACGATGGGTGGGCTCCACTGGGAGTATTCTAGCACCCTACACATCAATTTTTCTACAACCCATCTGCTTATAGTCTATGCGACTGATTGCACGATAAAATAAGAGAAAAAAAAAAAACTTTCCGAGTATGAGAAATGAAAAATTATAACCTTACTTGTAGGCGTTGTTCAACCTACAGCATCATTAAAAGATACTCATTGAGTGTACGTCAAACAGATGCAGATCAAAACAAATTTCTTTGTAGGTTGTTTGTGGCGACAATCTGTCTGGCATGTGGGATGGCGAGACACGTTTTCGTTGAAGGCGCTTTTCAATGAATCCTAACCTAAGTATTTTTATAGCTGTAAGTTTCCTTTGAAAATTAGCATTCAATACTTTTCTAAAACATTTTAAGTGGTGACGAATGAAGGTTAGTACCTCCAAACTAATATTTTTCACCAAAATTAAGGCGCAGATATTTTTTCAATTCAATTATGTAATATTTGTTTCGTCTTTTTATAAAGGTGCAACTACTTTTTAACCGACTTTTAAAAGAGGAAGAGGTTCTCAATGATGCCGGTGGCAAAGAAATCAATGAAATAAAAAAACAAAGCCATAGGACTTTCGAAAGAAAAGTTATTCTGTAGGTTATTTAACACAATTTGTGGTTGTTTTTGAAGTTGGTTAATTTTTTTTAAAGTTTTTTTAGTAGATGATATTCTTTATAGCTAGTGCAACCAAAAGAATATAATTATCTACGTGCTTATACCAGGACTTCATGAATAAGCTGAAACCATCATAATAAAGTCACAGATTAAAGTCAATGATGCAAATTCTCTTTAATGCTACTGCTCCACCTGCGTCTTAACGCGTAAATTAGTACGTTAATTTAGGCGTTACGTAAATGTGGCCAACGTTTTAATGTCATTAGTAATGCCGTTTGTTATTTAACGCATTAAAACGTTGGCCACATTTACGTAACGCCTAAATTAACGTACTAATTTACGCGTTAAGACGCAGGTGGAGCAGTAGCATTAGAAGAAAAACTCAATTTACCAACCTTCGTTTACAAATAAAAGTTATTAAAATAAATAAAAAAACTAGTTGAGCAGCGCAGAGGTCTGTAAGTAAACACACAGAAACTATAATATTTTGCATTTAGCCAGCTTATAGTTTCCAGCTCATGGAAACAATCTCCGCACGGTACCAGGACTTCATAAGCTGAGCAGCACATCATAATAAGTTTTAAATAACTCGATACGAGGATGCAAGTTACCTCCTTGTTCAACGCAATATTCTTACAAGGAAAGCATGAAGTTTACAACGCGAAGTTAATATGCGAATGAAAGTCAAACAAAACTGAGGTAAGTTTCCCGCAGATCTTACTTGATGGAGAAAAGATGAACGTGAACGTTTGTGTGTGTTTTTGTTATGGTGGCAGGGGTGATAGATAGATAGATAGATAGATAGAATACTGTTTATTATCTTGATAGATAGATAGAATACTGTTTATTATCTTATACATAGGGCGATACAATGGGCGGTCTATACCTATGTTATCAATCAACTATTTTGCAGTTAAATTAAGAAGTAGAGTTGTTGACGCGTGCCGCAACAGGATTTTGATTTTTATTGGTTTGCAAATTAATAACATATTTCATATTTCCTATGCAGTTTCCGCTGTTTTTTTTTTCTTTTTTTGATAATGGCATATGTGAAGAGCTTAGTATATAAGCGTTCTCCGCCGATGACTTCGATTGACAGGCTTTTTTTTTTTGTTTTCTATAAAACTTTTTACTATCTTAACTAGCGACCCGTCCCGGCTCCGCACGGGTGCAATCTCTTCTATATTATGCATGTTTTATACACATATAACTTCCTCTTGAAACAAAAACAAACACTCTATCTACTTATTACATTATCTATCTATCTCTTATATCATTTAAAACCGCGTTAAAATCCGTTCAGTTTTAAAGATACCTATGGACAGACAGCGGGAAGCGACTTTGTTTTATACTATATAGTGATACAAGTGCAGATTTTAAATATTAGTAGACATTATAATAGAACTCACTAAATTCTAGATCGAAAGTCATGCCACAAGTAATTTTCTGGAGTCAAAACAATACCCAAGAGAGCCCTAAAACACCTGACTTTGATAGCATCTCATATTAATTTCGCGTATCTCTGTTTTAGCACATGCGGGTTTCGCACACATAATTATACTTAGGGGTTTATTAATTGAGTCGCGGGACTGTCTCAACAGAATACTGTGACCCTGGAACGCAAAGGGCAACTAAAGAACAGAGGCCCTATTATGAAATTTCCAGTTTTTGTGATGTAAAGTAAACTGGAACTTTAATTTGAGGGAAATAAATAGTTCCTCATCCGCACAGGAGGCGTTCTTTCATTTATTCATACAATAAACACCTATACTACAAGTACGCTGTAAATAAAATACAAAAATCTCGTGAAGGACACCGTGGATTTTAGTCAGTACGAGTCTGACAGTCCCTCCCGCTCTGCCCTGGGTGGAAGGAATCATTTGATGATTTTACCACTCTAAAAAATGTATGCGAAAGAGACAAACACATCACCGGAGTCGGCAAAATTAGGGCTGCTACGAATATACTTACAAACAATCTTTGGAAAGGAGATTGACAAATAGGAGTAATTGAATCTATAAAGGGAGACACATTTTAACGCAAAGGCGGTGCGACGCGCGTCCTTCGTTCAGAAACGTAGCTAAGTGGCATAATAATACGTATTTCTCGCTACGAGATACAGTGAGCATTGAATAAAACCTGGTTGGTGTGTTTTCTTTATTTTTCTTGCGCCATTGTACTACAAGTCTAAGAAGCTTTAGGTTTTATCGAATTATTCAAGACTTTTGTGTGTTACTCAACAACATTTATTAACCTGTAAAAAGAGAAAAAATTGAAGTGGTTATAATATCCACTCATTCCTTTATTGTTTACGTAACACATTAAATTTATGTTTTAATATTCAATATTTACTTTATTGTACGAGTAACTTACTGTGATTGAGTCATATAACTGACAACCTTTTTAAATGATTTGTTTGCCGAAGAGAAATCAAAAAGCTGCACTTATAAATAATTACAGCCACTTTCATAGAAAGTTAAAAAGAACTTTTCTGTGAAATTATTTTACTTCATTGAATAACTTTCCTCTAGTAACTGCTTCAAGTACCAATGGCACATAGATTGAAAGAGGTCATAAAATCCAGACAGCATGCAAATCCGTTGAACTGCGTCCAGCTCAAATTGAGTCAATAAATTGTAGAAAACATTACTGAATTGTCTTCGCTCCATTTATTTTGCAACTGCTTCTAGTACCATAGTCTTACCACCAGTGATACATAGGTATGAGGAGGTCATAGTTTGTGTTCATATTGGCAATCGCGATCGCTGGCAACTACCCAGCGTTTGTGGCGCTGCAGCGCTGCTGCGGTTTAGTAAAGCGCTGTCAAGCGAATTAAATGATTTATTATGTTTAAGAATTCAACTGGAAATGATAAAAGAGACTGTCGCTTTAGAGAACTTTGCAAAACTGTATCTAAAGGCTATTTTTTGTCAGCAATTGACACAGGTTTCATTCAAATCATTTCCAGACGCGTCAAATACTTAAGATCATAACTCCACATTCAAGAGTCGTAACCCATATTTGAAGACATTTTTAGGGCGCAATATTTCGCGTCATTAGCAGCGACGTTGGCTGTCAAATGCCAACATGCGAACGATTGATCCGAACGGCGATTATTGGCGTGCGTCAATTGGTGAGACGAATGTGTGCGTAGCGAACAGTACCTCGTAAGTCTTATTTTAGGTGTTTTTTAAAAAGATATAAAAGGTATGGAAAATTAGTACTTATCGTAACTTGATAATAGATTAACTTTCGATGCAAATGAGATTCAGCAGTTGAACTTTGTTATTGTTCCCTTTACAAACAGACTAATGTGATTTAATCAATAGTGGTTGTGAAAGGACAATACCAGGGTAACATGACACACGAAACATCACCACAGATAACATTATATATTATGAACTTTTTCTAAAATGGAATAATCATTTTCATACTATAATTCTCAGGGTTTAACTAATATGAACCCTATGAAATAACTTTGAAGATACATCTACTTTAATCATTTACACATTTCCTCCACACTTATAACTCCCTGGTACTTAATCCTCAGATATAGTAGCAACGTAACAATCTAGCAAGTCAAGCAGTGCGCTTTATCTTCGATCACGAACTAAACGAGTATTTTACAGCGCTCCAGCAATTACTGCAACTATTAGTGCTACGTCTAAGCTATAGAAGGCGTCAATCGCCACGTCCTCTTGTGTTGGCGGAATTTGCTGAAGTTATACGATGTAGTATATTGCTAGTGGAGCTTGATTGTTTCTAGTAAGAGGTAATTTTGAAAACTGGGAAAAAATTATGGAAACATTTGAGCTGAAGTAGGAAGTATTTTTTATTAATCTTTGCCCCTCATTTGTTCGTGCGTGAGGGAGAGGACAGCGTCCTCCCTCCGCCCCAACCGCAGTGGCAGACGCCCGCGGCGTCGGACGTCGGCAGACAATCTCCGGCCACCGCAGGCGCGGGCATGCGGATAGCGAGTAAAGGGCAACTCGCTGTTCGACCATGGACCATGCCCGGGTCGAAGACGCGTCGTGTTTCACGCGCGCCTCAAAGAGCGTCAGCGTAATGACGGGGCCCCCTCTTAGAGGGCCAAAGCCTGCCGGGGTCGCGGGACTCATTTCATTACCGTGACCCCGGAACATAAAGGGCTATTGAAGGACACCGTGGATTTTATTCAGTACAAGTCTGACAGTCCCTCCCGCCCTGCCCGGGGTAGGAGGACTCATTTTATGATTTTACCACGCTAAAAAAAAAACATAAACTGACCTAAACAAACACCCAGACCCGGAATAACTAAGTACAACTTGTAGGTCATACAAAATGTTTGTTCAACTGTGACTTTTGTCTTTAAAACAAAAGGCCTTAGATTGAGCCAGTACTTGTACAGCATTCAGTATCCAACACTAGATCGAAATAAGAGACATTCTATTTTTCAATCCAGTGACCCTAGATCCTGTTACTGGATTAATGAAAATCAACCCAAACTCTAAAAAATGGCTTTCCATAGAAAATTTAAAGTAATCAGCATTTTTTTTAAACTCTGTCCACTCTACCTTCGATTTCATGTGTGTAATGCAATGCAATTTTTTTCGCAAGCGCTTTTGTTATCTCAGTGTATTATGTATTTTCTTCTTTTGTAAACATCACATTATTTCCCTTTCAGCTACTATGCACCAAGCACTTGTAATTTACTATACACCCAACATTATAGCAGAAATGTCTACCTATTTCAAACGGATTAGCCACTGCTTCTGGTCCGCTATAACCTTTGCTATTGTTGAATGAATGAGATGAATGATACGTCAAAATAATTTATCACCGGATAACACTGGCCAGATTTGTTTTTGTCTTTTGTTTTAAAAATAAAATCATAATTTTGTCGTTGACAACATGAAAAGAAAAACAAATTATTTATTTTGATTCGTCAAATTCGGCATTCATTTGTTTCCTTTTAACAAAAAGTGTGAATATTTTATATTCAGTACCCTTAGCACGAATATTCACTCTTTTTGACGTAAAGTAAACTGGAACTTTGCTGTAAATTTGATGGAATACTGCGATTTCTCTGTATAACTCGTGCTACCTCAGACTCTGTAAAGTAAAATACTGCAAAGTTTCTGTAAAAAATACTGGGATTATTGTCAGCCGAACTGACGTCACTGAGAAGTCACTAAAATCCGACCCACCACTCATGACTTTCGGAAATTTCGAGGTACTAATTTTTTAATGCAATTTGATGTAACGAAATAGACACTAGCGCCACGTTTATAGGTCATGAGTGGTGGCATGGCTGCTCCATAGGATCGTTCTGAAACTCGACTTTTTGACTAATATTTATTTTAATTTTAAAATACCCAGTTCTAATCCAAATTCAGTGACTTAATAAGAAAATATTTGTACAAAAAGTGTTAATTATTTAATAGATTTAAATTAAAAAACTAAACAAAAAATTTCCGCATTTCATTTCACATTTAAAGTAGTAGACAAACGTTTTCAAACGCACCATGTCTAACATGCGTACATGCAATATAAGACAGTGTTCCCACTTTATAAAATTTTCCCTTTATTTAGGGTTAGGGGGTCCTTTCAAATAATGACAACTCATTATTTTAGCGAAAAAATTGTAAAAGAAAATAATCAATCTAAGGAGGTCTTTATGAAATTAACTACCCAAAAACCAATTTTCAAATCACTGCAATCCTATTGCTGGCTGGTGGGCTGCCGTGTACAATTTTTGAATTCTATCAGACAGGCTGATAGAATTTAAAAAATATACACGAAAACAAAGTTGATTTTAAGGAGAAATTTATTTTTTATATAAAAACGAGAAAACAATCAGTTACATTTTTCACAAGGATACGGGTAAATCTAAAATCAGAGGCTGACAATACGGTAACTATGACAACGAATATTCAATTAAATCAATCAATGTGTACCAAAGATGTGTACGTAAATAAACAAACATAAAAAAATGTTTAAAATACGCTATGAAATTCAACAAATAAAGTTGTGTGGTTCGTTTCACTAAAATCGAGAAGCGTAGATACCTAAGGGAGGAAATCATCGACGACTCAGCTCTGGAAAAATATTATTATCTTGAAAACTCGTGGTCCAATTCTGGCCCGACTCAATTTAGATTGCCATCGACATGCAGAAGAGGATCAGCACAAAATAATCGTAGAACCTGCCATTCTTCAGACATGAATAAAGTGGAAGATAAAACCAGCTGACACAGTGATATACCTAGTGTGAAACCACTACTGTATGATCCAAATGTTTCCTGATTACTTCATGCAAACAATTTGATACAGAAAGTTGAGAGCCATTGGATCAACGTGTATTTATTCTTCATCATGGATTTAGGTACTTTGATCAACAAAAAATGTACAATGTTACATCTCAGTGAAGTGAAATTATTCTAATATCATAATTATTCCATATTGTTGTTAGTAATAGTTATTTAGTGACAAACTGTTATAACTTACAGAATGTAAATAATTAAAGTATTATTTACCAACGACTTTCATTTTGATATGATTTTAATTGTAAAAGCTAAGCAGCTCTGTCAGAGCAAAATAAATATAATTATTATATATTATTACATAATGAGTAGAGAAAAATAGACGGTTGAATTAGAATAAGGGCAGGAGAACGATAAGACGACGAGTTATTTAGGCCGTGCGCTGCGTTAGGCGGACGCCCGGCGCGGGCGCCCGCGTGGCGTGCTGTTTTCATGTAATCTCATCGACGCGCGGCCCGCTGCACACAGCGCTGGTCTATGAGATTACATGAAACAGCGAGGCCACGCGGGCGCCCGCCTAACGCAGCGCACGGCCTAAGATTTGTAAATAAAATATAACTATTCATATTTCAGTATTTATTTTAAAAAATGGGTTAAACACAAAATGTACCTAATATTAGGTAAACTACTACATATTTTGTCATATAATTCAGTGTATTTTTCTTGCATGATTCACAGAGTAGCAGCGAAATTGAGAGTAATCCTTGCTCTCAGTAGAGTTACTGTCCAAAGATAAAATAATCTGTAAACATAAAGAAATTACCATTAAATTAACCCATTTTTCTAGTGTAAAAGACTTGTAACTAAAATAGTACAGCGAAGATGCTGGCTGAGTGGTGGTGGCCCTTGCTTGTGAATTGTAGTTCAGTTAATTTATATAGTGTGACAGATTCGGACAAAAGTGCACACCATATAGGTATGTTTTTAATCTAACAGTACCTATAAAGGGGTAGAAATGGGTCGTGAGACTGTCTTCACCAATAAACGTAATCAAATGGTTGATAACATATGAATGAATGAAGTGATGGTTTTGCATTTGATAGTTGATGTATATCATCACATCCTGCATAAACTTATTGTAGTAGTAGGTGTGGTTAATAACCTTTGGTTATTCTTACCTTAATTTCCAAGCTGATAACTGTAGTAGTTTGCTTTTAAGCATACATAAAGTTGGTCGTTTTCTTTTAGTAGAAATCCTGTTTTAAATTCGGTTTTGCACAGATTCAACACATTGAAAGTACTTGGTTGCGTTTATATGGCCCTGCGCTTGCTTATTCTGTAAGTAAGATAGGGATTTTAATAATAAAAAATAGGAAAAACTAGAATACAAAATGCAACAACAACTTTTACAAACATTGTACAAATATAACTTACCAGACGTCCCGTATATGTTTTGACTCATTGCTTGCTGGATAAAATTGGCAAAGACGCAAAATATATCCATTATAAAGCTGCGAACAAATTATCGGACGCGTCCGTCAGCCGCGGCTGAGGGACGCGGCTTATTCATTATCTAGCCAGAACATTTAATACTGCACTGTGCAAACTGTCGGTCGTAAGACGCGGACGTGACCTTGAGCGTTCGGACGTCCGAACGGAATCTGGCCTTCTGTCGTCCGAACTACCGTGCACACTGCTAAGCCGCGTCCCTCAGCCGCGGCTGACGGACGCGTCAGATAATATGTTCGCAGCTTTACGGATTTATTTTTATTTTAACAGTATTTTCATGTTTATTATCTCGAATAACATCTGTCACAATAAATACGTGACAGATAGCATTGACATTTTACAGAATTTTTGCAGTAATGTACTCCACAGTAAATTGCTGCATGCTCGTGCTAGCATTTTTTGCTGTAAACAGCTGTAAACTTGCATATTGTATGGGTTCACTGTAAAATTTACGTCCCAAACACAGCGTTCTCATAATTTACTGAAAAAATTGTTCCTGCTCTGCACACCAGAGGCGCTGTTTCATTTTTCATACAAAAAACGCTGTAAATACTGGAACCACGCTGTAAAGTAAAATTACTGAAAATTCGTGCTAAGGGTACAGAGTTTCACAAAGTAAACATTTGCTTTTTCCACATTCAAATTCTTTTTTCAAGCGTAGATTTCATTTTCATTAGCTAACTTGAGTGGAAATCATGACATTAAAATTAAAATAATGTTTCCAACTTCAACCTCTTTTAGAAACAAACATTACTTCAATTTATTATCATACAAAAATAGTCAGTAGAAAATTATGATAATGTTTAGTAAAAGATATTCTAGAAAAGTTTTGTTACTGCCTGTTTTTTTAAAGTTTGTTTTACGTAGCCAACGATTTGATATATTTTAGTTTCACTACAAAAGTTACTGATGCCTAAGTATAAAGGGACTAGGCTAAAGTAATAATAATTACTTAAATTACTAAGATGATATTTACAAATCCCAAACATAACTTGTAAACAAAGTAGATTACTAAAAATGAAATATCCTTACTAAAACTATTTTCAATCATCGAGTAAATTAATGGATCAAAAATCGAACTTTATCAATAAAGCGATTTCTATCCAAGTACTCATGTGACCAACGATGTGCCAACGATTACATTGGATACACATCAACGTAAAATCCCCCTCAATTTACTGGGCGCCTGGTATCTCCTCATTTTTAAGTAATCCCCTCGGGAGATTTTTACGCATCACTAAGTAAGATACTTGTTTGAGAACCGGCCCTACGGCTATTAATTATGTTACAGCTATGTGTCGAATTTAGGCGTTGCCTATAAAACGTACAATTTATACCTGTCTGACAATAAAGTCGTATAACACCTGCTTACTAAGGTTTCGACGCTTTTACAATTAAAATGTATTGGTTTATAATAAATCAGATAGAACTTTGATTGACGCTTTTCGTTCGGGCTGTTTTCACAAAATTACCTCTGATGACTCGTTCTTGAACTTTTATGAAAACCCTACAGCCCCTATTTTTACAAGCAGCAAACAAATCTCTCATTAGGAACACACCCAATTAAAGGGACTAGAGCTTGTGAATGTGGAGAGAGATTTGCAAATTAAAATAAAAGGGATCAACGATATCTAACAAACGCATAAATTGTGCAAAATATGTAGATACGGGGATGACATTGTGGGCTCGAGTAAATAATATTTGATTGAATTATTGTTGATACATTTATTATTATTAATAAAATATTTATAAAAAACGTAAATAACTAAAAGAAGAAAAAAAAACACGACAAAATAAAGCAGAAATTCTTATTCAACCACATCGTCTTCATTATCATTATATTTCCCCTTTCACAATTTGTACCAGGCGCACAGCAAACGATGATGGTGAACTTAATACTCTTTTTTTTTATATTGAGTCACAAATAGCAGGCCCTCAAAGTGGAGCGATATTAGGGCACATACACAATTTAGGAGCGACACGACGACGAAATGAATGCGGGGACCAAATTAAACCTGTCTTTCCGGAACGAAAAAATACATTAATAACTGTATCTCAATTGGCACGAGGTTTGATACTTCGGGAGGATGTTATTAAGTTTGTGGCTGTTGATTGGCCATTGACGCCCATCATTTTATGGACTTTTTTTTTCTTCTTTTATATTTCATCAAATGAGTCCTCCCACCCAGGGCAGGGCAGGAGGGACTTTCAGATTTGTACTGACTAAAATCCACGGTGTCCTTCAATAGCCCTTTACATTCTGGGGTTACGGTGATTCGTTAGTCCCGCGATCCCGGCAGTCTTTGAGGCGAACACAACGCGCCGTCGGTCTTCTCTGGATGCGCCGTCGACCCGGGATCATTTATGCACTAGGGCACAGACTAGGGCGGCAGAATTTGAAGGACATTTATTTTAATTATTTATTTCACAGAAGCTTTTAAGATATTGCTATTAGCTATGCCTTATTGCCATAAAAATCTTCGAAATATTTCTGATAGAAAAATATTTCTGTTCGTCTAGCCTTTTTTCCACTATGTTAGAGGTCGGCTTCTGGAATATTGCCAGTATTTTGCAAGTAGGAGGTTACCTATTGCCCTGCCGGGGTCGCGAGACTAACGAACTACCTTGACCCCGGAACGTGACCACCATTTTAGTAAGTACAAGTCTGACAGTCCTGCCCTGCCCTGCGTGGGAGGACTCATTTGACGATTTTACCACGCTAAAAAAAAGGATACCTATTGAATCAAAATGGGAATAACTCTCCTACAGTAATTCAATGGTATTTTTCCATTATTTAGAAGCTTGAAACTCTGCCATAAGATAAATACACGTCGTTCATATTTGCCTACGCAAAAATGTTTGAAAATATCGCGACACGCATACACTGTCTACAAAATTTATAGCACCGGAATCGAGTAACGATGTAAAACTCGTGTCCTAATTAAGCTGAAATCAAGTGTACCGGAAATAATTTATTGCTATTAGTTTTGACGTAAAAAGTCAATTAGGAAAAGTGTAGAGGTTAAAATGTTTAAAAAAGTTATTTGTTTGAACATTTTACACTTGAGTTGAGTCTGTTGATAAATTATATTTTTGCTTTGAAAGTAATTAGGCCAAATAAGGTTGATTGAATTTGTGTGTTGAGACCTTTTCTGTAGCTTTTTATTGTTTTCTAAGTGTGAAAAAGAGGAAAGCGTGCATAGTTAGCCCCGACGCACATGGCGTCGTATCGTAATCGTATCGTAAAGCGTATCGCGCGTAGTACGTGACCAATACGAGCAGGAACATGTTCAAACAAGTCCGCACACGAGGCGGTGTTGCAGCGTATCGTATGAGTTGTTCATTGTCATTACGATAGTCGTAGCGTACTTGCGTAAAAAGGAAGCGGTTTCAATAGGTGTTGTCCCAAAATATTTCGAAGTATTGTAAATGTATCCTTCCTCATTCAATAAAAACTGTGGAATTTATTATTATTTTCTGACAGTTCACGTGCAGCAACAAACAATCTTTTCTTGTAATTATTTGCGATGTATGGATGGATCCAATGAGCACGTCGCTTTCTACTTCTAACAAAATCAAATAACAAGAAATCCTAGAAGAGAAGGTAAGGTCGTCAATAAATTCCCCAAACATATCTGGTACGCTTGACGCCATGATTTCAACTGAGATATTACAATACGATACGTCTACGCGACGATTCGTTTGTAGAACACTCCGCGTCTCGTGCGCGTAGCGTAATTACGATACGCGCACGAGACAACTACGCCTACGACCCATGTGCGAAAAGCCTTAATTGGTCTTCATGGTTCTTTTTATAGGTTACTTTGTCACAAATTAGGA
Source organism: Agrotis clavis (assembly GCA_954870645.1). Taxonomy (NCBI): domain Eukaryota; kingdom Metazoa; phylum Arthropoda; class Insecta; order Lepidoptera; family Noctuidae; genus Agrotis; species Agrotis clavis. The sequence continues at coordinate 17,720,640 of OX940939.1, forward strand.
ATTATCTTATCGTGAGGGAGGACGTTTCTGCCATATTACAGTATCTTCCGCTCCAGTGCACCTGCGACACGCAGCACCTCAGTCAGTTGCTAAGTTACTGTACTAGCCCTACTGTAAGTACGTATACCTATAATATCTCTATGGTGAGATTTCCCATCGGTAATACATACTTACGCATTATTATAATTCAACATTCAAGAACATAATTCCCTCTCATTTTTTAATTAAATACAATAAAAATATGCCCGCTTTTCAGACGCACTTCATGCATTAACATAATTCGCTTTACTCATTTGTGAAAACAGTAATTTGCTCCTTTACCTCTCATTTTACACATTTTGTATGTTTTCATGAAATTCATGTCACTACGTTTTACCGTTGCTTCCCCCGGTTTAATGACGATTTTATTCCACGTGGTTCTTAATACCAGGATAAAAACTAGAGTCTAGTCGTAATATTATGCGGAATGCAAAGAGAAGTTCTGTAGTTGGATTAAAAAACTTTTCATTTTATCCCAAAAATATTTTAATCGTGAGTCTCTCTCGTATTTCTCAATAATAGTACATTATGCAACTAGTGAATAAAGAGCGGATTTAAAGCGAGGGCCTTATATATGAATCAAGAGCAAGCGAAGGATTTTAATGACTGAATCACGACCGCAGGGAGTGATTCATAATGATTGAATCACGAGCGAAGCGAGTGATTCAAGTATTTAAATCCTGAGCGACGCGAGTGATTCAGGCCCTCGATTTAAATCCGTTTTATTCACGAGTTGCATAGTACGATACTTTATACCATGACCACGAGAAAAATAATAATCAAGCGATAATTAGATATTTAACGAAGAAAAAAAAGACAAACGTGTGTTTACAAACATCTAAATTCACATACACAAACACCCAGACCCGAAACAAATAATTGTATAGATCATACGAATATTTGCTCTGTGCGGGAGTCGAACCCACTGCACGCGACGAAGTAGTCCAATCGCTCGGTCACTGCGCCAACAAATTGACATTAAACTCGGAACAATGATTTAAATTAAGAGCATCATTTTCCTAACAACACGAGGGCTGACGGGGGTGGACCGCAGCAATGTGTTCTAAATTCAAACACCAAAACAGTGAGTAAAAGAGCTTTTTACTCACTGTTTTCAGTGAGAAAAAGTAACTTTTTAAAGTGGGAATGGTATAATAGTAGTTTATGTAACTGGTACATAATGAGGGGTATTATACACGAGTGTGAGTTTAAAAAACGAGCGAAGCGAGTTTTTTAATAGTATCACACGAGTGGTATAATACCTAGTTATGTACAGTTTCATACACTACTTTATCTACTCTCATTGAACACGAACATATCAAATAAAAGATAAAAATTAATAAACACTAATATTCATCCACCGAAATACAAACGTCAAAATTCCAACATTCCCATTTAAAGCGCGCGCAGCCACAGATAAAAAATGAAATAGATGTATCTATGATCAGTAATCTGTATCATAATGAAAAAAAATTAAATTATAACATTGTTTTGTTAGACTAACAGTGTTATAATTTAATTTTTTAATTTCATTACGATACTCTATGGTATAAAGTATGTCATTATAAACTCGTTTTGAGTTTTGTATTTCGAATTTTACGATATGAGAGTAGATAAATATTATTTTAATTCTCAAGAAAAGAGTTAAAACTACAAACGAACACTTTATCAAAAGGATAAAATAACACTCACAGTTACCAGGAGAACATAAGGGATTAGAGAGTTGAATTCAAATGGTAGAACATGAAAGAGGCAAAATTAATTCGACTTCTTAGCAATTCAAGAGGCCACTTTTATTATATTCAATTACCAAACCATTTCTGATCCCGACACTGTATATTTGGGTGTACATGTATTTGTATGTAAAATAACCACTTTATGCTAATGGCGTTTCGACAAGTTTGAGTAATAGAAACATTTGGGAGAATATATTGTTATAAATAGGAAATAGTTATTTGTTATGCAAGGCTGCAAAGTTGATTTTTGGCGCGAGTACTTGAATTGAAAACTGAGCGAGCGAAGGATTCTAAGATTGAACCGCGAGAGAAACGAGCGGTTCAAATATAGAATCCTGAGCGATGCGAAGTTTTCAAAGGTACGAGACGCAAAAAACTTTGCTGCCGAGTGCAACACACAACTTTTCACCTCACACAGCGAGGAAATGTAGTGGGGGCGGCTCGCCTGCCAGTGTAGAAAAGTAGAAAACAATTGAATACAAGACGTGTTCGAATTTTAAACAACACTTTGTGCTCTAGAGCACAAAATGGAGTTTTGCGCTCAGATTTTGAATGAGAAATAGAATCTTTCCGAGCGGGTGAGGTGAAATAGTTATTTGTTATGCAAGGCTGCAAAGTTGATTTTTGGCGCGAGTACTTGAATTGAAAACTGAGCGAGCGAAGGATTCTAAGATTGAACCGCGAGAGAAACGAGCGGTTCAAATATAGAATCCTGAGCGATGCGAAGTTTTCAAAGGTACGAGACGCAGAAAAACTTTGCTGCCGAGTGCAACACACAACTTTTCACCTCACACAGCGAGGAAATGTAGTGGGGGCGGCTCGCCTGCCAGTGTAGAAAAGTAGAAAACAATTGAATACAAGACGTGTTCGAATTTTAAACAACACTTTGTGCTCTAGAGCACAAAATGGAGTTTTGCGCTCAGATTTTGAATGAGAAATAGAATCTTTCCGAGCGGGTGAGGTGAAATAGTTATTTGTTATGCAAGGCTGCAAAGTTGATTTTTGGCGCGAGTACTTGAATTGAAAACTGAGCGAGCGAAGGATTCTAAGATTGAACCGCGAGAGAAACGAGCGGTTCAAATATAGAATCCTGAGCGATGCGAAGTTTTCAAAGGTACGAGACGCAGAAAAACTTTGCTGCCGAGTGCAACACACAACTTTTCACCTCACACAGCGAGGAAATGTAGTGGGGGCGGCTCGCCTGCCAGTGTAGAAAAGTAGAAAACAATTGAATACAAGACGTGTTCGAATTTTAAACAACACTTTGTGCTCTAGAGCACAAAATGGAGTTTTGCGCTCAGATTTTGAATGAGAAATAGAATCTTTCCGAGCTGGTGAGGTGAAATGAATATTGTTTTTACCTCACGCGCTCGGAAAGATTCTATTTCTCTTTCAAAATCTGAGCACAAAACTCCGTTTTGTGCTCTAGAGCACAAAGTGTTGTTCAAAATTCGAACACGCTTTATTCAATTGTTTTCTACACTGGCAGGCGAGCCGCCCCCACTATATTTCCTCGCTGTGTGAGGTGAAAAGTTGTGTGTTGCACTCGGCAGCAAAGTTTTTCTGCGTCTCGTACCTTTGAAAACTTCGCATCGCTCAGGATTCTATATTTGAACCGCTCGTTTCTCTCGCGGTTCAATCTTAGAATCCTTCGCTCGCTCAGTTTTCAATTCAAGTACTCACGCCAAAAATCAACTTTGCAGCCTTGCATAACAAATTTTTAATGGTTATGATTATCCACGTACGATTTGACTGATAAAAAGTTTATTATGGTGCCTAAACGCCCAAACTCTAAACAAAAACCGAGACGAAAAACTACTATTTGGATCTTCAAACCTTCAATCCCGTTTTGTCACCTTATTTAACTATTTTAGCACGGTAACTAATCTCTCATAATAAAATTAAAGTATAATATGAGAGAAATCAATTTCGAAATTTATTTGACGAAAGTAACAGGAGAAATTAAGAAAATGTTGGTGCCGCCAGCCGCTTCCTACTAAAACCGTTTATGGTGAATACCAAACAAAAAGTACTAGGCTTGCATAACGTACATACATAAATATTGCTTGACGAGATCTTTCTATAGACAGTCGGTATTTGATTTTGTGTTTTACCCATTTTGATTATAAATGAAGATACGGAACCAGATAACTGGAAAACTATTTATGTCAGTAGGTCATCGCCTTAAGCCACATGTAACTACCCGCCAAAGTTCAAAGGGTACCTACTCTAATAGAAACACAAGCCTATACAAACACGTGAGTGAAAAGGACACGAAATGGATTAGGAACCATTTGGAATGAAATACAGTGGAATTTACACACGTTGTTTTGGCATGTAACATCTCAGTTATATTTCTGCTATCCTAGTACCTATTAGGCAGGGAAGGATGTTATTAGTACCCATAATGAATCATTGTTCAACGTGATAAATCATCAATTGAGTTCTCCCACCCAGGGCAGGGCAGGAGGGACTGTCAGACTTGTACTGACTAAAATCCACGGTGTCCTTCAATAGCCCTTTACGTTTCGGTATCACGGTAGCTCGTTAGTCCCACGACCCTGGCAGGCTTTGGCCCTCTAAGGGGGCGCCGTCATTGTGCTGACAGCTCTTTGAAACGCGCGTGGAACACGACGCGCAGTCGACCCGGGCATGGTCCATGATCAGATATCGAGTCGCCCATTCGTATTTGGAGCAGATAGATCTTTTCTACGTAAGGTCTACTATGCTATTCGCTATTTAAAATCTCATCACTGGACTCTACTCGTACAATGTGCTCTTCGACTTGGCGGCTTTAAATTCGTTCAGCGCGAGCGGTGAGCGCTAGTGTCGATGTCAGCTTAGGGAATAGCAATCTAAGCCAGGGCCTAGCCATGTAACAAACGATAAACGCAAAATATGCTGAGTAGGCTTTAATAGATTCTCAACTTAATGATCTACTTGGATTTAAAGTTGAAGATTTTATAGCGTTTTCTTTCGTTCCAGTTGCTAACGCTCAGAAATCTTTAATAGATTTTAAAATTTAAGCTCTAGCGTAAAAAGTTGAAAATCTATTGGAGAGAACCGAGCGTTTTATCGTTTGCGACTTGGCTAGGGGGCCGCATGGCGTGAGGGTCGCGGCTGGGCTGCGCCGTAGCAAGGCTGTGTTTATGAAGAATAGTACTGTTGGTTCGTGGGTAGACCCAAACTGCAATTGAAAGAACAAAGCAGTTTTTAGTCAGTCAAGTCTGATTCTGGTAGTGGTAGGTTTCAAAGGCCGCCTGGCTCATAACCACCAAACTGTGAATCCAGCCCCAACCTTTTTCGACTATATTCTATCGGTGTGTAGAACTTTCAGTTCTCTTTGGGTCAAATCGCTCTATTTTAGGTCTTATCTCTGTTTCTGGGCTAGACAACAGCAATGCAGGAGAAAATGCTAGTGTGGGAAAAACGAATCCAAAAAAAAATAGACCGGGCTTCAATATTTTTTTGGCATTTTTATTTTATTCAAAAAAAGTTATGTTTAGGTAAATCCCACGTAATGAAACACAAGCTTGTCTTCAGCCTACAGATCCAGTATCCAATTAAAAAGTAAAAGTCACACATAACCCTTAAAAAGCTACCAACTCGTATTTGATCGAGTTTTTTTTTATATCAAAGCGAATGTCAAACAAGTAGAAAGTTCAAAACATATGGGTGATGAGTTTAATTATTTAAATCGAACGAAAGTCTGAAGGCTGAATTGTAATTAACAATTCATTCGAAATATTGATTTCTTAAACGTTGGTTTAAACTGTGTTATAAACGTGCCATTGTATTAGTTATTGTTTGAATTTTTAATGGAAGAATGTTACCAAACATGTTAAATAATAACCTTGCTTTATAAAGTTTCCAATTTAGGTGTTATTTTAAAGCTAAATCATCTTCGAAGATCATTATAAAATAGGTAATGAAAGACTTTATGTTATTAAAGATTTTAGGTGGAAAGAAAAATTTGTCCAGCGAGCGGGTTTGGTGGCTCAGTTGGTAACAGCATCAGAAATACTGAATCCAAAGGTAGCAGGTTCCAATCCCGCTCGTGGTTAATTTTTTTTTTTAATTTTTTTGTGCGCGAAATGGAGTTTTGCGCTAAGATTTTGAATGAGAAATAAAATCTTTCCGAGCGTGTGTGGTGAAAAATCTTTTAAATTCACGACGCATGCGTATAATATTTAAAATTATTCATATTGTGATTAACCTAAAATCCGACAAAATTCTAACCTATTTTGAATAAATGAATACAAATTCGGACGACAGATTTTTGCCAACATCAAGGTCGGTCTCACAAAGTTTATAATGTTGAGTACGTTGACCCCTTAAAGATTACTTTCATGATCTTATCGTCAGGTATTTCACCAAGTTTTTAGGCAGAAGCTGTAGCTACTGCATGCTATTTGCGTAACAGATGCCCAACTAGTAGTCTAAATGGTGAAATTCCATACGAAAAATGGTTTGAGAGACCTGTGAATGTCAAATATAGAGATTTAGGGTAAACAAGAAGTAAGTCATTGTTTGTGCTTTGTCACTAAAGTAGCATGTACGAAGAATCAAGAAAAAAGTTTGTTGATTATAATAACTTTAAACTTACTTTTTAGAGTACCCCAAGTGTGAACGGGACCTTCTTACTTGTCCTTCTGTCTTTGTCTATCACGTGAACTTTGTCCCATTCTAAACTACGTCCATACAATATCTCCACACAATCAACAATCTGACTTCGCCATTCGCCGCTCTATGCATAACATACAAACGATCCATTACAGTAGGTATTAATCTATCAATGGATAGTGAAGTGTGGTCAACATCGTAGTCTGTGGACAGACAGACAGAATCTCTTTGTATAAAGGCTCAACATGCTGTCAAGCGGAAATCGTTGTACTAGGACTTTATAAATCGATGAGTCTTAAACGTTTAGGGAAAACAACCTTTCATTTTAAATAACACTGTAGTCCCGATTTGGCGATGGGCTTTCTTTGCATAGATTAAACATACTCATGTACAGAGATAATTGTACCAGGACTTCATAAATACATAGGTTATACATTGATATAATTATAATTTTCTCAAAATGAAATAGCGAGGCTCACCTCTCGATAAAAACATATAAACTAAAACTTTTACCAAAGATCTCATTTAACAAAAACAATTTAAAGAACTAATGAAACCGATTTCGTTGCCAAAGCCTATCGAATGGATGTCGAAAACTTTTGCGTGAAGAGTCGCGCCAAGTCAAATAATGAAACTTCACTCAGAATCGGTTTATTCCTTACTACTTTATAAAAGATCGAAGTTTTTTAAACATGTTTACCTAAAATATCCAAAGCGTTTCTGTGGCAAACTTATTTAAGAATCGCGGCTATTGAACTGATGAATACCAACTACATCTTCATTAAGGCCTTATGGCTGAATTATAATTTACTATCATCAAGGGTAAGCAATGATTGCCAAGGTAAGCGCGGGGATGGGTGATCAATAATACTTCATTATATGCACACATACCTAGCCTACTTACCTATCTATAATCTGCCTATTTAAATCAATAAACACACCAAGGTGTCATCGCTTCTATCATTTACCTTTATCCCAATAATTAATTTGGGGTATTCATCAACTCATAAGCCTCCTAAGCCGCGTCAGTGCGCACTTTTATATTTTATCCCATGTTTAAATTTTAATGCGCCAACTTTCAGTTTCCTACCTGTGACGTCACAGGTAGTTGCCCACTATAGTATTTCATTAAACGGACGCTTTGTATGGCCCACAATGCCGTGTCGTCTCATCCCGCCACAATACTGATTGGGGATACTCTTTGCCCGCGCTTATTATGGCTCCATGTAGTCTCACGTCACTTTTTAAAAGGCGCGAGACGTTCCTTTTTTACTTATTACTCTTTGAAGTTGATGGGATCCTGGTTCCTAATTGAAATTTTCTTTCCTTTTTTTTCGTAGTGGGATTAGCGAAGACTTTGGAGGCAGCCTACTTATCAATAACCCATCTCTCTTGCCTTTATGCGATCCTAGTACTTAATTTTAAGCGATCGATTTTTAACAGGAAATTGAAATGGAGCCAGATTTGATAATTCCGTGTCCCCCATCACGACTTTAGTTCTATTTAATTTTCTCCTCACATTTTAAGGCTTCCTCAATCAACTGAAAAGAAAATTGTGTTCTTAATTTTTATCCCATTACCTACTTGCTGTATAATTTAAATTGGTTGACAAAGAACTGAACCAATTTTAAAGTTTTTTTTACTAACAATTCGTTTAATGAGTTTCCAGTACGTTACTCGTATTAATTACTTTTAACATTTCAAAACGCGTATTTTACTTTCAATGTACAGTATTTAAAAAACCTTCCTCGTACACTTTTGTAAAGGCTCAGTACAATTAATCTTTGTGGATACCTCGGGGACCTGTGTTAGATCAGCCGGTTTATTGAAAGTTTTTTAAAGGACGTTGATTGCGAAGCTTTCTTTGTGATCAAACGGTTTGTACCGCTGCTGTGGTGTCGATTTTATTAGACACCCACTGAAATGTGGAAATAAATATGATTTGTTTTTTTTTTGTTGCAGATTATTATTCATAAAGGATAATTTTATTGCTAAGATCGGTTTAGTTTACTTTTAGCTGATCTGACAAATAGGATTTAAGAAATTAAAATAATTTGTAAGTACACTTTATTGGACAAAACAGAGACATATTGACGGAGTATGGCTAGAGTCTGGCTTCGCCTAAAACTGGGACAGTATCAAAGCCAACAAAACAAATCATAGAAAGTTAGGAACGTCGCTATCTACGGAACAATTTCAATGAAATTTTGTGAATGTGCCACAACTGGTGGTTGGCCCCAGCTTGAGCTTGAAGGATAAGTTACTGATGATCATACATATGGGTGACGACTGACGCCGTGAATGCGCAAGCAGTCATGCATGAATTGCTTATTAGTATTACAATTTTTTTTATGATATTAGACGTTAGGAAAACTTGCAATCAACCAGGATGAAACTTGTCAATTTATGATACATTATTATCATGTATAACTGTCTGTTCCACAATTCCAGGTCTTAGTCGCATACTGTGTATACAGTAAATGTAGGTATGACATAGGCATCGTTATTTGTAGTTGAGAGCAATATCAACGCACTTCGCGGCAGCACCGCGAGGGATTTAACTAGTGAAATTGTGGGAATAGACACGTGCAAATAGATCTACAAACTTTGTGAAGGATTTGTTGGAAATAGGAACGATATGAATTTCAAATAACGTATTGAAAGTAATTTCAAAGAGTTGTTTTTATTTTACGAAGTGGTAATTCTCTCACAAACGCGGAAGTTATGTTTTTCTAGAAACTTCCGCAATTTTTTCTTATTATTTTGATGCAGAATCCGAGAGAGTGAAATTATTTTTATAGGAATTCTGTTGATTTGGCGACGTACAGTGAATTTTTTGGGATCTTTCAGAGCGAAACAAGAGTGTTCTTTAAACAATAATGACGGTTTATTAAGAAATTCTATAGGAATGAAAATTTGTGGAAACTTAATATTTTACCGATAAGAAATTCCATGAAAAAGTCCAATAACCTAACTTTAGATGATAACTCAATTTCACAATCAATCCTTACAGTACTAGGGCCTCATAACCCCGTAGAAGTTCTATTGTAACAGACAAAACTCCCACAATACCGGTATTGTTGGCCAAGCAGCTACCCCGTATGTCAGTGCGTTGTTGCGACATTGTTCACTTTTACGGATTCAGGTCGGGTGTCATCGCTCGTTGTTGATTGTCATGCAAAACGCGACACAACCTTGTTTTAACGGATTAGCGAATCTAACGAACGTACTGTATACTTGTACCGTCGCTCGGTAAGTATTGAGGTAAAGTGAAACCTCGGTTTTTTTTTTTTTACCTACTCAAAAGTAGCTGGAGCGGACTGGATGCGATAAAGGGAGGACTCGGCATTAGTTTTGTTTAATTGCGGTCTAATTGTGTCCAACATAGAATTACTTGATTAGATTAGATAATAATTTAAAACCTTCCATGGATAATAAATTTAAATCCCCCAGAATGGTAATGCCTAAACCACAGTAAATAAGTTAATTCTGTACACTACAGATTTCTCAATGAAATTTACTTAAAACAGTTCACTATTAAATGAATGCCGAAACTCCGATGGTCAAAAACCTATGCGAATATCTTAAAAAGTAAAGTTTGTATGTTTGCAAGTTTGGGTAGGGGAAAATTCCCCATTTTATTTAAAAAACGAGAATGTTTTGGATACCAAAACCCTGGTGGTCAAAAATCTATGCGAATATCATAAACGGTAAAGTTTGTATATTTTTAAGTTAAGGTAGGGGATAAATAATCCATTATATTTCACAAATGAGAAGCTTGGTTCTTCCAGATTGTCAAAGATATTATTGAAAACGTTCCCGAGGGACAATTTTCCTATCATTAAGCGAACAACTCCGCGAGGAAAAGTTAGTCACCAATAAAGAACAAATTGATGATTACGAGTAAATTCTTGGAATACTAAAATGTCAAAGGACTTTAATAGTAACAGACTTTGGACCGCCTTATTACAAGGGTTACATGCCAATGAAGGGATTTCAATCCTTAGCTAGAATTCACAAGAAATCACATGAAATAAGGGTCAAATGCCAGCTCAGTGCGTTACATTGTTGGCATTTCTAAACTTAACCCCACAATCTGACAGATTGAACTTTACTCTTATAAACTCCTCACATATTCATGATGCCCTACAGCCCTAGTCATTGTCATGTCAATGAAGAGAGAGAGGTCATGATTTTTGGTTACGTCTGCTACATAACAGACGCATAAAAATTAGAAATCTGAAGAGTTTTTTTTAGAACGTTACGTACGTTATATAAAGAACGTGCTTATCTGGCTCAGGCGCAAAATGTTCCTTTCGCAAAATGTCCACAGGTAGCAAAATGTCCCTTTCGCAGAATGTACCCTTCTTCGAAAGGAACATTTTGCGCCTGAGCCGCTTATCTTTGGAACTCCCAGTCTGAAAAAAGCTTTTGGATTTTACAGCTCATTCCTTGCGGAAGGTTATTATAGGCTATCATCAACCATGTTAATCTCTAAGACATTTCCGTAACCGTGGAAGGCATTTGTCCTTATCGGGCTCGTCAATAATGCTGACAATTTCTTGAAATGCGCGTGGAATAAAACGCGCGCGTCCTTGTTTCTGGTGTCGTGCCACCTGGGCGATATTCTGCTGCCAAGTGTTAATGCTAGAGTCCCTTACGAACTTGCCGCTGTGAGCGGTAAACTGGATTAAAAATTATTAAGTTAAATTATTGCTCAACCCTTTATTTTCGACGGGTACGTCAACTTCCCTCGAAAAAAAAATGAAACGAAACCTAATTATTAAACAATTTGTTGTCCGTCTTAACCGCTCGCTAGGGGACAATTTTGTAACAACAGGAAAAATTCTGACGGAAATTAATAATCACCAAGAATTTTAAAACTCCAATTTCCGGGAATGAAACATTTTTTCTCAATATTTTTTCTTCAATATCTTATTTTATTTCCTCAGTAGGCCTTTATACACCTGAAACGGTTACAACATCAAATTCAGTGTTTTAATTATTGCATTCCTATACATAAGTATGTATAGGAAGTGTATAAGTTTTCTAGTGCACTACAGAGCCATATTATTTCTTATTTCCATACAGTAACATTGCCAAATTAATTGAAACTTGTAAATATTTGACAGCTATTAGCGACGTTGCCAACTTTCTGGTTATGCGCCCATATGTACCTATTTAAATAAATGTAAATATTTACACTTAGAAAAAAATCTAATTTATTTACTTGGTACCAGGGCTGCATGAACTTAAAGAGGTTACATATTCACATCGCATACATCCCGAGACATCGCTGGTCTATTTATAAGAGCAGCGCAGCGTGGCAGCCCATTTCCCTCCTAATCAGCTTATGAAGGAACGGAATTACGTGATTCAACTTATCGTTTTTTTTCGTGCCTTTTTTGAAGAGTCACTTAATTTAATTTTCATCAATTTTTTTTGGGCGCAATTAGAGGTAAGCTCCAAAGCATTGATAGGGTATCCATTATAGCAGATTTTTTCCTCCTACTTAAGATGTTTATCTGCGCAATTATAGATTTAATTGTAGGAAGTTTATCAATTTATAACACAGTGGCTTCTGCCCGCGTCTTCCATCGCCTTTCAAGTTTTATGAAAAAAGAAGTAATTAGCCTATCTTCAGGGTCCTATTTATCACGGTACCAAAATCCATCAAAATCGGTTCTGCGATTTAAGCGTTAACAAATACAATTATTAAAAGTTTAGCCCGCACTGTCCCACTGCTGGGCAAAGGCCTCCTCCAAGTTTTTCCAAGTGTTCTTGTCCAGCGCCACTTCAAACCAAACTCATCATCATCATCAGCCTATATTGTTCCCACTGCTGGGACACAGGCCTCCTCTCTGTGAGAGGGAGTGGGCCATAATCCACCACGCGGGCCCAATGCGGATTGGTGGATGTCACATGTCTTCGAATTTTTGGTTCTAGGACATGCCGGTTTCCTCACGATGTTTTCCTTCACCGTTTTGAGAGCAGTGGTGATGAAATAAATTACACAAAGTAATGCGCCTGGCGGGGTTCGAACCCACGACCTACAACTCGTAAGTCGGGACCGATACCACTGGGCCACCACTGCTCTCGAACCAAACCAAACTCACTTATCCATTAATAATATTTTGTTAGGATAAAGTTAACGATATTTTCACCCACATTTATCGTTCGTATCTCATAATCCATTCAAAGCCGAAATTCTTAATAAAATTTATCCGCTTCCCAGTGGTACAAGTTAATCAGTTTAGTAATTAAACGCCGATACGAAGTATGTGCCGGATGGGGCGATGAGTAATGGGCCAAGTCGAGAACTTCTGTAATTTATCGAGCGAACGTGACGGCTCGCGAATTCTTACATCACACTTATAAGGGATGGTCCTTTGTATAGATTGCTCTTGATAGTCATGTCGTCTTGGTAAACATGGGAGTAGAATATATTAGTTAACCTCCATTTTCTATTTACTTTTGGGTCTTTATTAACCTAATTTTTTTCGTCGGTTAAAAAACAAAACATTTCTTTAGATTTTTATAGTAATTCCGATAAACGATTTAGAAGATTAAAACCTGTTTCAGTAGAATTTAAATTGGTTTCAAATAATTTCAGAACACAAAGCGCGATAATTTGATGTTCAAAAAATAAGTAACCTTTAACTTTGTGCCGATTAAAAACCTAAAGATAATAATAACTAGGAAAACCAAATATACATACGCACTATTACTTGACAAGGTGTCGGTTGACATAAATCGCAAAAAACATACATTCAACAAAATCGTTGTAAAGATTTTTCTCTTCTACCGATATTCAAATATGTTTCCCGAGACACGCTAGTACTCGACCAAAAGCAATGCATCCGGTTTCCATTGCCAAGAACTAGGAAATATTTATACTTTCCTGTCATGTTTTAAGCACGATGCATTGTTGTTTCTTTTACTAAGTTTAAGTCACAACTTTCTTGCACTGCTAATTATTTTAGCGCTTAAAATGAAGCCAAGTATCTGTCAATATTTTTTTCACCTCACCCGCTCGGAAAGATTCTATTTCTCATTCAAAATCTGAGCGCAAAGCTCCATTTTGTGCTCTAGAGCACAAAGTGTTGTTTAAAATTCGAACACGTCTTGTATTCAATTGTTTTCTACTTTTCTACACTGGCAGGCGAGCCGCCCCCACTGCATTTCCTCGCTGTGTGAGGTGAAAAGTTGTGTGTTGCACTCGGCAGCAAAGTTTTTCTGCGTCTCGTACCTTTGAAAACTTCGCATCGCTCAGGATTCTATATTTGAACCGCTCGTTTCTCTCGCGGTTCAATCTTAGAATCCTTCGCTCGCTCAGTTTTCAATTCAAGTACTCGCGCCAAAAATCAACTTTGCAGCCTTGCATAACAAATAACTATTGTTTGTACTGCAGTGAATATAAAAGTGTTTTACGAATTATTCTTCGCAATTTTAGGGGACTTTTTCCCGGGGGTGGAACACCCACGTTTTAACAATTAACAGACTCCTTAAAAGTCGATAAATTAAGTCAGAGACTGATTCATGGAAAAGCTACTGGGAAAATATTATTTGAAAACTTAATGGCTGTTGCCAGAACTGCTTTATTTACTTAGTGCCAAAAAGCAAGAACATTCATCTTCCATATTCACGTAGTAAAATTATATGTATTATACGTACCAAGAATACATAAAATGTAAGATACACGTACATGTGTAAGTACATCATGTAGGTATCTCGCTCCGGGGCACTCACACGCTCGTTTACTTTATTACATTGTATAAAACATACTAAAACATGTTACAAATCCTATTACGGAACCCTACAGGGCAGGTCGTTTAACCACACGCTATGTACGATTTACTATTACAGATAATATACCGCAGATAAGGATGTTTTCCAGTTAAATTAAACCATTCACATTCGCCGATAGTAGTAATAAAATGTCTTTAAGGAGCTAGTTTGCTCCACATGATTATGATATTCTATGCCCTGATAGAAGATCGAGTCCTTTTGTTGCCCTTTCAAGGCTGTTTCCGGGTAATAAATATTATGAGGTTAGCCTTTTACGATAAAACGGGTGTTTATCGTGTTATACTCACTTGGAAAAATACTACAAGATGAAACCTTATATCTGCAGAAAACGACTGAAGCTGCTTTTGATGTCACAACTTACAATGATGGGCCTAGAAAAAGGTAGGTTAAAAATATCCGACGACGAAATGTTCCACAAAATGTTGTGAAAAACAATAGCAGTAATCGATCCCGCCCTCTGGCTCATCAAATCGAAAGTACTAGGTCAACAGAAATCTCCAAGAGCTGGAGAAACTGGTCCGTTGTTTACGTCGAGTGGGAAGTAAGTCGTCAATTCAATCAATAGCAAATAATCTATTTCCGTGGTGCAGTCGTCGAGGCAATCTCAGAGGGACGTTGGAAAATGAGAAATCTACCGAGCTATCACCGAACTACTGCGGGGTATGCGCCCCTGGTACTGTAAAGCAAATGATTGATTGTGAAATTGAGTTCTTTACTTTAAACTTTCCGGTGAAATTTAAAAAAAATGACAATTGTTCGCTTGGTATATAATATTGAATCCTGTATGCCCCTGATGTATTTATCACCATCAGGGCAAAAATGACGCACTTGCACTTTTGTACTTTTTAGGGTCAATTCACATTGCTCAAAATCTAACTTTATTTACTTACTACGCGAAAAGATGCATATTTCCAGTATCGTCGCTTCACGTCACGTATCATCGCATCTCGGTTTGAACTCACCTACTATGCGTTGTTAAACAGGCGGTAGTTTCGGTATTTATGTATATGTCAACGGTTACACGCTCAGTCTGGCGTCAGTTCAGTCCATCAGTCTGGTCCGGCTAAGACTGATGCCAGAATGATGGATCAAAAATACGGTTAATTTTTGTCATTCTGGACCATCAGTCCGTCAGTCAACCGGTTAGACGATAATTCTCCCGTCATTCTGAGCAGACTGATGGACCAGACTGACGCCAGACTGAGCGTGTAACCTTTGACTATGTATAGTCACAGATCATAAATAATATAATACTACCCACTCTGCACGACAACATTTTGACACATGACACATCAGCTGAGTCGACCGGGTGATTCGAAATTTGAGCTATTACACAAGATTTTTTGTCAACTTTCAGCATCCAATTTTTGATCAAAAATATGTTACTACAGCTATTTCATGCGATAAGTTTGTGAGCAATATCTCTAAGAACATGTTGAGGTCAATAAAACTGCCTCATTCTGTTGTAAAATGTGTGTAACATACAAAATGCTACACCGTTACAAAAACTAGGTAATTTAGATGTGCAGAAAAATATGTACATAAACAAGCTTATCACATGATAATAATGGTTACTCAGTGAAATAAATAAAATAACTTACTATATACATTATTAGATTTGCTAGTGTTCATACATAATTTCATAAATAATAACGATCAAAGTCTGGATAAAAATTAGCAAAAACTATGTTGCAACATGACTCTTTTTAGTGCTGACCGTAAACCCAATGTTCACAAAACGATTAAAAACGTCCATTCAGCCTAATCGATACTCGCAACATAATCGAACATGGAAAAAAAGTAAAACAAGACATAGAGCATGGAGTGATTTATCCGCTTATTTGACTATAGAAAGCTCAGTCCATGCAATAAGTCTATGAAAGTAAATCTGAATCATGATATAATTTTTCAAGTATTGTCGTTTACGCAATAAGTTATTTAATTTTATTTTTATATAGTAATAAATATCGGTGTTTCATTGGAGGCTAAACATGTGTGTCTTCTAAACTTAAATTCAATCATAAGGTTTTACCTATACCCATTTTGTGTTTTCGTTAATTAATTTAAATTTATCATTGTAAATTTATATTTTTATAACGGATCTAAAATACGTGAAAAGACAAACACCGGGTTCGGATCTAATGCTGAGAGATGGGAGTACTTCTAAATGATTCCTTGCAGTAATAAACAATTAGAATTTCCAACGGGGCGTGGTTTTTTTTTATTTTTTGTTAACGTGGTAAAATCATCAAATGAGTCCTCCCACCCCGGGCAGGGCGGGAGGGACTGTCAGACTTGTACTGACTAAAATCCACGGTGTCCTTCAATAGCCCTTTATGTTCCGGGGTCACGGTAAGGAAATAATCCCGCGACCCCGGCAGGCTTTGGCCCTCTGAGAGGGGGGCCCCGTCATTATGCTCAAGCTCTTTGAGGCGCGCGAGGGACACAACGCGCCGTCGACCCGGGCATGGTCCATGGTCGGGCAGCGAGTTGCCCTTTACTCGCTGCCCGCATGCCCGCGCCTACGGTAGCCGGAGATCATCTGCTGAACGGGGCGTGGATGGCTAAATTTTGAACTATGAGGAATAGCGAAAAATCCTGAAGGCAGTCTCGAAGTCGATTTGATAAAAATTTAAATAACATCATAAAAATAATTTTTTGAAATATAAATTCTGCAATCAAACTATCAATATTCTGTGAAGTAGTAACATGCGACAAAGTTGAGGTATAAGGATTTTTTTTAATAATTCGATTTTTTACGAGGGATGGAATCATATTCCATTAAATCAAATTTCGCTACATGTTCATAACATACTGTTCTCATTTCAAATTTTTATTATCACTTCGCGGTGCAAATACATTAAATATTTTTTTGAAATTCGAACTTTAAGTGAGTTTGCGCGAATTTTGATTTTGATCTGCTGAACAATGACTAAATTATTGTTTGTATATTAGTTCATATTTTACCAAATTATCATTACTTCACCGAATTTGATCCTCAACAGCGACATCGAATAGGTAGTGTAAAAATATACCTAGCATTTTCTTTTTTTAATTCAAAAGCTCGATTTCTGACGTGTAATACTTACATGACCGAACCAATCTCACGAAAAAATTTTGTACAATAAAATAATTAATTTGGCTATCTTTTATTTGGAGCCGCGAGAGGGAGAGGGACAGCGTCCTCCCTCCGCCCCAACCGTAGTGGTAGACGTCTGCGGCGTCGGAAGTCGGCAGACGACCTCCGGCCACCGTAGGCACGGGCATGTCACCATGGCCGACCATGGACCATGGACCATGCCCGGGTCGACAGCGCGTCGTGTTCCACACGCGCCTCAAAGAGCGTCAGCATTATGACTTAGAGGGCCAAAGCCTGCCGGGGTCGCGGGAGTTATTTCATTACCGTGACCCCGGAACATAAAGGGCTATTGAAGGACACTGTGGATTTTAAGTCTGACAGTCCCTCCCGCCCTGCCCGGGGTGGGAGGACTCATTTGATGATTTTTATTACCACGATTACCACGATATTATTATAGACTAGCTTCTGCCAGCGACTTCGTACGCGGATCCTATTGCTTATGCCAGCGACAATGGGGTCGTCAAAATCGAAGATCTGAAACGTCTGATGTCGAATTCTTAGAGCCTGGGGACGGGAAAACAACGGGACGCGCATGACGATTCCAGATGTTCCAGATCTTTTATTTTTGTAAGTCAACAGGAAATGCCCATCAGACTAAACAACTCTTGCTAAGATGTTATTCATATAATTATTATATGTTATAGTGTAGCTGGGCTCTCGGAATTCCACATCAGTTGTTCCAGATCTCAATTTTCGTACGTCAACAGAGAGTGCTCATTAGGCTGAACAACTCTTGCTAAGACGTCATTCCTATATATGTTATAGTGTAGCTGGGCTCTTGGAGTTCCACATCAGGTGTTCCAGATCTTCAGTTTTTATACGACAACAGAGAATGCTCATCAGGCTGAATAACTCTTGCTAAGACGTCATTACTGTTTATGTAATAGTGTAGCTGGGATCTTGGAGTTCCACATCAGGTGTTCCATATCTTCAAATTTATTTTCTCGGCAAAATATACTCATCACGCGGAACAATTTTTGCTATGGCGCTATTTTTGTATCTCTTATAGTTTAGCTGATCTATTGCAGTTCTGCATCAGGTGTTCAAGTTTCCAAGATAAATTATAGCCTCTATGTTACCCAGACTTAATAGCTATACAACAAAAAAAAACAAATCAAATCCGTCCAGTAGTTCCGAAGATTAGCGTTTATGGAGTAACTTCTCCCGTTTTCCTAACATTTCCCTTCACTGCTCTGCTCCTATTGATTATAGCGTGATGAAAAGTATACTATAACCAGCGCAGGAGTATGAAAAATAATTGTACCAAGTTTCGTCAAAATCCGTCGAGTAGTTTTTGTTTCTATAACGGTTATACAGACAGACAGACAGACAGACAGACAGACAGACAGACAGACAGACAATAATTTTATTAATTGCATTTTTGGCATCAGTATCGATCCCTTAACACCCCCTGATAGTTATTTTGGAAATATATTTCATGTACAGAATTGACCTCTCTACAGATTTATTATAAGTATAGATAGATTACCACGATAAAAAAAAAAAAAACTTTTATTTGGTAAGAAACAAACTCATTTATAAAAAGCCTATCAAGATCCAAGGCATTCTATATTCATTCAACCTTAAAAATTATATTATTGTACAAAATAAAATGTACAGTAAAAATTAGCTAATAAATTAAAATGTTATTACATAATATTTTGAATAGCGAGTACCACAGCAAGCGCATTCCTAATTCAAATAGAATTAAATAATTGCCGCGCATTCAAACATTTTACATGATTTTACTGACATTGTTCTTTTGTCTATTATTGTTTTTTGGGAATGCCAATGTACGTAATATTATTATAAAAGCTTTAAACAATATTTTAATAGATAATAATTTGATTCTAAGCTTAAAACAAATTTATTTTAATTTTTATTAATCGATTTCCTAGTTTCCTTATTTTTTTCACTCGAGTTGACAAAAAAATCAATTATGGAATCGATTAGAATACTCGCTTTCACACATCATTACGATTAAAAAAAATAAACATGGTTGTCATTTACGAACACAAATTGAGTAGTGGTAATGAAAAATACGTGTTATTGGCCCTTTATTAGAGAATTACGCGAAGATCTGTACTTTTTTACGTTATTTATAACATTTGGCATGATATATATCTTAATTGTTATTGAGTATAAGCGCGCGTATGTGATCAAAGTGAAAAATAAAAATGTAAACAAACAAAAGTGGCGCGAAAGTTCGAGTTCAGATATCAAATTCTTCATTACCACTGCTAATTTATGTTGAATGATGTATGAATTCGTTACAATACTAAATGAGAAGTTATTCATTCCTCCTATAATGATCCGTTGGATGTCCGAAAACCACGTTTTTTATGATTCTTAGCCCTACCCAGCACAGCCATCAAAATGGTGAAGATCGTATTTACACTTTTGGATATTGTTACGGTAAATTAAGAAAATAAGCGCTAAATGTAGAAGTTTTTATTTCGTGAATAAATCAGATTTTTATTGAACATTCTTAATTAATGCGCACTCATAGGATTTTACGCAGGGAATATTATATTTTTTTAATTTATAATGAGGATGTCGTATGACTACAACGTCTGCCCCTTTTGGACCCACTATTGAGCCAGCGTAGGTTTACTTGTCGCGCCCATTTCGGGGGCGGTACCGAACTATACGGCTACGGTATAGTGAAAATTAATGGTTTTTACTGAATGTGGGTCATACGTATAACACAATATATTCCCCATAAATTGACTTACATTAAAAACTCACAATTAAGAAGGATTTGAATACATTCGCTAAACAAACCTACCTAATTAAAAAATTAATAAAGTTCATTTTCACCTGGGGTCTAATCTCTAAGCACGAGACCCGAAGTTTCGGCATTAGTGACAGACGTTTTGACAACGAGCCCGAACTAAGAATGAATGATTAGCCAAAGAAGAAAAAAAAAGAAGAATGAATGATTTGACAGAAAGCTCCTTAGATTCTGCGCCACCACTCATGACCTGCGGTGTGATCACAGTTTATATTGGGTGTGATACAGGTGATACTACATTTTTTAAAGCAATTTGAAGTAATGACATAGATACTAGCGCCGCGTCAAAATGACTTCAGTCGTGGCGGTATTATTCATCCGCAATTTTATTTTCAAGTTGATTACGTTCGTATCTGTATCCGTTCCCGTGTTTTCGTTGACGGACTTAGAAAGTAGACACCCTGAAAACAAACTACAAACGAATCAAAGTTGTGCGAGCATATTTCCACCACGTGCGGGCTCAAACTAAAACTTTAACATATCAGATTGAGAGACGAACAGAAAATAAACAAAGTTTTATATGCGTAAACAACAGAGCAATCTCTTTTATGAATATGAATTTCGCAGCACTATGTTTTGTTCGGGATTTAGTCAACGTGGACTTTCATTGTTATGTACGGCTCGCGAATGTTCGAGATACGTAATTCTCACCTTTAGTAGTAGACGATCAAGTCTTTTTGAGTTATTTTATTTGAAAGCAAAATGTATACTAATATTATAAAACTGAAGAGTTTTTTTGGTTAAACGCGCTTATCTCAGGAACTACTGGTTTGAATGGATTTTTTTTTTGTGTAAGGTAGCCCATTTATCTAGAAAGGCTATAGGCTATAGCACCACACTACAGCTAATAGGAGCCGAATAGTGAATGAAACCGCTGGAGACAGCTAGTAACCATAAGGCCCTTCGTACACAAGGCGACACAAGTTTCCGATACCTTACGACTTCGGTATCCAAGCGGCTATCGCAATACAAACCCATAGAGGTTCGAACACAAGCACGCGTCAATGAATAACAAAATCGTAAGGTATCGGAGACTTGCGTCGCCTAGTGTACGAAGGGGCTAACTGTCTTGAGCGTCCCATCTATGGACGCTTTCCCTTTCGACGATAACAACACGAAACAAGCATAGGATCGTCCGCTCTGTAGTCTCTCATTTTCCTTAGAAATGTAAGAAACTACCAATTCTTCCGATTATACCGAAAGTGAAAGCTGCCTATCTCTTTCGAAACCGATTCGGCAATACCCGCGTAAAAGAGAAACAAAAATAAACTCAATATCGCATTTTTTTTGCTTTTTTTTTAATCACTGCCGCCGACTAAAAATTTCTCCGGTTTCGTAAAAAAAATACAACATTTTTTTTTATAGTATAGGGTAAAATCGTTAGAGTTGGCCATAGTTTTTTAAAAGGTGTGCTGAAATAAGAATAAATACTTTACCTTGTTAGTTTTGGCATATTTTCATAATTTTAACATTAATTTTATACATTATTGGCATACTTATCGTTTTAATTAAAGAGATCATGTTCAAAAATACGTTTAAAAATAAAACTCGTTTGGTCATCTCTCCCAGGGTGCCCGTGTAAGATGGCCATAATTGAGTGAGGTAGTGATGACCAGTACTATGTCTATATACCTTGTTACTAATTTGCTTTATTTTTTTGAACCACATGTTTTTTTATGATTGTACCTATGGCGATACGTACTCAGCATGCACTTGTCGTCACACATTGTACTTTCATGAACCAAAAAGATTGGACAAGATACATTGAATCCAATCTTCGGTGAAAAACGTTATGTAGAAGTTTTTTTATCAAATTTCGAAAAATCGTGCAACACTGTCCCTAAATCGGCTTGTCTAGATAAAAAATTCGTGATATTGTTATTATTGGTCATTGGCATGTTTCCCCAACTTTGCATGGCCATCTCTCCTTATCTTATGGGAAAGAAGGCCACACCCTTTAAGAAAGTAAGTGTATGTAATACGGCAAGAAATTGGAGGTTATAATGTAGCTGCGCTCATGAAGTTATTAGAAAATGTAAAAGAAATCCTTACTATTATAAAATTACATCGTAATTTTGTAAAATATGCACACATAGAGAAATATTACGGTAGTTTGAAAACATTATGTTGGATTTTACTCTCTTTTATCTTTTTTTTCTCAATACTTTTAACTTACACTTGTACTTGTGCACGATGTGAAGCGGACCTGGCATTTACAGCGATATCCAGCGAGTTGTTGCCGAAATATTTCGATTGGCAATCTCTCCCGTACGGCCAACTCTAACGAATTTACCCTAATATATGTCGGATCCGGTCAATAGTACGGACAGCAAACGAATCGTAAGCGCGCCATTTTGAGTATCACGTGGTCTGTGCGCGCTTATACAGAGTCGTGATGTTTCATCGGGGCTGCGAGGAGCGCATTCAGTGCCCGACCGCAGCAGTGTGAAGACATCCCGAAACTGTACTCGATTCGTTGTGCCCAGTATAAGTGTAGTGAGTGATTAAATTAAATTGTGTTTGATTTAATTTGTGATTTAAAAATTAAAATAACCAAGTGAACCGCACCCAGTGTATTTTCATTGCACGAGACCCAAACTCTGCCCACGTGATGCCTGAATCTGACGGAACAATACCGCTGGCTCCGACATCAGAATTGGGATCAAATCGTGCTAATGAAATTACACGCGGGAACAATGACAATAACAATCAGTGGAAGTTAGTTACTTTTTGAAATGCAAAACCAGCAAACTTTGAAAACGCAGCCAGTGAAAAACAAGTTTTTAGTGCCGGAATTCGACCCCGACAAACTGGATTCCGATGTGCGGGGTTGGTGCGCCACCACTGACTTTTGTTTTAATGGGAGTGCAGTGGAGGGATGCCAGCTTATTTTGACGCTGAGCAAGGCGCTAAAGGTGAAGCATCAACCTGGCTATCTCAAATAGCCTACAAAGGAATTTAAGGTACTTTTTACAACAAGATTTATTTCGCAACGGCGCGGCGGGTACCCTCATTTAAAAAAAAAAATAAGTGGCGAAAACCAAGTGATAAAGAAACATTACCCACGTTCGCCAGTCGTTTCATATCTGATGCGAAAAATGAACACTATCTGTGAATCATCGAAAACAAGTGACACCAAGCGAGGAAAAATAACGTCAATTAAGTGTTATAACTGTGCTAAAACGCCCATAAGCGTATTGAGTGCAGAAGTAAGGCGATGGATACGAAGGGAAGACCTACAGCATCAAGTCAAGTGACGCAGCAGCCGGCATCGAAGACCTTGGTGTGCTTCAAATGTGGCAAGCCATGTCACATAGCCGTGCGCTGTACGAGCAGTAGTGGCGGCAGTGGCAACGGACCAGTCCAAGGCGCGGCGCGACGCGTCGATGTCTGCATCGTGCAACCACCATCAGACACGTTACAACACAGGTGAATCGTTTCATTTTTTACTTACGCCTCTGGTGCCTTGTGTTCTTTATGTTGACTATCGCTGGTTAAGCGTTAGTGAGTAATATCGCTGGTTAAGCTTTTTTTTATTATTACTGTCTAAGTGATAGGATTTGTAACGCTGGTTAAGCGCTACAATGTTACGAACTGGTTAGTAGTGATGCATAGTGCTGGTTAAGTGCTGTGGATTTGGGGGGAATGCCTGAGGTTCAAGTACCATTTTGAAGTAGAGATGTTGAGTTGAATGATAGTGTGGAATCTTAGGTCGGCTGGTCGGACCGTACCAGTAGCTATTTCGTAGCCGTAATCCGTATCTTATTGACATCTCGGTGTCCATAGAAGCGCGGTGTGCGGATGGCACTGGCGGAGGTCGTCTATTGTGCGTTCATGGTGAACGGTGTGAAACAAACAGAGGTTTGTTAGTGGGGCTAGTGTTAGCCACAGGCCACGAATTTGATTCCTGCTGTTTTGATTGTAATATTGCTGCATTGTGATAATACAATTGCAAAGGTACTTGAATGCTCTGGGATTTCCGATCAGTCTTAGTTAGATCCAAAGTTTAAGGGTCAGTTTAGAGTGATAAAGATTTTGAGATGGTGACCGTTACACATTGAAACCCTTGAATTCTAAATGTACCTACAAACATGCCAACGGGTCATGTACCAGTCGAAGTTACCATAGATTCTGATTAAGTTGTGGTGAGAGATCGAGTAAAACGGTCTATTGGCCGTATTGTTTTCGACCGTACCAGTAGCTGTTTCGTAGCCGTAGTCCGTATCTTATTGACATCCTGGTGTCCATGGATGCGCGGTGCGCGGGTGGCTCTGGCGGAGGTCTGGGTCTTGAGAGACCATAGTGTGTAGTCAGCGGGTGATGCACTCGGGCGATCCACGTGGTGGATGCGCACAGAAGTTCTGATCCATGCATTGGATGTGTGAAAGCAATTTGATTGCTGGTCGGCTAGAGAGCCGTGGCGTTAGAAGTTTTACTCGAAAGTCGAAGGTCACTGGAAAATCGGTGGTTTTCTTGCAATAGAGTTGTGAAAGTAGATTCGAACGACTGTGGTACATGGCCCAGGGTAGTTGTTAATGGCCCAGGGTAGTTGTTGGTGGCCCAGGGTAGTTGTTGGTGGCCTAGGGTATTTGTTAGTGGCCTAGGGTAGTGATTGATGTATTTTCAATTGGCTATTCCCAATGTTTGATTTAGTTATAGAGTATTGGTTTTAATGGTACAGTGGAGTTCTGAAATTCCCTTATTTTCAGCAAAGAACTGAATATAGAGTTTGGTCAGGAATGACCGAGTGGAACAGTATTCTGTCGTGGACTATTTTGTGTTTCAGAGTGATTATTACACGTGGACGAGTGAAAAGAGTTGAAGGAGGCCTACACTGAGGTGGTTGAAAGAGGCTGAAGAAGAAGAAGAACATCACACGAGGACGTGTGAATCGCAGGATGGCCGTGTCGGATCCGGTCAATAGTACGGACAGCAAACGAATCGTAAGCGCGCCATTTTGAGTATCACGTGGTCTGTGCGCGCTTATACAGAGTCGTGATGTTTCATCGGGGCTGCGAGGAGCGCATTCAGTGCCCGACCGCAGCAGTGTGAAGACATCCCGAAACTGTACTCGATTCGTTGTGCCCAGTATAAGTGTAGTGAGTGATTAAATTAAATTGTGTTTGATTTAATTTGTGATTTAAAAATTAAAATAACCAAGTGAACCGCACCCAGTGTATTTTCATTGCACGAGACCCAAACTCTGCCCACGTGATGCCTGAATCTGACGGAACAATACCGCTGGCTCCGACATATATAATATAATTATTTATTTAATTAACAAGCGCTGTAACAAGAAATACTTCACTTCATACATATTAATATCTTCCTACTCAGTCATAATTATTGTGGCATAAAATATCAATTAAGTGGGTGTCAGCAAAGTTGTTGGTAACTTCTACGCCCACTCACTGAAATTAAAATCAAATTAAATTAAATACATTGTGGGTAGCAATAGCAACTGATTATGAGTTATCGTTTATTTATTATTAATTTTATAAAGCCTACGTACAGCTTAGTGGCTTCTTTCTTCATTTTAATTATAAAAAAAAAACTAAATGATGTCCATATTTTGCTAGTAATTATTTTATGCCGCCTTTGTGAATCCCACCTAATCTCTGACACGAGTTTTAGATTTATCAAATGTTTTTTTTTAAACCGATTTTGATAGGTATTTTTTTTTTTGTAGAGTACTTATATTTTGTCATTTGGTCCCATACAAATTTCTTTCAGTTTAGATAAACAGTTTTTATTTTATGAGCATTTTTCTCTTATTGCGTATACAATAATTACGGATAACGTATTTAAAAAAAAATGGATTGAAAATTTGAACTACAAAGGGCAGAAATAAAAACTTAAAAAAAACTAACCGCCTTCAAAAACCCCCACAAAAAAACTCTTCTTAAACTTCAAAAACTGCCTGTCAGTCGCTTACGGGCTTATGCACCCTGTTCCTGTCACACGTCGTTTGCGTTCCAGAGCCACAGTGCCCTTTTAAGATATTCCCGCAAGTAAGACACCTTTTTTTTTAAAATGAATCAAATATAATAATAATTATCTTTCTTTTAAAATGCATGCAAACCTGAGCTATAGATTTTAAAATCCTTGACAAGTCTAATTATACTCGTTAAAGTATCTTCAAATTTTCCGTTATGTAAGTAATGGCTGCCGTATTATTTACGCTCTCAATCAATTTAAAGGTATCGGCACCTTTTTCACCCCACTGCCCCAGAAAGAGGGTAGTGTTTTTATCTTCACCTTTGACGGTCCAAAGCCTTCGTTTTAATAAATTTTCGTAACAACAAAACGTAGAGGAACTTTTGCCCAAAAGATCGTCATAATTTTATTTTGACGGATTACTTGTTTCCAGTCGGGAAGCGCCTTAACGATTGTTTTATAGCAAAACTTTTGTAGCAGTAATAGAATGTGCTTAAAAATAAGCACAGAGCCCGAACTACTGACTTTATTCGTGTTTCTGTCTCGACTTTATTGTTGTCTAAATGGACGTTTCACGTCTCTCAAAGTTTTTTTTATAATACAACACATAAAGTTATCGATCAGGTACCAGGTCTTCAGAACCCAGACGATGTGAGACGTGTAGCGTTTATAATTTTGTAAAAATCTTAGTGTGGCGCTACGTTTATAAGAAAAATGGCACCAAAAGAGTCTGTGACGCAAGAAAAAAAAGAATACTTAAACGTGTTTTTCGTGTTTGTTCAGAACCCCCTTTTCCACCACGCAATCCTTCCTGTAAATGTGAGACCGACATGAAGCTAACCATATTCGTAATTTAATTAGTCATTCTGGTACCAGGGCACCAGAAATCAAACGCTGATATACATACTTTCCAAAAAGGTTGAGTATCCTATATGTAAAGATCGTCCCGACAGTAGAAATCAAGAACTACGTAACCTTTACAATTTAAAACTCACCTGTCTCGTTTCGATACATTATTCAGTCGATCAACAGTTGTCGGTGCATCACGCGATTCACTGCCCCTCCATAAAACCCCCTCCAGACGACACAATTTAATCAGCCGATTTGATTGCCGACCGAATCGGGCACAATCTGATCGTCTATCCACACGTACACAATTAAATCGCCAATTTTAGTTCTGTACCGCTGCCTCTACCGACCGGACTTCTTTATTATATTCTATACTTCTTTATTATATTCTAAACTTCTTTATATCTTCTTTATTAAATTTATTTATCAAGATGCGTCTTACCAAGCAGCAAAAACTTGCATTGATTTTGGCTCTAACAACAAATATAGATAAAAGAAAGAAGGATATATGGAGCAAAGAATGGTTGCTAAAAAGAAACCATCTGAGTTACGTAAATATAGTTAGAGAGCTGGACAGTGACGATTTTAGAAATTTTATGAGGATGGATCATGACACATTTAATGAATTATTGACTTTAGTAAGCCCATACATTAATAAACAAAACACTTTAATGCGAGAAGCTGTTACTTCTGAGGAGCGTTTGATAGTTACGCTAAAATATTTAGCATCAACGCATACATCCGCTTGGCACGCCGCTTCCTCGGTGACTACGAAAGAAAATTGGCCAATTAGCGTCCACATCACCCAATTTGATTGGGTCGATCTCAAATCGGGCGATACCGACCACCCAATGACCTTGAATTTCATATTTCCATCCAGACAACCCGATTCGATTGTCAATCTAGTCAAATTCGGCGAAAAATTGTGTCGTCTGGAAGGGGTTTTAAACATAAATAGTTGGTCAGGTGATGCACAATATGTTAGGTCAAGGTGATAGACTGATAGTAAATTACATGTGATGGAAAAATATGATAAAAATCATACGACACTACTGCAAAACTAATAACTATATAGGCTGTGGCGAACAGATAAGCACCATTAACAATAAATAACCTCTAATGAGACTAGAATCCTGATCCTGGTGATTAGAAAAAGCTCCTTTTAAATCGCCAATCATCATCATCATCAGTCGGAAGACATCCACTGCTGAACATAACCCTTTATGATCATCAGATATGGTACATAATGTAATTATCAATGTTACTGTATTTTTCCGTACCTGTATGGAATTTCTCAGTTCCAGCCCTGGAATCTGGATTTGAACCCGGTTGATCATAATAAGTTCGCTATAATACTCAACGACATGTCACTTGAAATATAATTTAGCAAAAAAATTCTTATTGCAAATATTTTTTTAATTATACTTATTATCCTGTTAATTTTATTTCACATAATTATTGCACAGTTAAAAGCGTGCAAGTTTTATAAAAGCGTGCATGACTTCTAAATGACACCTTCGTCCTTCACCATTAATCTTCTACTATACAACATTATTTTTAGTATATGCGAAACCTGAATATAGTTTGTTCAGAATCAGTAACTGATTCGATTCCAATAATTTTTACACCATGTTATATTTTTTTCAAAAATATTTTAAATAAATTTTATTACCAGTTAATTACAATACAATCACCGTACGGTTAGGTACCTATTGCCAAACTATTATCACGAGTGTATAACACAGGAGACGCGGTTTACGCGGGTGTACCGCGAAATGAGCATGTTTTTGAACGGACAACCAGGTAATATACAAGCTTATAACTTTGTGTTTTTTTATGATACGGTTTTAAAATTTTGTACATAGATTCTTTACACAAAAATATTGGACAGGTGTATAGGGTTTCGCATAAACAAAAAATAATGTTGTATAAAAATAAGTCGGGTTTTCCTTCCTGACGCTATAACTCCAGAACGCACGAACCGATTTCCACGGTTTTGCATTCGTTGGAAAGGTCTCGGGCTCCGTGAGGTTCATAGAAGAAAATTCAGGAAAAATTTCAACAGAAAAGCGGGAAAATCTTTTATCACATACAGAAATGTTACATAAAACGAAGCCATCTGGTGGCGAAACGGAGTTCGCCGGGTTTGCTAGTTATGTCATATAATTAGTACATATTGTTATGTATGCATATTTTATTATGGTGACCTATTTGGTTTTGGTAGACACAATATATTATTCGTTTAAAATAAAAAAAATATCTTGCCGTTTCTTTTGATTTGTTACCTACGCACTTGGAGCCTTCTTCTAAAAAATATTAATAAAGGCGATTTTTCAAGAAGTAGGTCCACTGTAGGATCAGATTTACAGTTTCAAAGTCACGAAGTTATCCATAAAATATAAAATTTTACTACTCTCCTACTAAAACTTTTTGAATTTAATCATGAAATAGAACAAAGTCTAGTTTATTTAAAGTTCGTCATAAAATATATTATCTTTGTTTTATGTTGACTTTAATTTGATAGATTATTTTATCTTTTTAGAAAATTGCCCTAGTGAGTTTAAGTAGAAGGTCGTAGGTTCGATTGTCAAGTCGAGCAAAGTGTAATTGGTCGCTTGGTCGATAGCTATAGGCCCCCTCATCATCAGCCTTTAATGTTCCCACTGCTGGGACACAGGCCTCCTCTCTGTGAGAGGGAATAATCCACCACGCAGACCCAGAGTGGGTTGGTAGATATCACATGGCTTTGAATTATTAGTTCCCTCACGATGTTTGTAGATTCCCTCGCCGTTTTGATAGCAGTGATAATGAAATAAATAAGAGAAGGTAATGCGCTTGACTGGGGTCGAAACTTCGAACCTCGAAAACTCGTAAGTCGGGGCCGACACGACTGGGCCAACACTCTCTAGTCATTACGTGGGATTAAAAACTAACGAGAGAAATATGAGTGTACCATCAGGTACGTCTCTGCTACCCTTCGGGGGTTACAAACGTGATAATACGTACTTAGATAGTTTAAATAACCATTCATTTACCTACACAACAATAAATTTTTGTGATCACTAGCATGAGCCGATATTTTTTTAAGCTATTGCATAGCTTCTATCGCGGGCCTTGAGCGCGGGGACCGAACCCAGAAATTCCGTAACGAAAAAACCTCACGCTCCCCACTCCGACGGGCAAGGAGGTGTGGCTTGAAGGCCGTGCATCGTCTAACGTCGTTTCAGTTCGGCAGTCTTCGACACGGCGTTGTGAGCGGAGCTGAGCGGAGCGGAGTGGAGTGGTGCTGAGCGGAGCGGAGCTGAGTGGAGTGGAGCTGAGCGGAGTGGAGCGGAGCGGAGCGGAGCGGAGTGGAGTGGAATGGAGTCGCGACGATTATTTTTGTTGAGTGTATACAGGTTTTTTGTAAATAATAAATAATAATAATGAATTCTTAATGAAAAAATATCGAGGTTTTCGTTATGGGTGTCGTTTTCATGGTTTTCCAGGGTGTTTAAACCGATGGTGCAGTCAAAGTGGAGGCTTTTTAATGGCTGATCGTTCTTCAACTCATTGTCTACTCATGTATTGTTTGCTGTAAGCCACCCAAATACAATAAAATAAAATAAAATAAAATAAAATAAAATAAAATAAAATAAAATAAAATAAAATAAAATAAAATAAAATAAAATAAAATAAAATAAAATAAAATAAAATAAAATAAAATAAAATAAAATAAAATAAAATAAAATAAAATAAAATAAAATAAAATAAAATAAAATAAAATAAAATAAAATGTAAATCCAAGATGGCGGCAGCATAAATTATCGAAGTTTTCGTCATGGGTGTCGTTTTCATGGTTTTCGAGGGTGTTGAAACCGATGTTGCAGTCAAAATGTAAATCCAAGATGGCGGCTGCAAAAAATATCGAGGTTTTCGTCATGGGTGTCGTTTTCATGGTTTTCGAAGGTGTTGAAACCGATGGTGCAGTCAAAATGTAAATCCAAGATGGCGGCAGCATAAATTATCGAAGTTTTCGTCATGGGTGTCGTTTTCATAGTTTTCGAGGGTGTTGAAACCGATGTTGCAGTCAAAATGTAAATCCAAGATGGCGGCAGCATAAATTTTCGAAGTTTTCGTCATGGGTGTCGTTTTCATGGTTTTCGAGGGTGTTGAAACCGATGGCGGAGTCAAAATGTAAATCCAAGATGGCGGCAGCATAAATCATCGAAGTTTTCGTCATGGGTGTCGTTTTCATGGTTTTTGAGGGTGTTGAAACCGATGGTGCAGTCAAAATGTAAATCCAAGATGGCCGCTGCATAAATTATCGATGTTTTCATCATGGGTGTCGTTTTCATGGTTTTCGAGGGTGTTGAAACCGATGTTGCAGTCAAAATGTAAATCCAAGATGGCGGTTGCAAAAAATATCGAGGTTTTCGTCATGGGTGTCGTTTTCATGGTTTTCGAGGAAGTTGAAACCGATTTTGCAGTCAAAATGTAAATCCAAGATGGCGGCTGCAAAAAATATCGAAGTTTTCGTCATGGGTGTCGTTTTCATGGTTTTCGAGGGTGTTGAAACCGATGGTGCAGTCAAAATGTAAATCCAAGATGGCGGCTGCATAAATTTTCGAGGTTTTCGTCATGGGTGTCGTTTTCATGGTTTTCGAGGGTGTTGAAACCGATGGTGCAGTCAAAATGTAAATCCAAGATGGCGGCTGCAAAAAATATCGAGGTTTTCGTCATGGGTGTCGTTTTCATGGTTTTCGAGGGTGTTGAAACCGATGGTGCAGTCAAAATGTAAATCCAAGATGGCGGCTGCATAAATTATCGAGGTTTTTGTCATGGGTGTCGTTTTCATGGTTTTCGAGGGTGTTGAAACCGATGGTGCAGTCAAAATGTAAATCCAAGATGGCGGCTGCAAAAAATATCGAGGTTTTCGTCATGGGTGTCGTTTTCATGGTTTTCGAAGGTGTTGAAACCGATGGTGCAGTCAAAATGTAAATCCAAGATGGCAGCTGCATAAATTTATCGAGGTTTTCGTCATGGTTGTCGTTTTCATGGTTTTCGAGGGTGTTTGAGGATATCTCAGTTATCATAAACCTATAGTTTCAATGATAAATATTCCTGAATAACCAACAGCTACTGTAAAATAATAAAACCCACATGTATTGTAAAATAAAAAAAAAATTAAACAATATTAACTTTTTTTATATATTTAATAATAGAAAAATTTGTTTTCTTATCGGTCACCACGCTCAAAAAGTGTAACTTGAATTAATATCAAAGAAAAAGCAATACTGCATGAATAAAATAAATAAATAAAATTATAATTGCATAAGTTGATACAAAATGCTATGCAATAGCTTTTTTATTTAACTTTTTCAAGAAAAATCTCTGTTTTGTGTTTTCGTAAGATAGAAATACCCTATAAATATCTAAAAAAATAATAGAAATCATAATCAGTAAATAACTATCCGTAACAAAAAAGATTACGATTTTTCAAAGTGATCTCAAACTTTCTTTGATGTGTGTACTAGGAGAACGAGGATAGCATATTACAAAAGAAGTTACAGATAAATTAGTGCATACAGTTTACAAGACAACCATTTCAATACTCGCATACTTAACCAGTGGCAGTGCAGTGCTTAAAAAAATATGTTCTTCTCTTTTGTTCTCATTTCGAATTACATATTTTCTTCTCTTTCTTTCTTATTTCGAATTTCATTATAACATTATTATCTTCTCTCTCTTTCTTTTTTCAAAATCCGGTCGGTTATACTTAAAATCTTTTTAAGCTATTGCATAGCTTCTATCGCGGGCCTTGAGCGCGGGGACCGAATCTAGAAATTCCGTAACGAAAAAACCTCACGCTCTCCACTCCGACGGGCAAGGAGGTGTGATTGAATATAAGGTTTATATACACAATACAAAATATATAGGGGAGGGGAGGGGAGGGGAGGGGAGTGGAGTGGAGTGTTCGAGGTTTTCGTCATGGGTGTCGTTTTCATGGTTTTCGAGGAAGTTGAAACCGATTGTGCAGTCAAAATGTAAATCCAAGATGGCGGCTGCAAAAAATATCGAGGTTTTCGTCATGGGTGTCGTTTTCATGGTTTTCGAGGGTGTTGAAACCGAGGGTGCAGTCAAAATGTAAATCCAAGATGGCGGCTGCAAAAAATATCGAGGTTTTCGTCATGGGTGTCGTTTTCATGGTTTTCGAGGGTGTTGAAACCGATTGTGCAGTCAAAATGTAAATCCAAGACGGCGGCTTTTTTTTTTTTTTTTTAGCGTGGTAAAATCATCAAATGAGTCCTCCTACCCCGGGCAGGGCAGGAGGGACTGTCAGACTTATTTACTTTATTTATTTATTTACTTTATTTTACAGAAAGCTTACAGACTAATAACAAAGTTGAATATTTTTTTAGTTTGTGGACAATTGCTAATTATAAGCTTCCACATATTTTTTAGCAATTAGCAAATCTCAACTAACATACAACAACTCAAATAGAATACAGTTACATAAATGGGGAAAAAACAAAACAAACAAGAAAGAAACACGACATAAACAAAATAAAAAAAAAAAACAAAGCTAGGAGATTGTGACAATATTGTGCCAAGCTGTGCGATATAAAAAATAGAACTATTGTCTATCGTCACCAAAATATTCCTTACTAAGGATGTTTCTAATTTTAAGTGCGCTAGTGTTGAATAAATCAATTTCCAGATGAGATGGTAAGTTATTAAAAGCTTTTACAGTGCGTATGCAGAAGGCATTCCGTCTGTAATTAGTAGAAGCAATTGGTGCTTGTAGTAGTGGTCGCTTCCTTAGGTTATTTTGATTAGTTCGAATAAGAATTTTACTAAGTAAATCAGGACAGTCAATTGAGCCATTTGCTATGTTCGCTAGAAAACAAATATCACTAATATTGCGTCTAGTTTCCAATGGCAAAAAATGGTACCGCTTGCAACGGTGATCATAATCATTTGAAAATTGTTTTGCTTTAAAATCTAAATACCTCATAAATTTTCTTTGGACAGACTCAATACGAGATTTGTAGATCTCGTACTGAGGATTCCAAACTTGAGAAGCGTACTCGAGGTGGCTGCGCACGAAAGAGCAATACAGAACTTTAATAGGTTTCAGAGAACGAAAGATGGAGCAATTTCTAATTATAAATCCTAATGCTTTAGATGCTTTATTAACAATTGATTCTATGTGGCTATCAAAAAGAAGTTTGCTGTCATGCAATACGCCAAGATCTCTAATACTATTCACTTTAGTGATGACATGGTCGCCCAACGTATATCCAGGACCAATCACAGAATTTCGTCGAGAAAACACTACCTGGTAACACTTGGAAACATTTAGATGTAGTTTATTATTTTTACAGTAAGATGTAAACCTGTCGAGATCGGACTGAAGTTCTGCAGTATCAGATAAATTGCGTACTAACTTGAGGACCTTCATGTCATCTGCATATAGTAGAATATGTGAGTTTTTGAAGCACTTTTTAATATCTCTATCACTTCTACTGACTAAAATCCACGGTGTCCTTCAGTAGCCTGTTATGTTCCGGGGTCACGGTAAGGAAATAATCCCGCGACCCCGGCAGGCTTTGGCCCTCTGAGAGGGGGGCCCCGTCATTATGCTGACGCTCTTTGAGGCGCGCGTGGGACACAACGCGCCGTCGACCCGGGCATGGTCCATGGTCGGGCAGCGAGTTGCCCTTTACTCGCTGCCCGCATGCCCGCGCCTACGGTGGCCGGAGATCGTCTGCTGACGTCCGACGCCGCGGGCGCCTACCACTGCGGTTGGGGCGGAGGGAGGACGCTGTCCTCTCTCTCTCGCGACCCGCCTCCTCCTTCACGAGCATTACTGCTTCGCAGAAGGAAAGTATAGGTTGCCGAAACCCGGGATGGCGGCTGCAAAAAATATCGAGGTTTTCGTCATGGGTGTCGTTTTCATGGTTTTCGAGGGTGTTGAAACCGATGGTGCAGTCAAAATGTAAATCCAAGATGGCGGCTGCAAAAAATATCGAGGTTTTCGTCATGGGTGTCGTTTTCATGGTTTTCGAGGGTGTTGAAACCGAGGGTGCAGTCAAAATGTAAATCCAAGATGGCGGCTGCAAAAAATATCGAGGTTTTCGTCATGGGTGTCGTTTTCATGGTTTTCGAGGGTGTTGAAACCGAGGGTGCAGTCAAAATGTAAATCCAAGATGGCGGCTGCAAAAAATATCGAGGTTTTCGTCATGGGTGTCGTTTTCATGGTTTTCGAGGGTGTTGAAACCGATGGTGCAGTCAAAATGTAAATCCAAGATGGCCGCTGCATAAATTTATCGAGGTCTTCGTTCCATCCGGGTGTCCCTTGACACCTCTCAAGTTTTTTTATTTTTTTTATATACACCCCCAAACATAACCGTTTAGATGGTAGAGGGGGGGACACTCGAGTCGAGCAAACATTAGCACTTTAAAGCTTAATTTTCACAAACGAATCTTTTTTTTTTTGTTTTTTTTTTTGTTTTTTTTTTTTTAAGAAATATTTAAAAATGTGACTTGAATTAATATCAAAGAAAAAGCAATACTGCATGAATAAAATAAATAAATAAAATTATAATTGCATAAGTTGATACAAAATGCTATGCAATAGCTTTACCGCGGCAGTCCCCGAGTGCCACACGTCTTTTTTCTCTTTCTTTCTTCTTACAAATCAGGGCATATTAATATGTTCTTCTCTTTCTTTCAAATTATATATTTTCTCTTTTTCTAACTCCAAATAAAAATAATGATTGCATTCAATTACTAGGAGCACATAATAATGAGAGAGTTCGTAAATCTACACTTACAGCTGCACTCGCTGCGTCCTCTGGCACTGTGCAACACAGTTACCAGTAGCTGCATTAGTTTAACTAATCGCTAATAACAACAACAAAAATAGACTGAATATCCTGAAGCCGATATAATTATAAATTAGATGAAAAGACTATCTACTAAATTCCCTAACATTAATTTAATCAAATCACAAGTCAGCAATCACACATTACTAGGGGCACATATTACGCAAGAGGTTGTAACTCTACCACTATGTAACAGATTATCGGGCCTTTATAGCTGCAACGTTGGGTGAATGGTCGTAATTAGAGGCTTGTAGACGCAGTCTGGCGCTCTGGTAACACGATTAGGCTGAAGCCGTATATGGCGACAATTATCGGCAGGTGCGAGTTCCTTAGACATGAGTTTGTACTATCGATCACGGGTTCATGTTTGTTTCTTGTAAGACGGATTGTGTGGGTAGCTTATTCTGTAATAGTTTTTTGAAGTGAAAACTTCTTTAGCGGCGTTGTACACTTTTTCTGTAATGGGTAAAAAATTTAAAACTCGCGTCAGGGTCACGTGACCCTGATCGAAAATGAGTAAGACGTCATTCAAATTAAAAATAAAACATAGTAACAAAAAAGTTTTCACTTCTACCGGCACTCCTGGAGTGCAACCTTTTTTTTGAAGTGAAAACTTCTTTAGCGGCGTTGTACACTTTTTCTGTAATGGGTAAAAAATTTAAAACTCGCGTCAGGGTCACGTGACCCTGATCGAAAATGAGTAAGACGTCATTCAAATTAAAAATAAAACATAGTAACAAAAAAGTTTTCACTTCTACCGGCACTCCTGGAGTGCAACCTTTTTTTTTTTGAAGTGAAAACTTCTTTAGCGGCGTTGTACACTTTTTCTGTAATGGGTAAAAAATTTAAAACTCGCGTCAGGGTCACGTGACCCTGATCGAAAATGAGTAAGACGTCATTCAAATTAAAAATAAAACATAGTAACAAAAAAGTTTTCACTTCTACCGGCACTCCTGGAGTGCAACCTTTTTTTTTTTTATTATTGTTTATTTAAGGTCGCTTTTCAACATTTAAGGTGAGCGACGCGACCACAGTTAACAATAGGTATATTAATTTACGTACACACATAAGAATTCAATACATATTGCTTAGAAAAAGAGGGATGCAATCAAACGCTAATGCCCCCAAAAATTGCTTTCCAATGAATTTTTAAAGGTACCTACTTGGATTATTTTGAATGTTTGCCCTTGGGTACAGAAACTTAAAACATTTTAATACAAATGTACCTACTTCGAAAATTGTAGAATGAAAAAACCGAAATTGTTTTTACCAATTTATCCCTACTGAAATAATAATGACATCAAATATCGTATATATTAAAACTATTTTTTTTAACTAACTAATGATACCTATATCAGTTAGTCAGTAGTCACTTAGTCAACGAGTACGATAAAAAAATCTACCAAAAAACATAAAACAATTATCTTGTAACTATATCAAATCAATATAATATTTAAGAAACAAAGTAACCTCACTACATCACGTCTCATCTTTACAACTTTGCAGATACAGAACCAATTTTTGTAAAATGTATTTCTCTAAAACAGTACAATCTTAAAATCTTATGCAGCAATATTTTTATATTCTTGCCTTTCTTAGGCACCATAGTTTTTTTTTAATCATGGTAAAATCATCAAATGAGTCCTCCCGTCCGGGTAAGGACGGGAGGGATTTTCAGACTTGTACTGACAAAAATCCACGATGATCCTTCAATAGCCCTTTACGTTCCAGGGTCACGGTAACCTGATGAGACAGTCCTGCGTTCCCAGTAGGCTTTGGCCCTTTAAGGGAGCCCCGTCATATTGCTGACAGCTCTTTGAGGCGCGCGTGGAACACGACCGAGACGCGCCGTCGACCCGGGCATGGTCCATGATCGGACGGCAAGTTACCCGTCACAGTGGCCGGCACGTAAGTTGGCAAGAGTCGTTAGATGCGCAGAAGTCATTTTGTAGATCTCTTTGGTGGTCATGCGGGTCGCGGGGTATGAGGTACCTGCCGATCCGAGCACGCGATTGGTGCTTCACTCGTCTTTGCCCCTCGCACCCAGTATACGTGCTCTCGCTTACACTGTGCCGCTAAATGCGATGCGTAAACTTACCCCCACTACACCATAATCTTGCCAACTTACGTGCCGGGTACTGTACTCGCGATCCGCTATAGCCACAATTCTGACAGATCGCAGCGCGCGGTGTTTCAGAATTGTGAACTAAGGCCGAGACTCCACCAAAGCTGTGCGAGTCAAGACGTGTTTTGAACAACCAATAGAATTGCGTTATTGACACAGTTCCACTCCGCAACCCGTGCCGCAACGCAATTCTATTGGTTGTTCAAAACACATCTCGACTCGCACAGCTTTGGTGGAGTCTCGGCCTAACTCGGGACTCTCGGGAGTGGGCGTACGCCGTACGTGTCAAGTGTAATATGCACCACGATGTTTTAAGTTTTATTTAGTATTCAATGAAAAAATATTTTTCAAAATATCTACTTGGCAATGATTAGCAGATTTTATGTCCCGAAATTATGTATCACTAAGAGGTTCTGTCATCGTCCAGGAAATAACAGCCATGACATTTCGAAGCCCCTTGTTAACAAAAACAGATCAGTTCATTTAAGGGCGTCGTAAACTCGTTCCGGAACCGCCTCTAGGCCAGTTTACAATAAAACTAATCATCTCATTCGGCAATTAGTGTTGTTATGATGTCGCGCAGAGTAAAATAATTCAGCTAGGCAATATAACTAATCGTCATAACATATGTACACAATTAGCCAGACCCAGAACAACTTGCAGATAATACATATATATTTTCGTGCGGCAGTGCTATTCTCAATGAACACATCCTTGTGGCCACGCGGCTGCAGCGCTTAAGCCTAGCAGGAACCAGCCCCGCAGTACATCAGCATCACATACCTACCTAAAAAAACATTTTAAACTCAAACAAATCCTACTACTATTATAAAGGCGAAAGTTTGTAAGTATGGATGTATGGATGTTTGTTACTCTTTCACGCAAAAACCTCTGAACGGATTTGGATAAAATTTGGTACACATATAGTTTATAACCTGGATTAACACATAGGATAGTTTTTATCCCGATTTGATGTTCCCGTGGGATAATTTTCGAGTTGTAACGGGTGAAGCCGCTGGCAACAGCTAGTTCTTTATAATTTTTTCATTTTTAGAGTTCCGTAATACGGTATTATTAAGACTACGCTGTCCGTTCTTCTGTCTGTCTGTCTACCTGTCTGTCTGTCTGTCTGTCTGTCACATTAGTCCGTCTTTCACGAGACTAACAAACTGTTGAAATTTTGTAGTACTGATGATGTAGGTAGTTCTGTTGCCGCTATAAAATAAAATAAATTAAGTGTGAGAGCAGTGGTGGCCCAGTGGTATCAGTCCCGATTTACGAGTTGTAGGTTGTGGGTTCGAACCCCGCCAGGCGCATTATTTTGTGTAATTTATTTCATCACCAACTGCTTTCAAAACGGTGAAGGAGAACAAAGGGGGGAAACCGGCATGTCCTAGA
This sequence comes from Agrotis clavis, assembly GCA_954870645.1. NCBI lineage: Eukaryota > Metazoa > Arthropoda > Insecta > Lepidoptera > Noctuidae > Agrotis > Agrotis clavis. The sequence goes on from OX940939.1 coordinate 17,759,959, forward strand.
ACCAAAAATTCGAAGACATGTGACATCTATTGACCCGCACTGGGCCTGCGTGGTGGTGGATTATGGCCCACTCCCTCTCACAGAGAGGAGGCCTGTGTCCCCGCAGTGGGAACATTGTAGACTGATGATGATGATGTACGGAATCCTGAAACTTGTTTTATAATTTATATGTTTATGAATTTATCATGAAAACAACAGTTATCTGCAAATATTATTACTAATCTTATCGAATATTACCAAATTTATTGTTCCTCTGTAATCTTTACTCTGTGGTTTACGAAAACAAGCGGTGAATTGTATAGGGTTGTAAAACAAATGAAAACAACACTCCTATCGCGATTCACGACTAGTCATTACCCAATTATGGTACCTCTAACATAAACCTTATATCTATGACAATAAAGTTCACTATACTGCTTAATTAGAGGAGCTCTAGGCAAAATAAGAAAACTCGCAAAAAAAATCAAAGGTAAGCTGCGCTTGAAGATTTGATTTTCAGTAGCTCAAAGCAGTGCCATATATGTATTTCATTTATATTCCAAAGTCGAAAATATTGCCTTGGTCGCGGGACTTGGATATACAAAGTTGTACTTTTGATATCCTAAAATACAAGTCACAGCTTAAAAAAAAGGTGGCCCGGAAAGGGCCGAAAACAAATTCTAATCGCAAGAAGAATAAGCGCCGACGTAATAAAATATGAAATAATGCGAAAACCAAGATTGTATTTCGTTGACTGTATTGTATTTTGTATAAATTGTTATAACTATACGTTGGATTTTCTTCGAGTTCTTAGGCCCTATTTTGGAACAATCATTGATTAATGGATTTAAAAGGAAAATCTCCAATGTTTTATAATACCACAATAACACGGTTACAACTATGACAAGACTTGTTATTGTTAGAAGTAACAATATAATAATTGCTTTTGACATTCCTTTCTTCAAAACGAAAACAATCAATTATAGTTTCATTTTCCAATCTTTACGAAGAGACAAAAATGTATTGACCACGTCTCTATTGTCGTTTTTAACAAGACATGACCACAATAATGATAACTATTCTTGAAATCAACGTCTTGTAGTTCTTAATAAGACCTCTTAGGTGAAGAGTAAAAGAACATCTTGTAAAGAGAGTAAAGGAACGTTCCCAATTTTTATATCTGTGTCTGAATTACTACACGACATTTCTCCCAAAGGTCATTTGTACGTTTAATTAAGCCCTTTACGGCCCAAGAGTGGGAGATTCAATCTTCTGTACAAGGAACAGTGTTTTTAGGATTAAGATTGTGATCAACTTTAACCTCATATAGATCGGGAAGATGTTAGATTGGAAAGTGTCCCTGTTATTGGAACTACATGTTTATAGATTGTTTAGAAGGCACAACTACAAATTAATAGTTTTTCAGCGTTGTAAGGAAAAAAAATATGATTTTTCATTCGTAAAAATTAATTGTTTTCATTGTACCCACTCCTTATTGAATTTATTGCAAAAGGGTCGCATTTTCGTTTTTTGCCCGTGGTACTACCCGTTGTTCTACCAGTAGTACCACGGAAAAAAAATTACCCGTGGTACTACCAAGCAATCTAGTAGCACCACGGTAAATTTTAATTTACCCGTGGTACTACTCACTTATTTTATATTATAGATTAATTATTCAAAATTCTCTGTATAGAGGAAACCGGGGACACTTGATCCCCCCTTTTGTTATTTGGCCATTATTTCGCAAACATTGATCCGATTTTAAACATCTTGATATTGGAATACGTGGAATTTAATTGGAAAACTTCGAAAAGGGAATTATATCATGTGGCCCATATATATGTCTGACTTGATCCCCACCCTCTGGAACACTTGATCCTGGGGGGAACAATACAGAAGGAAATGAGTAGTTGAACTAGAAACAATAAAAACATATCCACTGTTATAATAAAACACATATAATATACCTACAATTATGTTTTCAGCAAACATCACAAATAATGTTCCTATTGTCACAAAATCTGTGAGATTTGTGACTGGCGAAAGTTTGGAATGTGTATATGTATTTTTAAACGTAGCATTTTCCTTTTATCATAATTCGTCATAATACTCGTAACATAAATCATATCTCCCATATGGAAATGTACCATGTGTACCCTAGCTACGAGTATGTCGAGGTTTTAAAAAATATTGTAAAAAAATCGGCTATTATTAACACTTTTCTATGAAACAGACGCTTAAACACATAGATAATGACCAATTTAAAATTAATAATTATCCAAAATAAGTTTACTAACAAACTATTTAATCCAAATAAAAACTTACGAAAAATATTTTCTTACAACACGAAACACAAAATCATCCGCCATGTGCTCAGCTATCAAATTTGACACGGGTAATTTTAGAAAGTTAGGACGTACCATAGGCTACAAATGTGGCCTCTCTAAATTTAAATAGTATTCACAGAAGCTCTGTCAATCCAGTGTATCTAGTCTCCCGTAAGGATCAAGTGTCCTCAGTTTCCCCTAATCTTCTCTATACCATCTCCTTATTGCTTTGCACTAGTTTTTATTTTTAGTTTTTAAAATCGTCATATGAGGCCTCTCGCCCTGTGTGGAGTGGAAAAGAATGTCGGACTCGTACTGACTAAAATCTACTGTGTTCCTTCAATTGCCATTTTCATTCCAGGGTCATGGATAACTGTGTAGACAGTCCCGCAACACAAGGCATAGTAAACGAATAGTACCACGGGTAAATTAAAATTTCCCGTGTTACTACTAGATCTCTTGGTGGTAATTTTTTTTCCCATAGTACTACTGGTTGTACCACGGGCAATAAACGCGCATTTTGGTGTTAAATGTTAAAAACCTAATACCAAGAAAACCTTCTGGTTTGGAATCAAAACAACTTTGAAGACAAATATAATTCAAAATAAATTCCTAGCTGCTACAACCACTTTAAGGTACTAGGAACTAAGTCGTGGTTAGGAGGTTCGGCTGGCGGGACGAATTGGCTGACACAACCGCAATACGACTGTCGGATTGAATCACGCGCTTGGATGCAATGCTTCGTATCTACTTAGCTTGATACAACATTTTGGAAAATTGAGCTATATTTTTGCTAAACGATTGGTATAAATCTAATTCTAAATGCTTTCTAGTTGATGAAGGAAAACAAGCTGGATTAACTTGGATTTTGTCTAGGCCGCATTATCGCTTCATATCAGGCGAATCTTGGTCAAACGCAAGCCTATTTTCTACAATTTTCTTCTGTATAAAACAGCACAATACATCGTCGGAAGTACTAGGGTAGCATAGAGGTGTTAGAAAAAAACATAAGTACCTAATTATGTATTAACTTTTCTAGCAGAATTTGCATATTTTATCAAAAATCCGCAATATACCTACTGTTACATTTCACGGTACATTTGTTTCACTAAAATATTTATTAGTTTTTTCTCCACATAAATGTCCTTCACTTAATTTTATTAGCCGTCGAACCAAGCCAAGTCCGTCCATTCAACAATAGCAGAGTTCGGAACTTGGTAATACATTGCGCGCCGCCTCACAACAGAAAAGTAATCTGGATAAAATCCTTGAGGTCATAAGTAGGTACCAGGAGAACAGGAATGGGTAGGTCTTCTTATCAGTAACCGAACATTGCTTCAACGCAGTTTTGTTTTCCCTAACTTTTTTTGCGAGCTGCGAACTTACAGCACATGTAAGATTTCGGAGATATAAAATTTCTCGGGTCTTATGGAAATTGTTGGTCTTGAGTTTTTGTTTATTTGCATTAACTTAGTCAAAACGTAGGTTTTCTTTTCATAAAAACAGTCATCGAAGTACTAAAATTGTACAAATTCATGATTGGGTGATGTAATTTAAAATATATACTAAAATACTTAGTGTTTTTTTGATATTTCGTTTTCACAAACTTTCGTAACAATGTAAAAGTAACTTCACTTTGTAACGCAGTCGATTTATTTAAAAAAAAGATTAATTAATTATCCTTCAAGTTTCATTAGGATTCGATAAATCTTTACGCTTGAGTTACAACTGGTAATTTATTGTTATTTAAAATTCCCTTCTCGAATCTGATCAAGGGCAATAAATTCAGTCGTCCCATGGAAATATCCCAAATAGTTTTCGACTAAATATTTAAATTTAGTTTAAACTATTTTCGATATGTAAAGAATTCAACTATTGTATGTGTCCCATCAATTTTGTACTATGGGTTGTTCTTGTTGGTGAATCTAATATCCCTCTTTGTTGCATGGATAAGAGTACCTACCTAGTAATATGTTGTAAAGGCTATGTTGAGGTAAGTTTCAAAGGCAGATCTTTATTACAACAATTGGGTATTATGAGTCACCCCTTATAGAGCGGGAGCCAGGCCAAAATATCGTTAGTGATTTCTTCCCAAGCCGTAATTAGTAGACTACATAAGGGAGTCATATCATAAAGATTCGTGAAAGTCAGCTGCGATTCCGTTGGTGGGATAAGCAGCAATCGCCGTTCAAACACGTAGAAAAAATATATTTTTTTAGTCATTTCCTCCCAACTGAAACCTGGTTTATATTGAAGATTACCTTGTATCACGAAGAATAAAACCAATCAGCCGACGGTACCAAGGTGGAATACACGTCAGCCGGTCACTCGAACATGTAATTTTTTATTTTATTTTCAGTGATTTCCTCTCAACCCAAATTTAACCTGATGAAATTTTACATGTAGTTATGGCTAAAAACAGACGTCAGCTGGCTGTATCTCGGTGGAAAGATCGTCAACTGATACTTTGAAAATTACAAACAGGACTTAGGCTCTCAGCCTAAATATGCATTTAGATCAAAGTTTTCAATTCCTTCCTACAGAAAACCTGTTTATTTGACGCTTACTCAATATCACGATGAAAAAAAACATTCAGCTAATGTTTACAGACAGTTATGGATCAAAATACAGAGTTATTCTTATTAAGCTGGGCATCAGGAACATTGTGATTCCGTAAGAGATACGAAAAAACTTATTTAGATAACTTTAGCTCTTTTTTCAGTATAAAAATGTTAGCATTTTTATTTTTTTAGTCAAGTGTGAAATGTCCACTAAAATGAATTCGCTAGGAACAATATTTGGATTATACAAAATGTGCAATACCTTAAAAACTACTTAACCGATTCTCATGAAACAAACTGTACAATAGTTTTTAAAACAAGACCAACACATTAAAATTAGTTCCATTGCAATAACCCCATAAACAAAAAATTACATTTTCAAGTTACGTAATTATGATCAACATAATTATCTCATATAAGATTTATTTTTTAATGCCTTTCGACTCTGTTTCATGTAAAGATCATTTCGTTGTATCAGAAGACAAAAATCAGGATGGCGGAAATTGGTCAAAGGACATCATTTAACATTCATCACGCTCCATACATTTTTTGGGCTTTTCTGAAAGTGCCGGCCAAAGTATTAAAAGTCGGCGATGAGACCACCGCTATGACGAGAGGTGCACGTAGTGGGAGGTGCGGCAAGATGTAGGTAAATATTGTTTGTAAGGAACCTCTCTTAAGATATTTTTCTAATCAGATTTTTTTTCATGTTATTTGTTTGTGCTAAATTATTATTAGAATACTGCATTTTTCTTATTAGAGCTAATTAAAATACATAATATCTTAACGAAACTAACTAGAAAATTGTACTGAAGTTTGATAATTATGTTGATCATAATTACGTAACTTGAAAATGTAATTTTTTGTTTATGGGGTTATTGCAATGGAACTAATTTTAATGTGATGGTCTTGTTTTAAAAACTATTGTACAGTTTGTTTCATGAGAATCGGTTAAGTAGTTTTTAAGGTATTGCACATTTTGTATAATCCAAATATTGTTCCTAGCGAATTTATTTTAGTGGACATTTCACACTTGACCAAAAAAATAAAAATGCTTACATTTTTATACTGAAAAAAGAGCTAATGTTATCTAAATAAGTTTTTTCGTATCTCTTACGGAATCACAATGTTCCTGATGCCCAGCTTAATAAGAATAACTCTGTATTTTGATCCATAACTGTCTGTAAACATTAGCTGAATGTTTTTTTTCATCGTGATATTGAGTAAGCGTCAATATAAACAGGTTTTCTGTAGGGAGGAATTGAAAACTTTGATCTAAATGCATATTTAGGCTGAGAGCCTAAGTCCTGTTTGTAATTTTCAAAGTATCAGTTGACGATCTTTCCACCGAGATACAGCCAGCTGACGTCTGTTTTTAGCCATAACTACATGTAAACTTTCATCAAGTTAAATTTGGGTTGAGAGGAAATCACTGAAAATAAAATAAAAAATTACATGTTCGAGTGACCGGCTGACGTGTATTCCACCATGGTACCGTCGGCTGATTGGTTTTATTCTTCGTGATACAAGGTAATCTTCAATATAAACCAGGTTTCAGTTGGGAGGAAATGACTAAAAAAAAATATTTTTTCTACGTGTTTGAACGGCGATTGCTGCTTATCCCACCAACGGAATCGCAGCTGACTTTCACGAATCTTCATGATATGACTCCCTTATGTAGTCTGCTAATTATCGCTTGAGAAGAAATTGGTCACGGACATCTGTTACGGGCTCCCGCTCTATTAGGTAATTAAGATTTCATCGCAAGATTTTATTGTTACGAAAGGCTATTATTTTATGAAATAAGGTAAAATACACTTCACAAGCCCACGAATTTTTAGCATTGTATTTTGAAACCTCATTTCACTTAATTAATTTTAGTTTTTTTATTCTCTACTCTACTTTACTTACTAAAACAAAATAAAGTCAAATTGAAAACTTCCTTCTTTCCTTTAAGAATTTGACTAGGAAGTCGTTTCATAACCATTACTAGTATTTTGTAGTTACTAAGACAATACAGATATATCTATCATGAAATTGACACCATTAGTTTCACTCCGTTACGATACCAGGGTATTATAAACCACGTAGATGTGAGCTCAGCCAATAACGCACGTCGGCGATCGCGAGATACGATAAAACACGATACAATTTGTGTCTGCCTCTGGAATCCGATATGTTTCTGATGTAAACCGTTTCATTTTGGATTTGAAAACTTGACACTTGAATCTTATAGATAAAATCTTGAGAAAAATGTCTGTATATAGGTACCTAATACCTATATTACCTATTGTGCATAGAGAATGGAAAATTTCAACCGTGTAAATGTCCATGCTTCTCCATCTCCAATTTCTGCATATCCACGTACCTTGAGAACGGGTTTGAACGTCTCCCGACATACGATTATGGATATCAAAGGATTTAGTTCGTGATCGCGTGAACTGATACAGTTATCCCATATCGGAAACATTTTATTCATCGCTGCGTTACTTATGCGGTCTTGGTTATCGCCGAAAGTTCTGAATTCTGGAATCTGTTAAAGCTAAATCCCCTTTAAAAGCAGCATTATGCAATATTTTGTTGTTATTTAGTGTATTTATTTACCAAGACGTTCGGTGTAGTAGATGGTTTTTCGATTCGTTTAAGCTTTACCTTAAATCACATAATTTTATTAGAAAAATGCTAAGAAAACGACTTTTCATCAAAAATGTTGGATTAATGTAACAATATAAAAAAGTGCGAGCATTGTTATTTGAATATTAGAAGACAATAAATAATATTTATTTTTGTAAACAGGTTTTAGCAAACAAACACTGTGATACGTCAAAAAAAAAATCTCAATGATTACTTCTATTACAAGAAAAAAGTTTTGCAATTTCAGGCTTCTATTAAATACAAGTCCAGGTTACCTCATGTGAATAACCTGGATTTGTATTCAACCTCTGCGGTACAATGTTCATCGGACGCGCCAGCATCGACCATTGTGTACAAAAGCTAGAACCAACTAGAAAAGGGTAGATTATTGGCACAGCCCAGCAAACAAGCGATTCTGTTTGCATTCACCTCACCTTCTGTAATCTCTTTGCTAACTGTATAGGTATCACTTTTAAAATCTAAACGGAGATTCGAAACTGTTTTCTGACATAAGGGTCACCTGCTCATTATCTACCTCGTTAGTCTTATGTTTAAGGCTGCATATTCTGAAAGTTGGCAACGTCGCAAAAAGCTGTCAAATAATTACAAGTTTTAATTAATTTGGCAAATGTTCTGTATGAAAACAAGAAATATCGCTCTGTAGTGCACTAAAAAAATGATGTAGGAATGCAATTAAAACACTGAATTTGATGTTGTAACCGTTTCCGGTGTATAAAAGGCATTTGGAAAGCTTTCAAATACTTTTTCTACATCTAAAACTATATATTCGGTGTTACGATATTAATTATTGCATTCCCTTATCAATTTTATAGTGCACTACAGAGCCATATTTCTTATTTTCATACAGTAACAATGCTAAATTAATTAAAACTTGTTAATATTTGACAACCATTTGTGACGTTGCCAGCTTTCGGAATATACGCTCTTAAAATGAGGTCTTGAGCCTAAAACCTTGCTCAGGAAAGGTGTTATTAGGTTTATCTATCAGGAATGTCTCGGTAAACATGGCGCCTGCCCGTGGCTGTCTTACCCTTCGGAGATTAAGTATAAGCGATGTTATGGAATCGAAAGCATTAATTTTCATAACAGACTGAACAATGGTTGCAAAATACTAAGGTATCATGACGATAAAGACATACAATCTAACGATAATATCTTTGTGACCAAATAAATAGTACCGCTGCTGAAAACAGTGTCGTGTCTGACACATATTATATTATATGTGTTCACATTTTTGTAAGTAGTTCTTTAAGAACGCTTTGCATAACCAGGATGCAATTCAAATGCAGTGCAAATGCTGTTTAGATTTATGTCGTCCTAGTAACACATGAACTATTTTGAGTTTGTTTTGTTTTGGCAGTTTGATGACAGCATTTATTTATACTTTAAATAAGTAATTTACTTTTTATTAAATTACGTTAGTTTTTTAGTTTTTACGTGATAAAATCATCAATTGATTCCTCTCACCCTGAGTGGAGCGGAAGGGACTGTCAGACTCGTACTGACTAAAATCCACGGTGTCCTTCAATAGCCCTTTACGATCCAGGGTCGTACGTACGAACGTAGTAAATTCTACTAGGTTTTCTTGATAAGTTATGATATAAGTTGTATTTTACTTGGACGATATCATTTGCTGTTTGTCCTTGAAACCTGTAGCAAAATCGTGTATGGTGAATTATTTCAACTAAAAGAAAAGAGAGAAATAGAGTTTCAACCATCTTGTGACTTATTTTGCTAGATAATATCACAAGGTTTTCACGACTACTACACTATACATACGTGAGATGTGTAGGTTAGCAATAAAGTACTAGGCCAACATAAACACGAAGGAGATGCGCACTTCACGTTATTACAAAAGTTTAAAAGCAAACTAGTCCATGCAATGCTTAAAATATAATAAACACAGCTTAGAGAACAAAGTTAAAATAAACCCTAGCTTATACGTTATTTTACTATCGCCTAATATGCAATTAATTGAGATTTATTCCATCGTTTTTATTGGCAATTAATAAGACATCTATCTTTTTTTAAGACCATCCATTTTAACCGTTTCATTTTATCGTATCGAAAATGCCAATACTTTCAATGTTCATGAGACAGTTTTATGCACTAAATTAGCTTTTTGGGATAGTTGGATTTTCTTACAGAGTAAAGTTATCCAAACTATCCAAATCCAAACTAATATTATAAATGCGAAAGTAACTCTGTCTGTCTGTCTGTCTGTCTGTCTGTCTGTCTGTCTGTCTGTCTGTCTGTCTGTCTGTCTGTCTGTTACGCTTTCCCGCCTAAACCTCTCAACCGATTTTGATGAAATTTGGCACAGACAATCTTTAGACCCTGAGAAAGAACATAGGCTACCTTTTATTGCGAAAAAGGGGATGAAGAGGTTGAAATAGGGGTTGAAAGTTTGTATGGGATTTCTTAATTTTAAAAGATAAAACCATGAAACTTTATATTTAAGCACTTGATAAGATATATTTAAACATTTGTTCTAGCGTTTTTGAAATTTCGACCTGTGAGGGGGTGAAATAAGGGTTGAAAGTTTGTATGGGATTTTGTCATTTCTGGGGATAAAACCATGAAACTTTATATTTAGGAACATGATAAGAAATAAATAACAATTTGTTCTAGCGTTTTTGAAATTTCGACCAGTGAGGGGGTGAAATAAGGGTTGAAAGTTTGTATGGGATTTCTTAATTTTAAAAGATAAAACCATGAAACTTTATATTTAAGCACTTGATAAGATATATTTAAACATTTGTTCTAGCGTTTTTGAAATTTCGACCAGTGAGGGGGTGAAATAAGGGTTGAAAGTTTGTATGGGATTTTGTCATTTCTGGGGATAAAACCATGAAACTTTATGTTTAGGAACTTGATAAGAAATAAATAACAATTTGTTCTAGCGTTTTTGAAATTTAAAATCGTTTGTTCTAGCATTTTGAAATTTTTACCACCGTGGGGGTGAAATTCTACAAACGGAATTCCCGAAATTCGAACGGAACGGAACGGATTCGGAACGGGAACTACGAAGCCAAACTTTTTGTATACAAAATTTTAACCACTGAACCTAGGAACATCATGGCAATATTGGCACCGACCAATGAAATCGTGGGACAGATCAATGAACGAATGATGTCACATGTGCAAGGCGATGTTATCGAATATTTGTCAGTAGATATTGTCATGGACAGTGAACAGGTGACATCTTATCCTACAGAGACTTTAGAGCTGTCAGGAGTGCCGTCTCATAAGCTGAGACTGAAAGTTGGGGTTCCAGTTTTGTTAATGAGAAATCTCGAAGCGCCGAGACTATGCAACGGGACCCGATTGCAAATTACGCAGCTAGGACGCTATATTATTAGAGCAGTTATAATGACAGGAATAGCTAAAGATGAAGAAGTTTTAATTCCCCGTATACCTACCCATGATCCCTACAGATTTACCTTTTCAGTTTAAAAGAATCCAGTTTCCCCTCAAACCAGCCTTCGCAATGATCATTAACAAAGCGCAAGGGCAAACACTTAAAGTAGCAGGTGTCCATTTAGAGAAAAACTGTTTTTCGCATGGCCAACTGTACGTGGCCTGCTCGCGAGTGTCGAGTCCAAACAATCTCTACATTTTAACAAATAATAACAAAACAGCAAACGTTGTGTACAAAAATGTTTTAAATTAGGTCATTTTAAAATATTTTTGTACACAACGTGATGCTGGCCCCTGGAAGTATCTCTTGGACATAAGGGACCAATAAATTTTCTTGGGTACTTTCTGCCACTTAATGGAATACATAGGTAGGTACCATAAACCTACTGTAAACAGATATTTTATATTTTTTTTAAACATACCTACTCTCTTTTAACCAAATGCTATACCCAAATCTATACCGTTCCATTAATATAATCCCTAATATTCAAATTAATTTACTATAACTGTGTAAATGTTTGTTTCACGGCTAATTTGCTGAGCCGTTTGTTACAAAATTGGATATGGATAGTCTGAAATCTGAAAAACAACATAAGCTACTTTTTATCAAAACACCACGCGGGCGAAGCCGCGGGCGGAAGCTAGTACTAGATAAATATTTAAAAAGAAGATTGGAATAATTATAGAAACCACAACAGTTAGGTACAAAGTGCCCCGGTCACACGAGTTAAATAAAATGAAGACAAACGAAGTTATAATAGGAAAATGGTAGCTTTGTCAATATGAACATTTAATTGCTTTTTTTGTATTTCCTACCAGAATATTGTTTTTGTAGCGAGTGTTATAAAGATTATGTAAGAAAAAAAAAAGTAATGTGTTCGGTGTCGGTCTGTGCAAACTGCTCATCATCATCAGCCTATAATGTTCCCACTACTGGGACACAGGCCTCCTCTCTGTGAGAGGGAGTGGGCCATAATCCACCACGCGGGCCCAGTGCGGATTGGTGGATGTCACATGTCTTCAAACTGCTCAATTCTGTCATTAAAATTACTCAAAACGTGGGGTCGAAGCTGAACCCAACCCCTTCTACAATATTATTTTTTGTTTATGCTAAACCCGATACACCTGTCCAATATTTTGTGTAAAGAATCTGTATACAAAATTTTAAAACCGTATCATAAAAAATCACAAAGTTATAAGCTTGAATAATACGTGGTTGTCCGTTCAAAAACATGCTCATTCCGCGGTACACCCGCGTAAACCGCGTCTACTGTGTTATACACTCGTGATAATAGTTTGGCAATAGGTACCTAACCGTACGGTGATTTTATTGTAATTAACTGGTAATAAAATTTAATTAAAATATTTTAGAAAAAAAATATAACATGGTGTAAAAATTATTGGAATCGAATCAGTTACTGATTCTGAACAAATTATATTCAGGTTTCGCATATACTTAAAATAATGTTGTATAATGCTACCCATTTTGGTTTATCATCAACGTACAAATATGAATACCGCGTGTTCAAATTTTTTTTTTTTTTCGCAACCAAATCTTAATTAAACTTTAAAAAATCAACACTAGACAGTTAATATAAATTAGTCCAATTATTGTTTTTATTACTCCACGCGGAATCGCGGAACAACTTTGAGCTACCTATCGCACTTCTGATTCCTAAGATGGCGGCCTTAGAAGGGTACTAAGATTTTGAACGTGAAAGAAGGATGAAAGTTATAAGTTTCACCCCCTTTTCTTTTGATATGGGAAGTTTACCAACAGATTGTTTTGGGAAAAGGGGTCTAGATTTCGTATGCTTTTGTCTTACTTGTGAAATACAACTTGAGTTGTTGATAAAATCTTAAGTTTGTGACTTTGAAATGCTCACAACAGGAGTATAACGCGTTTTTAAGACGTAGGTATACACCGTGACTTTTTAGTCGTCTTACAAAAGTGGTCCACTTATTGTATCCGACCTAAAATACCTCTATTAATATTCTATCCTCTATAATATTTTTTATCTATACATATAATAAAACTGTAGAAAAATCGTTTTTGTACATCAAAATAAAATCCAAAAAAAATAGCTAGGGTGTTGAAGGACAACCAACAGAACCCATTTCCAGCATTTTTAGAATTTTTGTCTGTTTGTCTGTTTGTCGGTTTGTCGGTTTGTCTGTTTATTTGTGGCTCCATCACGTAAAATGTACGAAGGCAATGTAGATAACCTTTATACACAACGATCGAGCGTAACTTGAGGACCAATTTAGTTTTTGTTTCATTGCAATCGGTTAAGTCTATCAAAAGATATTTGAATTTAAAGTGTTCCAGACCCAGAAGTAAAATTACGGTCAGTTTACACCGAGACGCGCAGTTCAGTAGCGCGATCTAGCTTGGAATAGAAAAACTACATACCTATTCAAATAATGTTGTGGACTGGAGTGGAGTGGTTTGGAGTGGAGTAGAGTAGAGTAGAGTAGAGTTAAGTGGAGTGTAATGGAATAGAATGGGATGGTTTGGGATGGAATGGAAAGAAAGAAAAGGTTTTTATTAGACTCACACTAGAATGGGAATGAGGTATGGAGTGGGATGGAGTAGGATGGAGTGGGATGGAGTGGGAAGGAGTGGGATGGAGTGGGATAGAATCGGATGGAGTGGGATGGATTAGAATGGAGTGCGATGTAGTGAGATGGAGTGGGATGGAGTGGGATGGATTGGGATGGAGTGGGATGGAGTAGGATGGAGTGGGATGGAATCGGATGGAGTGGGATGGAGTGGGATGGATTAGGATAGAGTGGGATGTAGAGGGATGGAGTGGGTTGGAGTGGGATGGAGTGGGTTGGAGTGGGATGGAGTGGGATGGAGTGGGATGCAGTGGGATAGAGTGGGATGGAGAGGGATGGAGTGGGATGGAGTGGGATGGAGTGGGATGGAGTGGGATGGAGTGGGACGGAGTGGGATGTAGTGGGATGGAGTGGGATGGAGTGGGATGGAGTGGGATGGAGTGGGATGGAGTGGGATGTAGTGGGATGGAGTGGGTTGGAGTGGGATGGAGTGGGTTGGAATGGGATGGAGTGGGACTGAGTGGGATGGAGTGGGATGGATTAGGATGGAGTGGGACTGAGTGGGATGGAGTGAGATGGAGTGGGATGCAGTGGGATGGAGTGGGATGGATTAGGATGGAGTGGGATGGAGTAGGATGAAATGGGCTGGAGGGGGATGGAGTGGGATGGAGTGGGATTGAATGGGATGGAGTGGGATGTAGTGGGATGGAGTGGGTTGGAGTGGGATGGAGTGGGTTGGAGTGGGTTGGAGTGGGTTGTAGTGGGATGGAGTGGGACTGAGTGGGATGGAGTGGGATGGATTAGGATGGAGTGGGACTGAGTGGGATGGAGTGGGATGGAGTGGGATGGAGTGGGATGGAGTGGGATGGAGTGGGATGGATTAGGATGGAGTGGGATGTAGTGGGATGGAGTAGGATGAAATGGGCTGGAGTGGGATGGAGTGGGATTGAGTGGGATGGAGTGGGACTGAGTGGGATGGAATGGGATGGAGTCGGATGGAGTGGGATGGAGTGGGATGGAGTGAGATGGAGTAGGATGGAGTGGGATGGAATGAGATAGAATGGGTGCTCTAATCCAGTAGCAATTCTTCTGAATCTGAACGACAGAGGGCGTTTATTATAATCACCTCAAATATTCTTGAAAAATAAATTCTAAATACAGGGATTATATGAAAACGATATGATTTATAAAAAACGTGGCGAGAATTAAGCGCTTCGCACTAAAAAAACATTGTTAAATTCCGACATCCACGCGAACGAAGTCGCGGGCACAGCTAGTTATTAATAAATAGGTACATTAGAAATATGGAACACCCTGTCAAAATGTTTACGTATAGCAAGCTGTAGAGTATACCTAACCAGCGCAATAGTCAGGCAGATCATTAAATTCCATTTAGACAAGCCTGTTGGTCTAGTGGTTAGTGACCCTGACTGCTATGCCGGAGGTCGTGGGTTCGATTCCCACCCAGGACAAATGTTTGTGTGATGAGCACGATCATTTGTTCTGTGTCTGGGTGTCATTTATCTATAATATGTATGTATTTAGAAATATATAAGTATGTTTACCAGTTGTCTAGTACCCATAACACAAGCTCTGCTTAGCTTGGGACTAGATGGCGTTGTGTGATAGTTGTGGAATATTATTATTATTATTATTTCCATTTTCTATGAGACAAGGGTGTTTCTAACTAGGTACGCCTTGCGTCATAATAACGAATTACATTTTTTTTTTTTTTTTAATCTCTTATAACCTTTTTTTTTATTATAAATGAGTGCTAGTCATTGGATACATGAACTGGGCCGCCGTTGTAAGACGACTAAAAAGTCACGGTGTATAACACGTGTACAATGCGTCAATTAATGAAAATATTAATTAGCCTGTACTGTCCCACTACTGGGCAAAGGCCTCCCTCCATTCTTTCTAACTTCTTCAAATGAATATTAACTTATTTAAACTTTTTTTTAGCGTGGTAAAATCATCAAATGAGTCCTCCCATGAGTCCGCCCCGGGCAGGGCGGGAGGGACTGTCAGACTCGTACTGACTAAAATCCACGGTGTCCTTCAATAGCCCTTTATGTTCCGGGGTCACGGTAATGAGATAAGTCCCGCGACCCCGTAACTTATTTAAACTTAGATCAAAAATTGTAAAACAAACTAAAGGGTGATATTTCAGAATGAAAGGAACCTAAGTGTGAAAGGTGACAACTAAAAATATAAAGTACGAACAAAAATTATGGAAGCCCGATTTTTATCCCGATAGAATAATTACAATAAACTAGCTATTCTCCACAATTTCTAACCCACTGCTCCGGTTCTTTTTGGTCATAGCGTGATGTTATATAGCCTTCCTCGATAAATGGACCATCCCATATATTTTTCCAATTCGAACCAGCTGTTCCTGAAATAAGCACGTTTAACCAAACAAACAATCTCTTCAGTTTTATGATATTATTTAGTATAAATAAGTACGGTTTCCAAATCCCATTCTACAATTAATTTGTAAGTATTTCGACTTGTTGAGTAAGTGCACCATTTATTTGAATACCTCGTTTCAAATGGCCAGCAGTACTATTCTTGACAGAGGGGCCGAGAATTTCTAGACGAAATAGAAAAATCAAAGGTCTTTCTTCTCGTGCAATATTTTCTGAGAAAAATCATCATAATATATACGCATAGTTTTCTTAGGATACCAGTTATTAATGCTATATCCTTCCATGTCTGTAGGTTCTAATGCAAATAAAATAAGATCCTTAATAAGTTTTCAAATAAGTGACACAATCATTTATCCTTTTCTAAAACTTACGAATTCCTGTGGGAAAATCGTTCCTGTGTGTAAATACATAGGAATTCAGCTGGAAATGTTAAAGAGTGGAAGTAGCAGTAGTGTTTAACTTAAAACTTTGTCTGCATGCTTACTATACCTAACACACACACAGTTTTTTGAAACATAGATAAATAATTAAACGAACTATGTTCGATATTAAGCCACCAATCCAACAATGGACCATGTCCGGGTCGACGTCGCGTTTTTAACGTGGTCGCAAAGAGTGTCAGCACAATATCAGAGGAGAGAGGGCCAAAGCCTGCCAGGGACACGAATTACCGTGACCCCAGACTCCCGCCCTGGGTTGGACTCATTTGATCATTTCACCACGATAAAAAAAGTATAAATATATCTAGAAAAATCGTATCCTAAATAAACACAACAGCAAAAGTAAGAACCACAATAATCCGTATCGTATTTAATGTAGCGTCATATCATATCGCACTATCGTACGTGCAGAGACTACGATACTCGCCCTCTCGCCCATTGAGTAAAGTTACGCGTTTGCGAATGAATGGACCAAGATTTTTTCTGTGATGATAAAGTTATGTCCGTTTTCCACAACCTTACTTACCACTGTGAGCGGAATAATTAATAGATTTAGAAAATCTGAAAACCCACGTTTTTAAATTCCTAAAAATAAGAAAATAACCCTACGGGGCTGAGAGAGTACGTTGTGTTTTTTTTATAAGTAGTGTTTGATCACATTAGCAGCCGTCCCATTCGCACTTGGTCCCATTCGCGGTTCGAATAGGATACTGTAAATACAGGTTAGAATAGAATAGAATACACTTTATTATGCACACCATACAAATTATAGGTACAAAGTCGTATCTTATACGTAGGGTGACACAATGGGCGGACTTATCGCTAAAAGCGCCTTTTTCAAGACAATCTTTGGATGGATTTGAAGAGAAGGGAAAAACAATACTGTAGGCAGTCTGTGGTGTACAATTTGCATAGAAAATACCTTAATCTGAGCCGTAGATAGTCACAGTCTATATTATAATAGTCATTGCCTTCGAGCTCATTAGAATTGCGACAAATCATCATAACACTAATTAAAATGTTAGTCGATGTACCAGGCGACCATACTCGCACGGATACTATACAGATAACAAATCAAACAGCCGTTGTTCTGCCTACAAATTACAGTCACGCCATTATTTCAACCAAACACTTAATTTAGTTAATCATGAGAGCTTATTATCGCGTGTAATGATAGTGTATTGGCCGTTAATAAGTTCTGTAATGAATGGTTTATTAAGGGTGAGGTTTCATTCAGTATATCACATGATTTACTGGATCCCTAGATTAGAGTCGAATTTATTCCTTCTCCACCTAAGATTTCAGACGTGTTATATCGTAAATCTGTCTCAACAGGGTATTGCGGCCCTGGAACGCAAATGGCAATCCAAAAGAACAGGGTAGTTTTTAGTTAGTACTTACGAGTCTGACAGTCCCTTCCCTAGTCTTTTGTTGTAATTGTTAAGGTTAGCTTAACTAGCCAGTTAAACTAAAGATTAGTTTAAATCATTATTTCAAAAATGTATGGGATTTCAACTAACAGTTCGCTTAACTATTTATCTAATAACTCGATTTTAAGTCCTCCCAATCTGATAACAGAACAACTGCTAACAACATAATATTATTTTAGCAACACTCATTTTTATTCACCTTCCTACCAATTTATTTGACATGGCAACACACATTTCGAAATCAAAGCCACAAACTCGCCACGAGCTTCCAAAATCAAATGAAACTCAAAACTTTACACAACAAAAATAATATTTGTTTATTACTTTGTAACAAATACATGAAGTATGAACGCACGTACAGAGCGATAACGAATTTCTCATTAAAAAAGTGATACTTATACATTGGTTATGATGACTGTGTTGTACATTCACGCTGCGTATACGACGCTATAAAAACCAATTTATCTTGGTCTCTCTTTGTATCATCTTTCTGTACAACGAACTGTCAGCTTATACTGGTGTTTTGTAGTTTGATGTGCAGTGCCCTTCGTACTATATCTGTGTGGAGTATACCATTTCCTCTGTGAAAAGATGGTTTTGAAAAATATTTGTTGTTTTCTGTGTCACAATCATGGGTTTTGACATGGCGTCCTGATACTTTGTGGACTAATTTAAATTCGAAATGCAGTGGCCTGAATGAAAAAACCCAGATATTGCGGAAAAGGCTTCTAAAAATAAATATTGTGATGATTTGGTCAGTTTTTAAAAGGATTTGAAGTGGAATAGGAGCAACTTTTAAAATAGTAATAATGACATGGGAGGTACAAAACTACAAAGTATGAACCACGTTTTACTGGATTGTTGTATGTTCGCCACAAAAATAACTTCCCACGAAAAAAAGTATGCTTAAATTAGACAAAGGTTTTTGTTTTTTTTTTTTTTAATTTTGATTATTGTACACTCTACCCAATTTTTTCCGCACGGGGTTAGCAAAACAATTAAATTATAAAATTCAGCACAAAACTACCGAAAACGAGGACACAATATGGAATCTGAACAGAAAGTACTAGGAAAACAGGATCAAAACTTTTTTTCGAGGGCAATAATTATTATGGCGAAGCTTACAACAACCCGTTTTACTTAAGCTACGCCGTAGCTCGGCGCGTAGCATGTGGCGTAGCAAAGCGTGCGCACACGCAGAGAGAATAGGCAAGTTGACAGCATCAATACAATGAATTTATTTCTCTAATAAATCGTTGCCCCGCAATAGGATTTTTTTCTTGTCGGTATAATTAACACATCAATACTTAAAAATTGTACATTTTTGATAATGTCCATTTAAAAGCGTCGTATATCCGTCAATTGTTAATTGTTGTTTTTTTTGTCAGTGTCGCTTTTTGTCCTTTAAATTAAGCCGTTTATAACGTACTAGATATAACTTTCTTTTGTTTCTTCTCCATGAGACCAAACACATAAACTAAAAAGTATCATTATCATTCCTCGCACGTTCGTTGCAGCTTTGTTTTGTCAGCCATGTATAACGCTGGACGTTTACAAACTGTTGACAGTATTCCCTTGTGACAACTATCCACAATCAACTCGACATTTGACAAACGTACTGTGGAAACTGAAGCCATGTTTAAACTTTGAAAGGTGATACTAGCAAAATTAAGGCATTTGTTCATTTGATGGCATAACGGCATGACTAAACTAAAAATTCAACCTGTTTCTTCGTTTACCCTTTGCGTTCCAGAGGGTCTACTTTTTAAGTCCGTTAAGGTGAATGCTCCAACCAGCCCGCGAAATTCAAATTTTCTTAAGTTTTTTGCAATTTGAAGGCCAGTGACATATTGTAACTTTATCAAAACATGAATTGCGGTAATAACAAGTATAATTTTAAATATAAAAATAATCAAAACATTCGCTTCATCAGCTCTCACATAGAAAAGGTGAAGGTAAGATTTTGATAAGGTTACAACATGTCACTGGCCTGCAAATTGCAAAAAACGTAAGAAATTGAATTTCGCGGGCAACATCGACGCAATCACCTTAACGAAGACTCGGGTAGATACGGATACGGATGTACGAACGTAAATAACGTCAAAATAAAAACTAAGAGACCGCGCCATGACAGAAGTTCTTTTGCAGTTCAGCGCTAGAGTGTCATTAAATCAAATTTCATTTAAAAATTGTAGTACCACGAATTTTTTGCAGGACATGAGTGGTGTGGTAGCCGCCCACGGCGTCGGACGTCAGCAGATCTCCGGCCACCGTAGGCGCGGGCATGCGGGCAGCGAGTAAAGGGCAACTCGCTGTCCGACCATGCCCGGGTCGACGGCGCGTGGTGTTCCACGCGCCTTAAAGAGCGTCAGCAAGATGACGGGGGGCCCTCTAGAGGGCCAAAGCCTGCCGGGGTCGCGGGACTAACGAACTACCGTGACCCCAGAACGTAAAGGTAAAGGTGAAAAAAAAAGAGTCCGCGCCACGACAGAAGTTCTTTTAACGCGATGCAATTTGTTGTAAATACTATAACACCATGTAGTATTATGAATTTTTCGCAGGTCATGAGTGGTGGTGCGGAAAAAAATTTGCAAGTTGAAGTGGCAATGGGCAGGCCACATCGCTCGTAGAACTGACAACCGATGCGGAAGAAAAGTTCTCGAGTGGCGACCACGGACCGGAAGACGCAGCGTAGGCAGGCCTCCCACTAGGTGGACCGACGACATCGTGAGGGTCGCGGGCAACGGATGGATGCAAGTGGCGAATTGTCGTTCGGCGTGGCGGTCTAAGGGGGAGGCCTATGTTCAGCAGTGGACGTCTTCCGGCTGATGATGATGATGATGATGAGTGGTGGTGCGGGCACTAAAGAGGACCTATCTGTAAAATCTTAACAATCATTCTTAGTTCGGGTTCGTTGTCAAAACCCCCGTATATAAGTCCGAAACCACGGGTTTCGTGCTTAGAGATTAGACCCCTTTTAGACAATCCCAGTTAGCAGAACCTAGCCTAGCTCGCTAGCTGGTAGTAGAGAAATGAATAAAATATGAACGTGTACTATTTTCTGTCTGCGTTATATCGATCTTTTGATAGTCTGTTATTACGTATACGGCCAATTACGACCATTTGTAAGTATACGGTAAAGATAGTTAGTTTGTTTTTAAGTGTTAGAGATTATTTATTTATTATTATATAATTTTTCGTGAGAACCTTACAAGAGAAATTCCTAGCAATTTTTAAAAAAGCCGTCGTCAGGCGTCGAGCCAGATAGCCACTCAATTCCAGGACCAATTTGAAACGTGAAAAATGGCATGGTTTTATAATGTTTCTCCCACAATGGGTTCATATTTGGTTGATTACTGCTGACTCACGGAGAAGAGAGCTGTGTTCTCAGCAATGAGAATATTATATAGGTTAATTACCTGCATATTCCAATAACCCTTACATCCGTGCCTCACTGATTGTTACAACATACGGGGGAACTGACAAAGGAGGTTCAATTCTAACTTGTATTCGTTTCGGGTGGCGACTCCTTGGATAACTGGCTATCAAATAAACGGCTGATCTGGGGAGTAAGTCTCGATGCCTAAATTATCTGCTTTATTGTCCCACTTCTGAGCAAAGAACTCCGGCACTGCTTCCACATCTCTCGTTAACTTGTTCTTACCACTTCTAATTGTGTATATGTTATTGTTCAGGATAAAAACATATTAATAAGAGGAGAAATGAAGAGTCAATGTCTTGCGTCAAGTCATGAGTATGAATGAGACAAAGACAGTCAACGTAGGTGGATGGATGAGAGACGCATAGAAACTAGGAGTTTGGCATAATAATGCACCGTCTTCACACCCCAAAGAACGGAGTGTTTAAAGTTGTAACGGCAACGCGCAAGTCATACCAACCACACAGGTATTTTCCTTTGCCAAATTTTAAATTAGATCCAGTAGCTAGAGACATTAAAATATTTCTATTATCTACAAACGTTTACAGATATTGCTACTGTTGTATTATGTAAAGTAGCTTTTAATATTGTCGTTTGGGTTTACAATAGACGATCTACCCTGTTTAACTCTTTTATGATACAACAAAGAGAATGTTGGTCTTTAATACTTTCCTATGTATATTTTTTATATTTTCTTCAGTAAGTACACTACATTAATGTTATTTTAGGTACTAGTAGTTGTTCCCAAGAGCTTCGCTCGCGTGTAACTTCAAAATTATCCCACGGGATCATAAAACTGATATAACAGAGGTATCCTTTGTGTTTTTCCACACTATAACTTATCTATACTACCTCTACTTATATAATTATATAGATGCGATTGAGTGCTAAACATCCATCCATTCAGAATTAAAAAAATTAGAATTTAAATTGGAAAATCATGCGTTGATCTGCCAATTAAAGAAAAAAATATGCTAAAAACATAATGTCCAAAAATATCAAGACACGTGTCCAATTTTCCCCATACCACCTAGAGGAGAGAATCCTCGATAATGTGTGCTTATATCCCTATTACACCCACACGGTGTCAATACCTACCAACTTCTGATGTGATTTGTGCGAGCGCAAATTATAATAATGAATTGTGTCATGAATTTTGTGGCCACACTGAATTATGTTTTAATATGATCGAAATTTATTAGTAATCGGATATTTGGAATTGATGATTCTGTCACTTTCATGTTGGTTACATATTTTTATTGTCGTTTTCAGAGGGCCTGAACAAATTGATACTTCATGAGCGATACAAAAGTCGAAAATGCATTGATTTTACAATAAACCTATTGAAAAATGTGTACCACGTTAAAAGAAGTTCCTTAACCCTGAAAGCAATATTCACTAGACTAAACCCTGAGGAAAAGGTTACAGGAATAAAAATTGTATTACCAAGTGGTCATCTTACAACAATAACTTGGTTGTAGATGTAAAAAAGACAGTTGTTCCAAAAAAATATACTGGTAACGCCCGGGGTGGGATGTAAAACTTAAATCCACGGCGTTCCTTCAATAGCCCTTTACATTCCCAGGTCACGGTTACGTGATAAGACAGTTCCGCAACCCCTACAAGATTTGGCTTCTAAGGGAGCCTTGTCAGATTAATAAAACCTAGTACGAATTAATGTTCACAATTGATCACCTAGCAAATGTGGGTCGTTCCTTAACTAAATAAAGGGCGGAAGCCGTCAGGTTTATAACAGTACCTACCTATGTTACCGAAACTTACGCCTTTTCTCCTTAGACGGTCGGACTCGCACTAACTAGAAACCACTTCATCATCATCATCATCATCAGCCGGAAGACGTCCGCTGCTGAATATAGGCCTCCCCCTTAAACCGCCACGCCGAACGACAATTCGCCACTTGCATCCATCGGTTGCCCGCGACCCTCACGAAACCACTTGGTTCCTTCAAATTCCCTTTATGTTTCAGGGTCACGGTACTCTGTTTACACAGTTCTGTGACGCCAAAAAGCGTCTAGGGCCTCCAATAGGTCGGGCACGCCCTCTTTGAAGAGTGGCGGGAGAGGCGTCACTGCGTCCTCACCTTCTTCTTGACGCAGGTCCTCACCGGGCACGGATGTTTCGGGAGGTTCTTGTGTCGCATCGGAAAGGAAGAAACGCCTGGGTGTCACCACTGCGAGGATCACCCGGAGGACCGGTGGAGCATACGGTGCAGGACTGCCCCGCTTGGGCAGAGCACCGCCGTGTCCTCACGGAGGCGTTAGGCGGCGACCTTTTGCGCCCGGCATTGGTCGAGGCCCACGGCAACGGACGTCGCGAGACGATTTCCGGCCACCGTAGGCGCGGGCATGCGGGCGGTGAGTTATGAACGCCGTCCGATCATGGACCATGCCCGGGTCGATGGCGCGTCATGTTCCACGCGCGCCTCAAAGAGCTGTCAGCAATCTGACGGGGCCTCAAGAGGGCCAAAGCCTGCCGGGGTCGCGGGACTGTCTCACCAGGTAACCGTGGCTCTGGTACATAAAGGGCTACTGAATGATCATCGTGGATTTTAGTCAGTCAAGTCTGACAGTCCCTCTTGTCCCATTTGATGATTTTACCACGATAAAAAAAAGCCTCCAATAGGTTAGAGACGGTGAGATCTGATGTTAATCCTTAATAATGCACACGGGAATAAAACAAACATTTAAAATAATAAAACTTTTAATTTTCCCTTGAGACGAAAACTTAATTATTCAGGCAAACGCCCGGACTAGCTGGAACTTTCACAACTTGCTTTTAGTTGAAAATATTATAAAAACGTTTGAATCAGAGTTGGTAGCTCTAGAATAGAAAGCAATGGTAGTATCTTCCCCTAGGGTACCGTTAACTGATACGTTTCCTAGAGCAGTTCAAGTACTTGAACTAACTTCTTGTTAGAGGATCCGAACGGAAACTTTTGAGGTTATAGAATATGTTGTTAAAGATCCTGTGGAGGGAACTAAGTGAAATTGAATGAATGGAAAATGTATTCAAAGTTAGTTTTAAAGTCTTTGATATAAGGAAATAATAATTTCTTGTAATGTTTTTTGAAACACTTTCTGAAATTATGTTAAACTTATTGTAGTGCAAAATCTGTATAATTATTTCGTAAAATACATAATTATGACATTAAATAACTTTAAAAAGGAATAATCATAAATAATTATGAAGTAGCTTTCTAACCTTATTCTATTATGCTTACTATCAAATCAAAGAACTTTACTCAGTACCAAAGTTCAACAATGGAGAAAGCATACCCCTAAAATTTTAAATGTAGTTTAGTTTCGTGCATAATTAAAAATCTATACTACCCTCATAACTCAAAACAGTATCTATAACTTCGGAATTTCCATTACAAAATGACAATTTATTAAGGGCATAGGTAATTAAATCGTAATTTTATTGATCTATGTATTAATACGTAAAGGAATGTATACTTTTTTACAATTATGAACAAAGTAGAATGATATTTGGCTTTGGCACAGTTACAGCTTATTAAGAGAAAATAATATTTTTTTGCAAACTTAAAACCTAAATAAATAATGTCTGATTTTGACTTCTGAGCGACCCACACATTATGTAATTAAAACTCAATTATTATTTTAATCACGTACTAGAGTCGGATAGAATTTAGTTTGACACGAAAAGAAAAAGAATTCAAATTATCGAACGTGACATTCATTCAACTTCATTCAATCGTTCAATTCATGAATGAGACAGGTGACGTAACATCGCATCGTCCAGTCATTTTTTTATAAAAGAATGTTCGTAAGACGCTTTCTAAATTAAATAAGAGTGCTTAATAAAGATGTTAATGAATCTTCATGGCGAACGTTTAGACGAGAGAGTAATCCTGGTTTAAGCTCGTGCTTAAGACTTTGTGAGACACCGCTAGGTTCTTTACGAAACAGCTTAAGGAACGAATTTCATCAATAAAATGAACAGAATCAAAACATCAAAATTGGGTTAAGGGTTGATTGTACTGACAGCTTTTGAACTTGTTTTAAATATGTATTGATCGTGTTTAGTGTCATAATAGGCCAGACAAAATCGACACAAGAAATCGCTAAATTCGCAAAACATTCTTTATCGTTTCTCTCTATTTTTTTCGTTTTTTTTTGAAGTGAAAACTTCTTTAGCGGCGTTGTACACTTTTTCTGTAATGGGTAAAAAATTTAAAACTCGCGTCAGGGTCACGTGACCCTGATCGAAAATGAGTAAGACGTCATTCAAATTAGTTAATTTCATATCTGTACTACTCCAGTTTTAAAATAAAACATAGTAACAAAAAAGTTTTCACTTCTACCGGCACTCCTGGAGTGCAACCTTTTTTTTTTTATTAGAAACTCATTTATATCTGCGACTCTGTTCCCAACTATGTTAAAATTCGGCTTCCACTCTAACCAAATGCAGCTGAATATCAGTATTTTACATGAAGTGACTACATAATATCTGACCTCCACAATCCAGTAACAATTCCCTTTGATAGTAAAACTGTTCTTCTATTAAATATTCTTCCCCCGTTTTTAGAGCCGTCATCAATCGCAATGAACGTGCTATTAAACCCCAAAATATCTTCAATTTAAATGAACTGACTGTTAAGTGGTTTCATTAATTATTTTGGCTTACAAATTAAACTTAACTATCGGCCGTTTATAGACAATTGCTCGATTAAAGGAGCGTAGGAAGTGGAATTAAATTGTGAGGTTTTTCTTGAATGTTTAAGTTTTTTTTTTTTAATAATGAAGGTAAGATGGAATTTTTAGTTAATAAAATGAAGTCTCGGTAACTATTACACTTTTTTTTTTATTTTTTTATGACGTTTAAAATATTGCATGTTTTTTTTTTCAAAATCTTGCCGTTTCTTTATGAGGTTTATCGACACCGTAGGTTCAGTTACTAAAGTTCAAAAATCTTGGAAAAGAAACCTTTAAATATCAAAACCATATAAATTCAATTTCAGAAGCAGGAAGTCAAAAGTTTCATAACTTTTCCATAGCAGCAGGAAACAAACCTGAAAATAAATCGCACTTACCTTATAGGAAACTTCCATAACGGCCAAGAAACACAATTCAGTTCTTTAACAGTAACTTTCACATACCTACTTATTTTGTTAAAAAAAAACCAACCACCGAACAGTATTTTTTTTAATAGTTCGCAAAACTTACACAGCCCTAAAGTCACAGAAAATAAAATAATTTGATAAACTTTTCGAATTTAAATTGCACATTTTTTGTAACTGTCACAGTTTAATTTTTTTTTAAAGAATGAAATTTGAATTTTCCTTTGGCGGGCTTGGGTGACGGAGCGCGCGGTTCACTCCGCCCGTCCCGACCATTTTATCACACTGAACATTGGTGAAATCTGCCATTAGGGACGTACCAAGATCTCGACTTTTATTGTTCGCAATAATGTTCGCTATCGAAAACAATATCTTACGTTCGCGCGGAACAAATAAACAGTGCAATAAACGCCTTTCAGTGTTTTTTACGGATGTAATGTTTTTTATTGCGAAAAATACTATGTAGTAAAATGAAGAGGGTTTCTTATGGAAGCTGATTATGTTTTAGTCATGAATCTGCAGATGATATGTCTCGACAAAAACAGATTTACGATATTCTGATAACTATTACCATTATGTTTGTCTGCCATTTGAGTTATAACTAAAAACTTATTCAACTAGTAATATAAGTTGAAAGTCATCATGTCCACTATTTATTTACTTGACAGATAAAATCACAAATTACACCAAAAAACCGAATCAACAGCACGCTTAAAACGCCCACTCATTTATCCATACCTCATGACAATAAAAAACTACAACCATTACAAAAACCTAATGACACAAAACAGTCAACAAAAATAAATAATCTTATCAATCATCGATACGATAGTATCGACAGTGGTCCCCTCCCTACAGCGTCTCGAGCGACCGTCACGCACTGTCCATGGCTCGGGAACAACATTGGTCGAGTTGGCGCATGCGCCCTGCGTGTTTTTCTCAACTCAACTTGGATATCAGTTCGTCTGTATTCGGCCTATAACTCTTGGGGATGAGATGAAGGGACATTTGCAAGTATCAGAGGTTTTAGTAAACATTTACATGACTTGAATGACCCTGACCTGACATTAATTTACGGGTTTTAATGGATACCAAGGAGACATTTTCTTTTGTTTTGTTTGGAATTAGTTTCCTACCTTAAATTTTTGTATCTAAGTATATAGTAATGTTCAAGAATAAGAAGGTAGTATGAAATAAAATGTGGTCTTACTAAGCCTTTTCACATTTTATTATGACATTCTACAGTCACCTTATCAGGAATTGCAAAACAATATCAAAATATCACCTTTTTAATATGATTTCGAAGTTGGAGTTTTGTCTGATCTTTCGATTATTATTAAGACGTAACGATAGCATTCAGTCCCGCTAATATATCACTACCCACTATTTTGATTATGTTGTCATGTCATGACAAAAAAGTTGAATTGAAAGAAGAAAGAAAGAAAAAGTTTTATTGGACTCACACAGGACAGAACAACAACTTAAAATGCAAAATAAAGGTAAAAAATAAATAAAAGAAACTTAACTTACAAAATAAATTAAAATAAAATAACCAATTTTGGTCCTGTACGAGGCCAAAAGGCCCCTATCTCAGCATGAGCTGTGACATTTAGAAAAAAAAGTCACAGCGCTGGTTTTCAGATAGGGCCCAAAGTGCCCCTTCGTCCACCAGGCGACGCAAGTCTCCGATACCTTACGACTTTGGTATCCAGGCCACTATCACAATACAAATATATAGAAGTTCGTACACAGGCACGCGTCAATGGATACCGAAGTCGTAAGGTATCGCGGAGACTTGCTCGCCTAGTGGACGAAGGGGCTTAGATCAATCAACCGGATTAACAACCGAACTACTGCACCAAATAATAAAATTGTTCCTTGCTGAAATCGAAACCGCGACTTGCAGAGAAGCAGTCAACCGCTCAACCACTCGTCCAACCATGCCGTGATGCCGTTATAAATGCATAAAGCCCGCTTGACATTCGCTGTCCGACCATGGACCATGCCCGGGTCGACGTCGCGGCTCAAAGAGCGTCAGCATGACGACGGGGCTCCCTCTAGAGGGCCAAAGCCTGCCGGGGCCGCGGGACTAACAAATTACCGTGACCGCAGAACGTAAAGGGCTATTGAAGGACACCGTAGATTTTAGTCAGTACGAGTCTGACAGTCCCTCCCGCCCTGCCCTGGGTGAGAGGACTCATTTGTTGATTTTACCACGCCAAAAAAAAAATACCGTCATAAATGCATAAAGCCCGCTTGAAAGCATTTCTAAATCTATAAAATGAAAAGTTCCTTTCCAGGAAATGTTAATGAAAACGTATTTTGTAAGTAAATAAATTAAAAGCTGCAGTTCCTCGTATCGTTAATGTGCTGTAGTTCTTAGTGGGGCTGCGGCGCGTGGTCCCGGGCAATTTATTAATAGTCTGTTGCAGATGAGTAGTCGTTTTTACTTAGAAAATCTTATTAAAGTAATATTTAATTTTAAGTTAAATTATTTTATGTTTAACCACAAAAAAGTTAAACGTCGCGTCGGTTCAACACTTGTCTTGAAAAACTGACGTCAATACCCGGCATTCGACGTACAGCTTGGCAAAAAACTGTAGAAAACCGGAAGTCGCCACTGTCTTCTCACTACCATCACTTTGAATGATTTTTTTTTTCACTTATTACGTTAGTTTTATGGCACAATAATAAATTTAACAAACCTGCGGTCTTTGTTTACATCAAATATCAAAGATTTTAAAACGTTGTCAGAAACAAAAAGATTAGTTCCGTTTCAATCCGTTCTGGCCAAGCTGTAATTTAATAAGGGTCGTTTTGCAGTCACACTTTTTTTAGACAAGTGTTCAACAGATGTTTAACTTTTTATGGCACGATGTTTTTAGTTTAATGGTTAAACTTTATTGTTCGAAATTATTTTTTAAAAGTGTTTGATACTTCTTCTTTTTAGTACACCCATAGTGATGAGCCTATTAGGATCGGCAGGGTTGGTGCAGTGGATGAGCGATTAACTGCTGTGCAGCGTATTTCGGGTTTGATTACCGCACGGAAGAAATATTTTTTATGATCAACTAGCGGCCAGTCCCGGCTTCGCACGGGTGGTCATGATGATTTTCGTCCTCTAAAACTTGGCGCTGATGGTTACAAACACAACAAAAAAAGAAGTAGTCGAATCGGTCCAGCCGTTTTTGAGTTATGAGCTTAGCAACACATTTTGCGATCCATTTTTATAATTATAGAAGATAGAAGATATATAGAAGAAGAAGAAGAAGATAGATAGAAGAAGAGAGAAGATAGTGCTGTTCTAGGTTTGGCTATGTTTGTATGTAGTTGAAGTGATTGTCAACGCGCCTACGACATAGGAATTATTCATAGAGTAGGTTAAAAAATAAATCTCATGACTTCTTAATTGTTACTGCGAATTCTAAATGGAAAAACTTAACAGTCTCAAAACACATTTTGCGATCCATTTTTATAATTATAGAAGATAGAAGATATATAGTAGAAGAAGAAGATAGATAGAAGAAGAGAGAAGATAGTGCTGTTCTAGGTTTGGCTATTTGTGTATGCAGTTGAAGTGGTTGTCAACGCGCCTACGACATAGGAATTATTCATAGAGTAGGTTAAAAAATAAATCTCATGACTTCTTAATTGTTACTGCGAATTCTAAATGGAAAAACTTAACAGTCTCAAACACGTATTTTTTTTTAATGATTAACTATGAAATTTTAGACTAATCACCAATTATTATATTACATAATCTTCAATTTTAATAAGCACGTCCGCAACCCAAATGCTCAAAACTCGAAGCCGCGTAGCGCGTAGGCCGGCGTAGCACGTAGGTCTACGAGCCGATGCCTACGCAGTTATCAAGCAAAACATTATAATAATTCACTTAGTTTATCAGTTCCTACGAATCCAGGACTAAGAAAAAGTTAATTTATGTCTTGAATTTACATACTGTAATAAGAAAAGGGAAATAGCTAGTTCTGTGTACTCTTTGATTTACAATACCTAATGCTTGTAAAGGACATTTTTAAAACATTATTCTGTTTTAAACTGTATTTTTGGAAAAAGTCTTAAAATCGGTCAGGGTTTGGTGGCACAAAGTTGTGCCACGGGGCTCTAGAGGTTAAAACAGAAAACATTTGTTTATTAAAAATTGCTAGTTGTGCCACATACATTTTTCGCTAAGATCACGTGTTTTGTTTTTATTAATTATTTTCTTTATTCATTTTTTACTTATTAGTTACATTTTTAAATAAATATTTTTACTAAAAAAGAAAAAAATAATCATTTAAAAATATAATAATAGCAGTCCACCAGCATCAGGAACAGGGTCTGGGCTGCCAGTGGTCAGGGCTCCTGAGAGAGAAACCTTCTAACAATACACACCGTGTCTAGAACCTCCTGAATCAGGTAGTACTTCTGGATATCAAACAATTATTTTTTTTAATTAAGTATAATATTTTCACAGTTACATCACATCCAACTCAGAGGTAACTGAGTATAGCAGCAATCCAACAAAATGTTATTGCACATCTGGCGTAGTAGTTGATGATTTTACCACGAAAAAAAAATGGGTCGCCATGTTTTATTTTTATAGGTACATCCACAGATAACTTCACAGTTTAATGTTCACTAACAATGTCATTCCACAACCAAAATGATCACACTTCTAAAATACTGTACTTTAACTATAGTAGGCCACTAAACCACACGAGCCACTTGTGACACTAGTGGCCACCCCGCCGCTAAATGTAAGGATGAAAATTGGCTGTCGTGAACCACTAGAGGCGGTCGCGAGTTCTCCATCTGCGGTTACACGTAGCTTCACTAGCAGTGGCGGCCTTAGGGGGGGGCGAACCGGACACCCGCCCGGGGCCTCGCGCTTGCAGGGGGCCTCGCGCAACAAACCAAGCAAAAGAAAAAACTAGTAATTTTTATTAGGTAATTCAAAGCTTTTGATTAATTAATTAATTAGATATGTTATAGCCTTATGAGTAGTTAGGCTAATCATAACGGCAAAATTAAATAAGATTTTGGTTTTAGAAAAAATCTATTTTTTTTTTAATTTATCATCTCAGTGTTGATAAATTATGGAATCACGCGTTACTTTGCGGAAATCCATGACATTAAATGTTATGAAAAATATATGTAGTTTTAATTCGGTTTTTGTCGCGGAATTAAAACTAGGTACATATTTTCATAACATTTAATCTCAGTGTTGGTTAATTTTGTAAATATTTATTTTGTTCAATAATTTTGTCGCCTGAACGTACGGCTAGTTTAGGTTAAATCCGGTAGTTCAGACTTATTTTATGATGTTGGCCCAATCAGTGACGTAGCGAGACCGAATCTTGGAGGGGCAAGACGCATCTGCGAGGCCCTTTTCTTTGATGGAGGATGAAAAATATAGCGCGGATTTGTGATTTTTTTTAAGCCCGTCGTGTGAATCATCGCGTTGCGAGGCCTCTTTGCCTCTTTCTGTTCACAGTTAGAAATAAAAAGTACACAAGTTATCATGCAACTACGGGGCCTCGCGCGAGAAACGGAATTGCTAGACCTAAATATATGATCGTCGGCGCCATCAGCTTTGGCTCTATCAGTTCTCAGTTAGAAATAGTAGTAGAAGTTAAATTTTACTGCTTTACTAAGTGGTAACAAAGTTGAAATTGCCGTTGTCAATTTTATTTTATTTTATAAAATCTCTAAGCGCGAGGCCCCATCATGTGCGAGGCTAGCTAGGGTCCGCTAAGCCCGCGCCTAGCTACCCCACTGGGCCCAATGAATAATCAAAGTTCGAGACCTCAAACACCAAACAATACTTTGTAAAAAAAAATAAAAACACCTCGAAAATTTCGCTTTTTTTGACAATTTTGCGTTTATGACCGTAAAGGACTAGTTGTTGATAATAGCTTTTCAGAACGGTTTCAAAGATGCCTTTTGCTACAATATGAGAACCGATTTATATCTGTAGACCCAGTAGTTTCAGAGTCGAGCTTATATTATATTTTTTCGAACATATTTATATTTTTTCGAACTTTGCAATTTCTTGCAATATTTAACATACTACTTGAGTTTCTCTGGCGGTATCTCGAATCAAAAACAAGTGTGGAAGAGGCAAAGCATCAGAGTTGGAATGTCTTAGAACTTTGTGACTTTTTTTCGAAAAAATGTTGGGAGCGTTTATGAGACTAGGTCTACTGAGGTATTTATATTCACTCTTCATCTTCATCAGCCTATAACGTTCCAACTGCTGGGACACAGGCTTCCTTTCTGTAAGAGGGGTCCATAATCCACCACGCGCGCCCCGTGCGGGTTGGTGATGTCACATGTCTTAAAAAATTTGGTTTGAGGACATACTCGTTGCAAGACGATGTTTTCCTTCATCGTTTTAAGAGCAATGGTGATAAAATAAATACACAAAGTAATCTGGGCTAGATTCGATTCCGCCACCTACAACTCGTTAGTCGGGTCGATTAATCGTTATGACCGCGAAACCGCTTGAGACGCACACACCCGCCGCGCCGTTTGAAAATGGATTTCAAGTTAGCAGTGCGTGTTGTTGCTCTGATAATAAGAAATAGAAAAGAAGGCGTCAACGCAAATTTCGAAAATATTGGACACATCCACTTACTGGGCGTAGATCAGAGAAAGGTTTCTTTCATAGAATTATCAAAACTTAAGAGACCACCCTAATAAATTCATGTTCTGGTTCGTTTAAAACAAACTCCGACTCGGTGGAAGACATGGTTGAAATTGTGCGCCAGCGCTCTGCTCTGCAAGACGGTCTACCGAAAAACAGTCTGCGGTTAACGATTTGATTTTGACGGTTGACGCGTACGCACTGGGCGTACGCGTCAACTAAGTTCTATTGATTACAGTTATGCCGCGGTTTTTACCCGCGAGCATTTTGTAGCAAATACTCAGTCGCGGAAAAAAAACCACGGTGCAGTCGCTTGTATTAATTTTCTAGGGGCACAAAAACCACAGCGGTTTAACCGTAGTGCGGCCTAAACCCCTTCAAAGTTCTTTTTCGAAAAAAGTTGGAAAGTTGGAAAACATTCCAACTGAAGACATGATATCAGATGCCTCTTCAACATTTGTTGTAAAAAAACGTTGATTTGAGATACTTTTGAAAAGCGCTAACTCGGAAGCTTTTGGGTCTACAGAAACCATTTTAGTCTCATATTGTAGTAAATTTATTCTACTTCAAAAAAACATCTGCTGTTTGCGTGCTGTTTCGTCAAAGTAGTAAACTATAATCGCCAAAAAGGCAAACAAAGTCTGCAAAAATCAGAACTACTCCATTTTACGCAAACACGGATGTTCAAAGTTCCTGTATGAACTGTAGAATGTTTTAAAACTCAAATTACATTTATTTAATTGTATAACTTTAGCATTTGTCTTCAAACATGACAACCAAACCTACTTTCGCATCACATACTTTTTATGAAGGGCAAGGGGCCTCGTAAAGACTTGCCGCCCGGGGCCTCGCAATGGGTAAGGCCGCCTCTGTTCACTAGTTTTGCATAATTATGATAATTTACAGTGGGGAATTACGAGGGGAATAACTAACCTCTGTATAATAATAGTATGTGATTATAAAAAGTGAACTAGTTCGTCTTGGCATCAAAGAATCATCATATAAAATATAAATTACTAGCTGTTGCCAGCGGTTTCACCCGCTGCAACTCGAAAATTATCCCACGGGAACATAAAATCGGGATAAAAACTATCCTATGTGTTAATCCAGGTTATAAACTATCTGTATACCAAATTTTAGCCAAATCCGTTCAGTGGTTTTTGCGTGAAAGAGTAACAAACATCCATACATCCATACATCCATACATACAAACTTTCGCCTTTATAATATTAGTAGGATTATCATCGTATAAATATAATATATATTTATTTGAACTCACGTATTTTGTTCCAAACGGGAGTCAAATCAATCGCTTTAAAGCTTAAATAAATTGCAAATTAGTTCTCAGTTAAGACTATTGATAAATAATGGACACGCGTATTGTTTGTTTTTAAAATCAATTAATAAATATTGACAAAGATACAACGCATAAAAACTTGGAAGTCTATAATTTTTTGAAAGCTTTTTGTTTATGTCCCGACCAAAAGAAAAAAATGCGGGTCACGAATATTTGAAAATATAAATTACGGACTCCTTAATTTATTTTTTTCATTAAACTAGCTTATTGTCTGCCGCTGAACTAACACTAATGAAGACAGATGATTTCTGGCAAATAAAATCTCTTCAAATCCCCAAAAATCCCAACGTCTTGCTAAAGGCCCTAAAATTTCTCACATACACAATAATTGTGATCTCGCGATGAATCCCGTAACCCACATAAATGTCGTCGTTTATAATTTCTTCTCCATTATCCGTCGCTAACAGTAAGTGATTGATGACAGCCTATTGAGGCATATGGAGGTGAATTTGTGTAGATCTTAGAAAGATTCGCTATAACCCGCGCAATGGGCGTTTAAACCGGTTTTTTGAACCAATTCCAAATGGTCCACATTACATGATATAATACGGGTGTTGAAAGATAAGACATGGATTTGTAATGTCTTTAGTCATGTTCATTTTCTTTTCAAAGAGGAGCTCGTGGCTGAATAATTACAGCCGCACAGGCCGATCTTCCAGGTTCAACCACACTTGCCGAGGTTGGTCTGTGGATGGGCGACCGTTTGTTATAGCGAGTTACCTCCGTGCTTCGGAAAGCACGTAAAGCCGTTGGTCCAGGCTGTCGTTTGTAGATCTTTGATATTCTGACAACCAGTCTTACCATATGGGGTATCGTATTACCCAGTTACTGGGTTGTGGAGGTCCGATAGGCAGTCGCTCCATGTAAAATACTGATATTCAGCTGCATCTGGTTCGACTGGAAGCCGACCTCGATATAGTTGGGAAAAGGCTAGGCAATTGATTTTAGTCATGTTATGGTAATTTAATTAACATTAAAAATGTGGTATTTTTTTTAGATTTTTAAAATCATCAAATGAGTCCTCCCACCCAGGGCAGGGCAGGAGGGACTGTCAGACTTGAACGGACTTAAATCCACGGTGTCCTTCAATAGCCATTTAAGTTCCGGGGTCACGGTAATTCGTAAATCCCGCAACGTAAATGTGTGGTTTAGGAAGGCCGCAGGTCATAATGATGAATGACAAAAAACATAATCATCAAATGAGTCCTCCCGTTCTGGGTGAGAGCGAAAGGAAAGACACAATTAGAAAAAAATAATATTTTGAAACATTTTAACAACATCTGCCGTCGTATTTTTTTTCTTCCCATACAATGAAATGATGCTTGACCAAGTCCGGTCTCTAACGTCTATCTTCCCCCGTTGGCCAACATAAAAACTCTGTTTAATTAATTTCCAAAAGTAATGTCTAATAATTACATTCCTCGTTTAATTTATTGACTTCACCATACATTTTGTAACCAGTCCCCCCCCCCCTTTCCGAAAATTGACTGGCTACGGCCTTTGGTGGCTTTGGTTAGTGAATAGAACCCATTACACGTTTACATAATACTTCTCGGCTTATCCACGAGCACAGACGAAGTTACGAACAAAAACAATAGTTTCAAAGGCATGTCTTTATTTAAAAGATACAGATACAAACTATGTCTATTATAAGAGGGCTGTATTATTATCACAGCGCTAAAATACTACCACTAAACACGATATTATTGCTTTTATTACATTGAACGTTAATGCTGAACATTTATTGCTAAACACGAAGCTGCATGCAAAGGTGTATCATGGCAAAAGAGCATAGACACAGAGAATGGACTGAATGGATATAGAGAAATACGTGTGAGAGAAAAAGTGAACACGGCGGTCGCGTCGTCTCTTTCTATCATTCTCAGTTTACTGCTGAACAAGACCTCCCGCTTAGACCGTCAACAACAATCATCCACTTGCATCTATCGGTTTCCCGTGACTCTCACGATGCCCTTCGCCTTAGTGCACCTAGGGTTTGCGTCACGACTGAAGTCCTACGGCAAATTCGTGGTACTACATATTTTTAATGCAATTTGATGTACTAACCATAGACACTAGTTCTGTGTCAAAATAACTTTAATCGTGGCGCGGACTCTAGAGTCTAGTCTTGTTTCTATGTCTTAAATGTAGTCCAAAAAATCGCTGTCTCTCTTTCTAAATTGGTCATTTTCTTGAAGTTATTTCTGAGTCCATGCTCTTTGTCTATGTAAATAGAACAAAGAAGTTCACTACATCCTTTAGAAAGAGATATGATCTGGCAATTTAGGCTTCGTCACACCTACGTATATGCCGTTTGGCGCTGGTGTTGTCGTTGGTTAGTGCTTCGTGTGACACATATAGTGTTCACGAAGCTGAAACTATATAAACCATAAAAAGTAAGTACAGACGCCAGCAAGTCAACCTACCCCAATCTGTAAAATTTTACCAATCGAAGATTAACCTTCCACTATTGTGATTAGCAGGGACCGAAAACCTTTATATATTACGGTACAGGTATTGAAGAATTTTGGTTATTTTTCAGACTTAGGTTACCGCTATCTGGGTAACCAGACCGAATAAAAATGTAACCTCTATTCAGGTTACCGTTTTAATACCGGTTACCTAAAGATGACGACTCTTTGTCACACACACAGGCGATGCGCGCCCTGTGACTATTGCCGACGGCACGTGTGAAGTGTGCAAGATAGGGGTAATTTTTATTTTGGTAACCGGTATTAATACTGGTTATGTATTCACTATAATAATAAAGGTAATCTTTGAAATTACCTGTAAAAGAAAAAAAGGTTGTTACCGAAAAAATACCCGTATTGATCATACCGGTTTCGGTCCCTGGTGATAAGGCTGTTAATTCATTAAAGAAATTTGATAGATTGAGGTAGTACCAGTATGTGTTGGCCTCTGTACGTCCTATATCCTATTTATTTAGCATAGAGAAGTTTGAGACAAATTTAGACTACTCTGAAATAGAGAGCTAGGACTATAACCGAATACATACATAAGCAATATAAATCAGATCCAATTGTTAAAAAAAAACTAACAGCCTTACTACAAAAACTTAAACATCTGTTGAACACTTGTCTAAAAAAAGTGTGACTGCAAAACGGACCTTATTTCAACATCATAATCTGAATTTTTTTTTGAAAAGTGTTCAACAGACGTTTAAAAGTTTTTCTGGTACCACGGAAAGTGTTTTCATTTTTTTCATATTTATAAAACATATTTTATCATATTTTTACAACCTATGTTTTGGGTCCGTACGAAAAACAATTTAAAAAAAATTAAATAGAAA
Source organism: Agrotis clavis (assembly GCA_954870645.1). Classification (NCBI taxonomy): domain Eukaryota; kingdom Metazoa; phylum Arthropoda; class Insecta; order Lepidoptera; family Noctuidae; genus Agrotis; species Agrotis clavis. The sequence continues at coordinate 17,797,621 of OX940939.1, forward strand.
AACCTACACTAACTTATTTTAAACAAAGCTTATTGGAAAGAAAGTAATCATTAATCACAGAATGTATTAACAACCACCGTCTTATCAAAAATGAAATAAAAAGATATCAAGCACTATAAATGCATATTGTAATTTTATTGGTAGGTATAACAATAATGCCCATTTTTCACTGACACTTCTAAACGCTTCATAGAATGAATCAAAGAGGCTGGTTCAAGCAGTTCTATCATTTTGGCATAAAATGTCTATGGGATTTGATCAAAAAATTGTGGCAAACGCCATAAAGAAATATAAATTTTCGTTTTTCTTATCAAATTACTTGAACATCTATTGCTCGCATAGCCAAAAGCACTTTTTTGATGTTTTTTTTTTAGCCTGCCGGGGTCAAAATTTAAAGGGCTATTGAAGGACACGCTCTGCCCTGGATGGGAGGACTAACTGATGATTTTATCACTAAATAAAAAAAAAGCATTCATTGAAGCGTTCCTTAGCGTTTATAAAAAATAGGCATAAGAATGTCTTATGGGATGGAAAAAATATTAATCTCAATTACATTTTTATATTGGTTTTTGGAATTTTACGTTCACGTCACTATTTTAATGTCTGCTAATTTATCAGTTGACTGACTTGAACACATCACTTAAAGCAAAATTACATCACATCTAACGATTATTTAAATTCTTTGTTAAATAATCGTTAGATGTTAAATTTTAAACACTTACTTCAAAATATCCTGCATGAAACGAAAGATACGACTTCTAGAAAGCGAGAGCAAGACAACACCACTCATGTATCTCCTTACACTATTTTTCAGAGAATGTACGACAATCTTGTTACGGCTAAGCCGCGGTTACACGAGTAAATGGATACCTTTATAATAGTTTTACTCTGGTTTACATGACCGCTCATAAGTCTACTTGCGACACAAATGCAATACATGCAACTACAATAAGGTATTTTTTTAATCTCGGTTTTCCGTTGAAAACAAAAAGCTCATAGTACAATCGACAAAATTGAAAAAATAAATATTTAAAAAAACAAAAAACCCGACTGCGTAAAAAAACTAAAAAGAAAGAAACAAGCCCAGTAGTTTAGAATTCACTCATTCACACTCACAGTCGGGGCCCATTCAAATTATACCAATCAAATCTTCCCAAGGGGCCCCGACTGTGAGTGTGAATGAGTGAATTCTAAACTACTGGGCTTGTTTCTTTCTTTTTAGTTTTTTTACGCAGTCGGGTTTTTTGTTTTTTTAAATATATATTTTATTTTACAATTTTTAGTTTTTGTTAGCATTTATCAGTCCAAATTAAATTGAAACATATAAGTTATACAATATTTTGGTAAACCATTTTTAAAATCCTTTAATTTGATACCCCACTTGATAGAACGTGAGAGTCGGGGCCCATTCAAATTATACCAATCAAATCTTCCCAAGGGGCCCCGACTGTGAGTGTGAATGAGTGAATTCTAAACTACTGGGCTTGTTTCTTTCTTTTTAGTTTTTTTACGCAGTCGGGTTTTTTGTTTTTTTAAATATATATTTTATTTTACAATTTTTAGTTTTTGTTAGCATTTATCAGTCCAAATTAAATTGAAACATATAAGTTATACAATATTTTGGTAAACCATTTTTAAAATCCTTTAATTTGATACCCCACTTGATAGAACGTGAGAGATTTAAAAAAATTTTTTTTAGTTCGGACTTCGGAACCCTTTGCACACGAGTTCTACTCGCACTTGGCAGTTTTATCTACCCAGTGACACTCTCACGTTTAAGACGAATCTAACGACACCTCTCAAGTTAAAATCCATCAAGCCGTTTAGGCTGCAGAGCAATACACAGAAACATACATACATACACTCGAAAAACATAACCCTCCTGGCGCAGTCGGGTAATTATGACCCACCATTAGCTTATTTTCTAATGGACATCCAACTACAATTGGGATGGCAACTCAAAGCTAATCGTAGATGGCGCTGCGATAGTTGGTCCCTACGTCAGTTTACTGTCTAACTTGTATAAAAAACAAACAAGATTTATTGTTATAAAAATTGAGTATAAATACAAAACAAATATGGAAAATTATTCGTCAATGCAAGTGCATATACTAAAAGAAGAATTAAGACGCCGCGGTGCATCTACAAGAGGAAAAAAAATGATTTAATTGAGTGGTAATACATTTGATTTTACCGTAATAAATCCACAATTAATTGTAGTTGAGGTTTCAATTTTTGAGTTTAGGTATGTTTTACCTGTCCTCTCCTATAACAAGAATATAATGCTGCTTCTGACTTTCTATTTTGATAAAATATCATAATGTTTTAAGTCAGTAATTTTACCCCTTTTTTCTATTTAGATTCGAGAAATTATCACAATATATTTAATTTCTTAACACCACAACTATCACACAACTCGTTCCAGGTTATAATTCTTCCGCCAGACGAACCATTTCATGATTTATGGAGCGATGCAATACTGGTACTTAACTTCCAATAGAAAAGTAGATATTATTTTGAAAAGTGTATTCGATTGTTTAGTTATGGTATAATCATAGAATTTCATTAATAAACTCAACTAACGGCCTGTCTCGGCTTCGCAAGGCTGGATATTTGTTTACTAAATAGCTTTTCCTTAGTGATAACACAATTTTTGTTCTCACAGCAGTCACAGCAGCTACCCATTATTTCTTGATAGTGTGAATTGTCGGAAATTTGTATGTTCCATCATTTTTACAGCTTATTACACAACATCTTGTCATTTTACATCAAAAAATCGTTCTTTTTTCAGAAAATTCCTTTGATTTGACAGTTTTTTTAGGACCAAACTGTCACTTGTCACTTTGACACTTGCCTTCCCCATTAGGTCCACATTCGCAGTAACATACATATCCATGGAAACAACTTTGATCTTTGTCAGTTTAACGGATTCAAACGATTTTTTGTCAAAACGGGTCATGAGTCATGATTTAACTTTGTCGATTGTACATAATTCACTTTTGCTTAAGTCTGAGGAGATTTGGGCGTTATCTATCTTCTATAATATAAAAAATTAGTCGCTGAATGTGTTGCTAAGCGCAAATCTCGAGAGCAGCTGAACCGATTTCGCTAATTCTTTTTTTATATAATATTCTTTGAAGTACGAGGATGGTTAGTACGGAGTAAAAAAAAAAAAATGACTGAAAACGCCTAGATTCCAAAATATAATACTAAGTCAATTTGAACCATAAAGTTTCAAGTGTTATTGGAGGGGTTCCTGGAAGGAAAAACAATTGAGTGACGTTTAGTTATAGGCGGTACGAAGTTTACCGAGCCAGCTAGTGTTATAATAATTTTGTTGCCTTCCTCTCCTTACTTGGCGTTTAAGTGATATCTTACCTAATCCAAGCGATGTGCCAAATTAACCAACAGAAAATTAGGTATCTTACATAGCCAGATGATACTTAAACGCGGTCACACACGTTCAAGTATACTTGCGCAAATCCAGGCTTGCGCAAGTATACTGTAACGTGTGTGGCAAGACAATTGCACAAATTGCTAACATTGTCACAGTCATGTGTTTGTGCAAGTCTAGATTTGCACAAGTATGCTGGTACCGTGTATGGCCGGCATTCGGCCTGCGGACACTACAGAACTTACCCTTAAATGAAAGCCTTAGGCCGGAAATCTTGCGCCTTATCCACAAGAGAGTAAAATAATAAAACTAGAATAATCGGTTATTAATACAAACTTCTCATATTCCCAAAAAAAAAGCTTGGTTTGATTCAAATTCAAGCTCAGATAAAAATGCTATACGAATATTGGTTTGGTTTTGTCAAAGTCGTTTATGTCTAAGTTTAATTCTGTTCCATTGCTAAGGTTTTTCATTACAAACTGTCAATGAAAAATCAACTTAAAACGCGTGACACAGAAGTAGATTGTTGAATAGCAACAGTTTAAATTGATTCGAAAACGCTTAGATGTTCGTCGACGAGATTAGACAACTTAGCATAATCAAACTCTTGTAGACATGGTGCTTTATACTCATGCGATAATATAACTGCGTATTAAAATCTTAAAAGTTATACGAAGTTTTACAAGGAATAAAAAAAAAGCTATGTCCACTAGCAATTGTCACTACAGAGCGGTATTTCAAGATTTGCGCGGCTAGCGGTTTGGCAAGAATATATCTCACTTGGAAATTTGTATTTGGAATATTTTCTTATGTTTACCATTTAATGATCATATAGTGAACCACTAAGGGCCAATTGCCCAATCAGTATTAAAATGATATAACTTATTTTTAAAAACAAATGAGTACCAGGAAATAATAACATCAAAGAGATGCTCTTTCCACTTCTAGTGCAGAATTCAGCCAGCAACAAACATCAATAATCAAGAGGCTTCATTTACAAAGGTTGAACCAAATCTGGAAATTTTCATCTCCCTGGGCACATCAAGGATGATGAATATGGTGTTTTTTGCCTTATTTCCTCTCTCAAAGAGGAGACCTGTCACCTGGCTCAGCACTGGGATCATGATACAATAGTAATATAAAAAAACGTATTAATCTATTGTCTATAGCTAGAGGACACAGCATTATCTTCGTTGGACGCCGAGCAATTAAATCTTTTTCCTTCGCTTTTCCGGAGTAGTTTGGAAGAGGGCTTCATCGGCGCGGATCAGCCGGTTGACGGCGCGACTCAACGACACATCTGTCACCAGAAACAAACATCAACTCATTTAGTCGATTTTCTGTTTAGTATGTTTTAATTTTGAGTATGGCAATACTTCAGAAGTGTTCTTTTTTTAAGCGGTCTTTTTGGTACTTTGAAAGTTAATGGTTTCCAATTCGAAATTGAGTATTAGTGTTTAAGTGTACAATTTTAACAAGTAAAAATAAAAATACAGAGTCCACTTCAATCAACTAAAATAATGTACAAAAATATATGAAAGTAATTAAACCATGTTATGTTGACCATTTGGGATTGGTTCAAAAAACCGGTTATAAACGCCCAAATGGTCGGTTCAACATTACGCGGGTTAATACTCGCGTCCCTTTTGATCTTTTTCAAATAAATCTAAGTATAAGTATTCTTAGCGAAAGAATAAAACATTATTACATCACAAAGTATTGCCATATTCAAATATTCTAGTAACGGTAAGCAGATTGTGTCAATTGAATCACCCATTACGAAAAAATCATTAGGTTAGTGATCAAAATGAGGTTAAAAAATGAAACAAAAGTGATTTGGAAAATTCCTCTTTAATGTGATAGAATTTTAACAGTCCACTTACTTTCTTAATACATTATATGAACATGTAAAACGTAACACGAAAAAATCGTCGCACAAATAAATAATATAAATTAAATGTTCACTTTGTTTTTTGGCAGTGACTGTACTTGGTTGTACTCAATTTTTTCGTGTGAATTTTACTAAAAATCTTATCTATATTGCATCTATGAAATTGTACTTATGAAAGGCATCAATACGTTTCCATTTATTATTTTGTGAAACAATGTTTGTAAATTGTAAAATTAACTAGAAAATACTTGTGAGTTAAAACTGTCACCATGACTTGATTTGATATTGACACTTTGACCGTTTATTTACGTGTTTCAGTCTTAAAATATGGAACAGACTCCGTAAGCCCCTTCATACACAAGGCAAGTCTCCGATACCTTACGACTTTGATGTTCAGGTAACTATCCCAATATAACACTATAGAGGTCCGTATGGTTTATGGTAACATTCGTCCAAGTGTTAAAAATATCCACATGTCAAAATAACCCAATGTTATATTTCTGTTTGGTCATAGAATACCGTTTGGTCAGAATGAAGTTTTGCAAAAATCATCAATTGTTAGAATGTTCCAGTCATATTGTACCTACATGACTCAAAATGCTAGGTAGGTATTGTGATAAAACGATGCCTGGATTTTTTTTTTGTCGGTAGGTAATAGAACTTTCTTTTTTTCAATAGCCCTTTACCAATATTGTTAAATAATTTAATTTGTACATTTAAAATCAATTTCACTTTGTATCGTAAGGACAATTTGTCAATTGATATTCATAACAAAACTTTTGTTTTTTTTTTTACATAATGACATGTGGACAATTAAACACTTAGACAAATATTACCATCATTCATTCGTACACATGAGTACCAAAGTCGTAAGGTATCGGAGACTTTTGACGCATTGTGTCCAAAGGGGCTTAGACACAATCATCAAGATTTGCGAACGCCCAAAATCTAATGAGAAAAACCTTCAGTCTTTGTATAATTATGGATGTTTTAGTCTGTTTAACAATTTATTATGTGATATAAGAAAATATCTTTTGATATAATCATATAGTTCTAAATGATCCTTAACAGTCAAAGTGTCAATACATACTCAGTCCATAATTATAATATTAATACTTATAATTAATTAAATATTTTAAAACTGATTTTGACTGTAACTTGCAAACAAAGTTAGCCTCAAAAATGAATGTTTCGTCTAATAAATTATTTTCAAAATTCAATATTCTGCTTGATTAGCTATACATTTTGAAATTCATCTATTACTTCGCGGACAATAAAATGTTGACTTGTCATTTCAAAGTTGATAATAAATTATGATGTAATTAAATTCTGCGATAACATAAATTAGTGTTTTAATTATCAAGTAAATTATTTTTTTATTAACGCAGCTATGTATAAAATGAGCTGCCAATACATCAGTGTTCATATCAATCGACTATTTCACATCGACTTTGTAATGACAACATCACATACTATCGTTATCACACTGGCAACACTAAATATTTATCTTCATAGGAAGACCAGTTTTCTTTTTTTTTAATTTGACTATGGAGGCAGCTCTGTTTATCAGGACCCATAAGACTAAATGTGTCTACAGACATGATTTACTTTGAAAATCGAATCGAAAACTGAAAAAATAATGATACTTTCGTTCAATCATCAAATTCTCTCACGTCTGCAGGCACCTTAAAATTTTAAATTGCAGATTTTTTGACGACATAAAATTAGTAAATGGTATCTATTATAATTAAAAATAAGCACATCCACCGAGTATAATTCGGCCTAGATAATAAATAAATTAAGCCTCAGTGCCATCTTTAAGTCATGCGATCAAAAATCCGCAATTTACAATCATTATAAATAGATATTATTGTAGCTCGTATTTAAGTACTGTACGCAAAAAAAAAAATTGTTTAAAATAATAACAACACCTAACTAACAGAAATCCCGTCAAAACTTGTATAAATGTATATATTTTTTTATTTCATGCAAACTCTATCAATTTATTAATAATAATATATTCTCGTTACATTACAAATGTAAAAAATTGTAATAATATTTTAGATTTTCTGATTTTCTGAGTTTGTTACGGAATAGTGTGGATACGCCAGGAAAAAATAAAAAGTTAGCTGTGTGTATTTGAGGATATTATAGTTAGTAGTGCCACAAGTGCAAATAAAACTCGAGCGTCTTTGCATTTAGACGTATATTTTCCGATCGAGTATAACATTTTGGAATTTTGCTCTACATGTCACAAAGCTCGAGAAAAAGGGCAGTAACTATAATTATAATTTGTGTTTTTAACCGACTTCAAAAAAAAAAGTAGGTTCTCAGTTCGACCTGTATGTATGTATGTATGTATGTATGTATGTATGTATGTATGTATGTATGTATGTATGTATGTTTGTCCGCGATTATCTCGCGTTTGGCTGAACGGATTTTGATGCAGTTTTCAGGAAAGTGTTCTCTACATTCTGGAGAAGGTTTTAGTATATAACACTAATAGATATCCCGTGACGTTGCCCGCGTGGATCCGTTTTGCTTACTTGGATCATAGATTTTCAGGGATGATTGCATGTTTGTCCGCGATTATCTCGCGTTTAGCTGAACCGATTTTGATGCAGTTTTCAGGAAAGTGTTTGTTACATTCTGGAGAAGGTTTAAGTATATAACACTAATAGATATCCCGTGACGTTGCCCGCGTGGATCCGTTTTGCTTACTTGGATCGTAGATTTTCAGGGACGATTGCATGTTTGTCCGCGATTATCTCGCGTTTGGCTGAACCGATTTTGATGCAGTTTTCAGAAAAGTGTTTGTTACATTCTGGGGAAGGTTTGAGTATATAACAATAATGGATATCTCGTGAAGTTGCTCGCATAGATCCGTTTTTGTTGCTTAATAGGATTGTAGATTTTCAAAGAAGCCGATTTTATGAAGATTTTTGTTGAATATCGCAACTAAAAAGGGAAAAATAAAAAACTTTTTTAAAAAAAGGGAACCGACTTCAAAACCAAACACAAAAAAAAACGATAAAATAACTTTTCTTTCGGAAGTCGGTGGCCATAACTCAATGAAATAAAAAAAAAACAAAGCCACCGACTTCCGAAAGAAAAGTTATTTTATCGTTTTTTTTTGTGTTTGGTTTTGAAGTCGGTTCCCTTTTTTTAAAAAAGTTTTTCTCTTGTGATACTTGAGAAAAAGCACAAAAAAGTATAATAACACAAAAAAAAACAGATCTGTGAGTGCAACACAAAAACAATCAAGCTTGCTGCAAGCGTCCTGTGTACTGAATTGGAAAGTATTTCTCTTTTGTTTACGAATTTTTATTTCCCCCAAAAAACCTGACATATCCACCTTTTCCTCATGTTTTGTGTACTTAATGTACTTGTATGTTTGTATAACTATCCGCCCGAGTATAGTATTAAGGTGGGTACTGTGTTACGGGCCGTAATGTAACATTCGTAGCGAGAAAAGACCCGCTTGTTCGGTCGTCGTATCGGTCGAATTGCTTTCAATGCGACGCAATTCAACCGATTTCAACTACAAGTGAAAATGATCCTTACGCCGGCTTCACACGTTGGCCGTGTTGGCCGAACATAGGGAGACGGCGCTATACTAAGAAACGAGATAGAATTATTTGCGTCTTGCTTTCTGGTATAGCGCCGTCTCCTTCTGTTCAGCAAACACGGCCAACGTGTGGAGCCGGCGTTACCACTACGACATAATGACATAAAACGTGCGGTTGTCTATGGGTAAAACAAAACACCCTCGCCACGACAACGTCAAGTAAATCAAATTGCATCGTAGTATAGCAAGGACTATTTTCATTTTTTGTTAGTAGAAATTGCAAATAGCACAAATCGCGTAATGGGGAAGCTCCCTTACAGTACTGCTCGTAACGCTGGTCAGTACCCGCCTTTAGCGATATCGCATGCTGTATGTTTTTCATTCGTTCGTATCACTTAGAACTGACTTAAGCTATGCAGTTTCCACACAGTTCAGGTTTAGAACTTTCTAGTCTTCCAGATAGCCTTTCTGGAATTAGTGACGTATATTTAGAATACTGAGAACTAGAAAGACCCAGATTTAATTGCAATTCTTAATTCAAAAAAAAAACGTTGCCAGTAGTAAAAGTAAGCAAGTAATATTTTTTTATTTATCGTTCCTACAAGTACCAGGTGTTCAGAAGACTGTAGAGCTCTAACCCTGATATGTATGCAAAGAAACCTTATCCAACATATTTACCCATTCCATACAACTATGCAGAAGACCTCTGCTTACCCACAGATATAATTGCTGCATTTCACATTTTATATCTCAGACATAAAGTTCAAATTCGTGTAATGCAGCAATCATAGGCGTCCAGTATATTTTGGTCCTCACAGCGCTGCTTGCAAACACAATTAATATCAGACGCCAAATTCAGTACTTTTAATTTTAGTATTCTACTTCGCCATATGTCAAGATATACTGGACATAGTATATTTCTGACTTTAATGGGCAGTATACTTGTGTATATTAGTAAAGGGCTACATGGCTCTTTTGGCGCGCGGTTATATTTGGAACTAGCGACGCCATATTGATTTGTCAATACAATTTTCATGGACTAGTTCTTAAATGTTCACCAACAGCGCCATCTTGTCAATGTCATTGGAACGCCAAAAGAACCACGTAGCCTTGTTTTGCATTTTGCGATGACACATTTTAAAAGGTGTTTTCGTAAAATATAACTCGGCTATATTTTAGAGTTAAAAAGTTGCGTTTGAATTGGGCAAGTAACTTGTACTAACTGCTGTCTCATATTATAACATCGCATCAAGTGGTGATTACTCTCTTAAATTTCACCAAGTTAAAACGGCTCATACAAGTTACTTGCATATTTAAATATTTGAGTAGATATCCAATAATGACTGTGCTTCAAGTTTAAATTGAAGTATTTTATCAAAAACAAAAACAGGCCACAGAAAAAATTAAGTAAATGGAATTTCATGTACCTATACTTTGAAAGCAACGACGATATAATACTAGACTCGTAATAACAGGCGACCGATGTCTGCCAACACATTAGGCAAAAAAGTCTTATATCCGTCTCATTTCGACCAATCTTGTGAGCCGTAAACATACGTTGAGACAGAACCGACCTTGAGTTAGCCAATCACAACGCAGTACCCCGCCCCCCTCGCTTACGTAGTACCTCAGCGAGTTGGCAGAAAAGTTTTGTTCGTTAGATCGTGCAATGCGTAGTCTAGTATTATATCGTCGTTGTTTGAAAGCTTATGATTTTACATTAATTATGGAAGTTTGATCTTTGTCCAATTATGTTTTGAATCCATTTTTCCACCGTTTCTTTTTTGGTTGTGATCCTCATTTGTTCTTACCAAAACAATGCGTAGAATGTAATAGAACAATGCTTCTGAGTTTGTTCTATTATTTTTTCTCGTAGTAGCCTAGGCAGAGGAAATATCAAACTTATCTTTTTTTATTTAAGTAAAATGTTGAAGAAAGTCACTTGGATACCTACTCGACCACGCAACTCTCAAATCAGTATACATTCACATAAGACTACGTAATAGTGAGTCTACCAACCGGGCGTGGTGTTGGCCAGTCGTCGCATGCGGCGCGTGTTCCGGTCCTGGTCGCGGATCTTCTTCTCCATCTCTGCGTTGGTGAGGGTCTCCAGGTGTGGGGCCCACTGTTCAGCTTCTGATGGTTGGCGGTACGGTGTCTGGGGAGATAGAAAGAAAAAAAAAAAGGTTGCACTCCAGGAGTGCCGGTAGAAGTGAAAACTTTTTTGTTACTATGTTTTATTGAAGTGAAAACTTCTTTAGCGGCGTTGTACACTTTTTCTGTAATGGGTAAAAAATTTAAAACTCGCGTCAGGGTCACGTGACCGTCAGGGTCACGTGACCGTCAGGGTCACGTGACCCTGATCGAAAATGAGTAAGACGTCATTCAAATTAAAAATAAAACATAGTAACAAAAAAGTTTTCACTTCTACCGGCACTCCTGGAGTGCAACCTTTTTTTTTAATTTGAATGACGTCTTACTCATTTTCGATCAGGGTCACGTGACCCTGACGGTCACGTGACCCTGACGGTCACGTGACCCTGACGCGAGTTTTAAATTTTTTACCCATTACAGAAAAAGTGTACAACGCCGCTAAAGAAGTTTTCACTTCAAAAATATAGGTAGTAAGATTGGCATGGTATCAATCTTGAAAACGGAATGAAGGTTTTTGAAGTGAAAACTTCTTTAGCGGCGTTGTACACTTTTTCTGTAATGGGTAAAAAATTTAAAACTCGCGTCAGGGTCACGTGACCGTCAGGGTCACGTGACCCTGATCGAAAATGAGTAAGACGTCATTCAAATTAAAAATAAAACATAGTAACAAAAAAGTTTTCACTTCTACCGGCACTCCTGGAGTGCAACCTTTTTTTTTGTTGTAACTATGGCCTGCATAATAATCAATTTTTTTCTTTTTTGAAGTGAAAACTTCTTTAGCGGCGTTGTACACTTTTTCTGTAATGGGTAAAAAATTTAAAACTCGCGTCAGGGTCACGTGACCGTCAGGGTCACGTGACCCTGATCGAAAATGAGTAAGACGTCATTCAAATTAAAAATAAAACATAGTAACAAAAAAGTTTTCACTTCTACCGGCACTCCTGGAGTGCAACCTTTTTTTGAAGTGAAAACTTCTTTAGCGGCGTTGTACACTTTTTCTGTAATGGGTAAAAAATTTAAAACTCGCGTCAGGGTCACGTGACCGTCAGGGTCACGTGACCGTCAGGGTCACGTGACCCTGATCGAAAATGAGTAAGACGTCATTCAAATTAAAAATAAAACATAGTAACAAAAAAGTTTTCACTTCTACCGGCACTCCTGGAGTGCAACCTTTTTTTTATGTACTTTCTGTCTAGCTGAAGAAGATGCTGCATCCATAAATGTGGTGACTCTCATAAAATATTAGTTTATATTGCAATTAGTGAAGTGCTACAGGACACCACACTGGTACAATTGTTTATGTTTTCTACAACAATATAATGTGTTGATGCAGTTTATCACTAAGTTCTACATTTTGTTATACTCGTACATACTTGTATTATGACCCTTACCTCCACAACAGGCAGCGGTGCCTCGCTAAAGGCATAGGTTCTCTGATGCCAGCTGAGTTGTCCTCGCACACTGTAAGCGATGCCGGTCACGAACTCTCCTCCTAAGCCCAGCTCAGCACACAGCTTCATTGCAAACTGTTCTGGATTGTTCTCCTTTTCTGACATGTCCCATTCCACCTGCAAGTAGATAATGTTTAGACAAATATCAGGATTAGTTGCTAGCATTATCTGCCTAGCCTTTTCCCAACTATATTGGGATCGCTTTCCAGTCGAACCAGATGGAGCTGAATATCAGTACTTTACATGGAGCAACTGTCATCAGAGCTCGTACGATAGCCATTGTAAGACTGGTTGTCAGACTTTAGAGCTTCTGACTAACAGCCGGGTCCAATGACTTTACGTGCTTTCCGAGGCACGGAGGAAACTCGCTATGACAGATCGTCACCCATCCACAGACCAACCTCGGCAAGTGCGATTAACCCGAAAGATTGGGCAGTGCGGTTGTAATTATTTAGCCACGAGCACAAGCAAAGACAGGATAAAGCAAGCTTAATATTGTCAGGCTCTTAATTAATTTTGAATCAACAGGACAACGAACTTTTCGGTCATACTATTTTCTTGGTGCCAATAAAACCTATCATTTTTTAGCTAACCATTTGAGTATCTTCCAGAAGTTTAGCAGTCGAAAGTTTTTGTTACGAGCGTGAAACCTTAACACCGTACCGTTAAAATCGAACATGACTTAATGTTACGCAGTAACTTTTTTTTTGGAACTCACATTTTCCATGATTAATCAATGAAATTAAAACTATAACCTCATTAGTTAATCAACCTAATTTTATCACGTGTAGCCCATCCTTTAACAGTGACATTTCGGAAACCTCACGCCTCACGCTACAATAGCGCCTACGATAGTTCGCGTAGGGTGGCGATTTGAAGTTATTCCCAGTTGGACTATTAGGAATTTTTCAGAATAAGCTCCTTGCTCAATGCAACCCCATAACAAAATGATGATTTGTGCCTTAGAGCCTTATTGGCATCTATTGAACTTCAGTTGGCATGTCCTTTAAAAGTATGAGTTCAGTTCAGTTTACTTTTATTCAGTTTCAGTATTTAGATTGAGAAAATTCACTATAAATTACCGAGTCCTTGAGCATGGTCCCCGTGACCAAACGTTATCAACAAATCCATATTGAACCTATATATTCACTAACCTGATCAACCAATGAAGTGTTCCCGACATGTATGTTAAGTTTGATGACAACTCTCTGGTCCGGCTGCTCCTCTAGTATCGCGGGAGGCTCGCTGGGGAACGCGTCTATCTGTTGCCGGATAGACGAAGCTATGGCCGGGATGAATGTACTGGTATTTAGTTCTAGGTCATCACACATCACTTCGGCAAACTGCTCTGGTGTTATTATTGACTCTGAAAGATGGAAAAGATAGAGAATTAAATAGTACTATAGGTATAGTGAGGTGAGCAGTACATCCATAAATGAACCTAGCTTAACTTCACCAGCATCAGTCTGTATTCGGCCACTTCTGGACATGGCCATTTTCCAATGTACACCACTGAACCCCATCCTGAAGTGTCCTCATTCAATCTCTGTCCTAGACTATGTTCGCCTAGTGGCATACTTGATCATAAATCAAATAAAGTTGTCAAAATCGTGACCATTCAATTTTAGGGTATTTTATCTCATTTTTCTTTGGCTTTTGGCACAGAATGCCTATTGAACGTTGGCGTTATGACCTAGAGGCATTTGTGAAAGATTGCCACTCACAGGGAGAAGCTGAAAGCTTTAGAGGTACTTTCTTTTCAGCATATAATTTAAGTACTGTAGAATATAAATGGTGAAAAAAAATTGATGTAATTTAAATAAGCAACAGTAAGTCTTAAGTTACCATTCTTGTTCCAAGTAAATGTGTCTCTCAGTTTCTGCCCTTCAATCTCCATATCAAGTCTGATTGGCACCAAGATCTGCTTCTGTGAGGAGTTCTCCAACATCGCTGTCATGTCCGTGTCATCGAAGCACAGGGGGAATGTGCGGACCTGAAATAAAACAGGAGTATATGAAAATGTTGCAAAATTTTATGGTCATTATAAAAAAAGTAACATTGTTATGTCAATACAAAATGGATACTAGAAACCACAGACCACTGAATACGGAATTATGATTGTCAAACCAATGGGCGTTTTTCCATCAGACGGCACGGCGCCGGCACCGGTGCCGGTGCCGTGCCGTCTAATGGAAAAACGCCCAATAGAGCCCAAAATAAAAATGGAATTTCAGGAAAATCACTGTTTTGTCTTAGCTATGTGAGCTTGAAACCTTGAACTTGTAATTTCGGCGTATTTTTTTTTTCCTTTTCAGGAAGCAGTTAGAGAATGGAGTGGAGATTGATTCCGCAACAATTAATGACTTTAAGTTCTGGGTATGCAGTGCCAATTTAATTAGAGCAGACCTAAACGCCGTTAATCAATGTCCGTCTTACCACAACAAAGATAAACATCTGTTGCACACTTGTCTAAAAAAACTGTCAACGTCAAAACACATTTCACATTGATATGGTTGATTTGCAGTTACACTTTTTTTATGAATAGATGTTTATCTTTTTGTGGCAAGGCGGGGTTAGTGTCGTAAATTGAAAAGGAAGAAAAATCTCTCCTAAATACCTTCTTATTATGCACCCTAGTCCTGCTAATCTGAGTAGCTTGCGGTACAGCATCCAAGTGTGAGGAGTTGGGCATAACCGGCAGCCATGATGGGTTATGGGGCTTCTTGCTCTTGCTCTCTCTTGGTGTTGCCAGTTCCTGACTGACTGATACTGCTTTGTACCTATTTTTGAAGGAATAATGTCAGTTTGACAGTTATAGTAGGTATTGCCATGTTAGTGGTGATTAAAATGGAAACAGGTTGAAATGATAATGGCGGTTATTAGAAAAGTTATAAAGAACATGAGCCATTGGATTTTGAACAGTCAGCGCAGAGCTAAGTGTTGCAATTCCAAAATCATGTTCATATTCCTTATAGCTTTTCAAGTTTCTACCTTTGATATGCTGTACACCAATGATATTTTGAAAAGATTAAATGGCCTTTACCATTAGCTGTAGATGATTTAGTGAAAAACCAACGAAACCAGAAGAAAAGTGTCCATAACCTTGATGTGTACATCGATGAAGATGATTTCATGTTACAAAAGAGAAAAGCAAGTCATAGAACTGCACCAAATTGTTCCCAGATTATGATACATACATACGTAGCCTGTTAAAATCATAACCCTCCATAAGCTTTAACGAAGACCTTAGTGAGAGTGAAGGTATTAATGATGATAATGATATGTGACCATCTCCAATAATCACTTACCAATGTCTCCCCAAACATCATTAATATACTCATCACTCAATATACCTAAAATAGAAAATAATTATTGTAAAACGTACACATACTTATCATCGTTGCCCTCTATAATATCTTCCACCTCGGAAGCCTTGAGTAGTGATACCGAACTGGAGAGTACGTGGGCTCCTAAGCCGTTGTCAATAAGGCGCTTCCTTTCATCATTGGTGAGGGTACGCCGGGCCATGCCCGGGTACTTCTTGTAGAGTGACCCACGGAATAACCGTAGGTAGTTGCCAACCTGAAAGTGAGAAAGATTATGATATATTTATTTTGAAAAGCATAATATCTTTGTTTGCTTATTGTAAGCTGTTGTTGACATTTCAAGAGAGTTTTGATGGTATGTGGCATTGTGAACGTGAAACCAAGGAATTCGTGTGCCAGAACCGGATTTTGTGGTAATCTCGTGTTACTTATATGACAGAAAATTGTTATTTTACACATAGTTGGATTCAAAATAGCCCGACAAGATTTTCAAATTTCTTGTACAATATAAACCTCTTGTACAATCAAATATAAACAAAATGAATGCCAACGAACCTCTGAGCCGACACAATAAAATTCGCCTCCCTCTTCTATCTGGAAACTTATCGGCTTATCGCCGTAAGTTCTCAACGCCATTTTCACTGTTTTTCTTAGCTTCCAACTAAAAAGAAACTAATTATTACTGTTTATTTTCAATAAATTGATTATACCATTTGCTGCGTTATCGATAAGTTGATTGAGTTGAATGACATTGATGGAGTGAATGAATGAATGGAATGAGGTCAAACATTGGACATGTCAAATTCCTGGCGTCTTCAAAAATGTTGCCGTAATCGAAAATGTGGCATCGTTACTTTCAATGGGGATGGCAACTCAAAGCTAATCGTAGATGGCGCTGCGATAGTTGGTCCCCACGTCAGATTACTGTCTACCTTGTACAAAAAACAAACAAGATTTATTGTTATAAAAATTGAGTATAAATACAAAACAAATATGGAAAATTATTCGTCAATGCAAGTGCATATACTAAAAGAAGAATTAAGACGCCGCGGTGCATCTACAAGAGGAAAAAAAGTGATTTAATTGAGTGGTAATAAATTTGATTTTACCGTAATAAATCCACAATTACTTTTAGTTGAGGTTTCAATTTTTGAGTTTAGGTATGTTTTACCTGTCCTCTCCTATAACAAGAATATATAATGCTGCTTCTGACTCTCTATTTTGATGAAATATCATAATGTTTCAAGTCAGTAATTTTACCCCTTTTTTCAATTTAGATTTGAGAAATATCACAATATATTTAATTTCTTAACACCACAACTATCACAAAACTCGTTCCAGGTGATAATTCTTCCGCCAGACGAACCATTTCATGATTTATAGAACGATGCAATACTGGTACTTAACCTCCAATAGAAAAGTATATATTATTTTGAAAAGTGTATTCGATTGTTTAGTTATGGTATAATCTTAGAATTTCATTAATAAACTCAACTAACGGCCTGTCCCGGCTTCGCAAGCCTGGATATTTGTTTATTATATAGCTTTTCCTTAGTTATAATTCAATTTTTGTTCTCAAGGCAGTCACAGCAGCTACCCATTATTTCTTGATAGTGTGAATGGACGGAAATTTGTATGTTCCATCATTTTTACAGCTTATTACACAACATCTAGTCATTTTACATCAATAAATCGTTTTTTTGCAGAAAATTCCTTTGATTTGACAGTTCTTTTGGGACCAAACTGTCACTTGTCACTTTGACACTTGCCTTCCCCATGGGGAAAGTAAGTGTCAAAGTGAAGTAATTGTTTCAGGCAAGTAATTGTGGATTTATTACGTTAAAATGAAATGTATTACCACTCAATTAAATCACTTTTTTCCTCTTGTAGATGCACCGCGGCGTCTTAATTCTTCTTTTAGTATTATGCACTTGCATTGACGAATAATATTCCATATTTGTTTTGTATTTATACTCAATTTTTGTAACAATAAATCTTGTTTGTTTTTTGTACAAGGTAGACAGTAATCTGACGTAGGGACCAACTATCGCAGCGCCATCTACGATTAGCTTTGAGTTGCCATCCCCATTTAGTCGAGTTTGGTTACCACGATTAGCACTACTTCAGGGGAACTGTTGATTGTGACACTGGCAATACTGGCCCAGTTACCCCGTTTCCCCTCAGTTTCCCACAATATTTCAAAACATTTCTCATTTTCCCATTAGTTTCGAAATCATTGTCAAAGGGGGAAGTCGACGCAGCCGCTGTCGTAAACGACAAGTGCCTAAAAAGAAATAGTAATGTCTAACAGACCAGTAGCATTCAAAAATCCATTCTCTAGGCCATGGATGTCGGAAACAGGCGCGGCGGCTGCGGCTGGCGAGAAAGCAAAGGGTTTAAAAGGTGTTGTGGCCGGCGGAATAACTGGTGGCATTGAAATTTGTATAACATTCCCCACGGAATACGTGAAAACACAGCTGCAATTAGACGAAAAAGGTAAGTTTACTCTACTACTCTTCCAATTTTAATCTTGTTTCAGTCACCAATCAATATTACCGCATCGCTTCCTGTAACCCTGTGTCATATTTTGTAAACATCGCACATAAAAAAAAACTATTCGCTAAAAATACTGCTGTTCGGACGTCATTCGTTATTTTTATTCTAATAACGGCGCGATATTCGTTTGTTTCTGGATTTGAACTTTCTTTCAGGCACTTGAGTTGGATTCTAATTGGAATTCAAAGTAAATAAATTATTCGAGGTTAGTTAACCTTGGGGTCTTCGGGAGCGCTTTTTCGCTCGATATCTCTTCACGAAGCGTAGGAAATGTTTGGTATAACTACAAGGATTGGACTTTGGTCTGATACCAATATGTTAAGTCAGAACACAGACAAATAAAAATATTGTTCAAGGCTTTTTCCTTAGCCGCGGGACTTATTGAGTTTCTTACGTGAATGACCACCTATTGAATATTTATTGTTATTGTATTCAACCTCTATAATTGATTCTGTCTGTACCTCTAGTTATAGTAATTATTTCGCTTTATTTTTAAATAATATTAAGTAATTAACTAAATATCTACAGATAAAAATAGAATCCAATATAAAAACAAGTTGTTGCTCAACTAAGTAGTCTGCTATTATTGTGTAAACAAATCATTATGTAGTACCAAAGAAAAAACTAGTTATTCAAGTATTAATGTTCAACAAAGATTCTAATTAGAAAATAATTACTAAACTTTGCTTTCAATTATACAATAATAATAATAATAAGTTGCATAAAATACTCTATCTAATGAATAACTAACAAATGAAGTCTCTCCAGAAATAAATACTTAATAGTTTTCTAGAAACACATACAAAAGTACTGATTGGCGCTTTATTTTCTCTTGATGTGATTTTAACCAATTTCCAAAGGAAGGAGGTTATTGATACTTGAATTCATCATTAAATGAGAATTTATTCAATTTGAAATTACTACTATATTTTGTTTTCTATGGAAAAAAATACAGAAGTGTTAATGGAGAGACATGATCCAACTATAAAAAACTGAAGCATATTGGTATCTTTGAAAATTAACATTGACTTATTAAACAACTTCTCAAAATTTTCAACTTTATATACAGAAATTATTTGCAGCCCACTAATATCTCTTGAAAAGAGGCAAAGGCAATGTTCTGTCCACTTTTCAAGAACATTTAGTGAAAAGAAAACTATGAGTTTTTAAATTATTTCTTTATTATAAGATAAGATTAAATATATTTTGTACAGTTGTAATTTGTACAATTTGTCTAAGACAATATCTATACTTATACTAGCTGACCCCGCAAACGTTGTTTTGCCATATAAATTAAAAAAAAATAGATAGTAGCCGATTCTCCGACCTACTGAATACGCATATAAAATTTGGTAAAAATCGGTAGAGCCGTTTCGGAGGAGTACGGTAACTAACATTGTGACACGGAAATTTTATATATAAGATTATAAAGCTGGTGAGTCTGTTATGCAACTACTGGTTCAAATAGAAAAAATCCGTTTGTGTTGGATAGTCCATTCACCGAGAAATATAGCATAGTGGGCTATAAAACATAACACTACACCCAATGAGCCATCAGCGGGGGTGAATGAAACCATTGGGAACAGCTGTGATCATAATATAATGAAACTAAAATGTACAATCCTAGCTGACTTAGGCGGTATTTCTCAATACAAACACCTAAATGTACATTCTGTTATCCTTATCAGTCGTTGTCATGAAACACTGGTATCTATTTATGATAATGTGATCTATAGTCTATAAACTATTTTATCTGATCGCACTAACCCTTGGGGGCAAAGGACAGAGAGAATGTGCCTGTAAGTTTAATGCACAGATATCAGGTTTAATGAAACATCATCCACTAATAGTGGATGATGTTTCATTAAAATGTCATGTACTTATATGTGACATATGACGTATGAATACTAAATACATAGGTTTACGTCATGATAATGTTGTCTCTTTCAGTAATATTATATCTTTTTATAACGAACCTTGTTGTAATTTTCGATGACCGGGAAACTAAATCAAAACTGGTACACCACTTTCTTGGCTGACCGTACTTTAAGGCATACATATTACAAAACGTCACTCAAGAATCTAACATTACTTATAACTACACTCGGCGTCACAAAAATCGCACCTCTTCGAAAATAAGTTTAAAACATGTCCCGCCAGTAACGAATACATTAAACCCAATTAATATTGGTATCAATTGAAAGTATGCTTAACGACCTTTAAATTAACAACAGTTAGAATCCCTAAACACAATCGATATCTTTGTAGTTATAAGTGCGATTTTGTCGCCATACCGGGACTCAGGCCCTGGAGCGAAAGACGCTGCACTCCGTGGTTGTCTCCTCCACAGTGGAGATGGACACGGGGGACCAGGTACTTGAAAGGGTCAGGGCGGCGGTGGACGCGAAGGAAGGCTGGGTGCGGATAGAGCGTGTCCGAAAGGCCAAGGACAGAAAAGTTATTATGGGGTGCGCGACTGAGGAGGAGAGGCGGAAAGTGAAAGAAAGATTGAGGCAGGCCGGGGAGAACCTCGTCGTCGAGGACGTGAAGAACAGGGACCCGCTTCTGGTTCTTAGGGACGTGCTTGCGGTACACAGTGACGAGGAGTTACTGGGGGCCCTTAGGAACCAGAACCGGGAGTTGTTTCGCGGCCTCGAAGACGAGGACCACCGTATGACGGTCAGATATAGGAAAAAGTCCAGAAATCCACACGTGAATAGCGTTGTGCTCAGTGTGTCCCCTACGATCTGGAGGCGCGCGCTCGGGGAGGGTAAGCTCCGCATAGACCTGCAACGAGTGCGCGTCGAGGACCAGACGCCTCTGGTGCAGTGCGCGCGCTGCTTGGCTTTCGGGCACGGGAAACGCCTGTGCTCGGAGCCGGCAGATCTCTGCAGCCACTGTGGCGGTTCGCATCTACGGGTTGACTGCCCGGAGAGGCGAGACGGTGCAGTGGCCGTATGCGTGAACTGCGCCAGAGCCAAACTCGGGGCCACTGGGCACAACGCTTTCAGCAGCGAATGCCCAGTGCGCAGGAAGTGGGACGCATTTGCCAGAGCGGCAGTTGCATATTGCTAAGGTTGTCAATGCGCCCACTTCCTGCTACATAGTGCGTATGGGTTCGACACAACCAGATAGCAGCCGCATTGAGCGAACCGCTGGGGTTGGCTCAATGATGGGTATTAACTGGAGTCACTTTCATGAGAAAGTGGCTGCAATTATGATGTATCGTGAGTCAACTTTAGTGGAACCCTCAAGTTGTGTCGAACCCCAAAACACTATATTGTATATTAAGTATACAAATATGAGTGATCACGTAGTGGTACACGCATAAAAGTGAGGCATAACAAAAATTGGATAAAAGAGGATGAAATAATATATGCAAAGAAAAAATTTAAGTTTAAATAAAAAGAAGAAAAAACAAGAAATTTTAATTAATAGTATAGAGTTATTAATAGTATAGTAGTAATCATTTTAATTAATAGTACTATACGTAGGAAAACTTCAGACAGATTCAAATATTAAATAGAACATGATATTATATCAAGAAACAAACAAAATAGTAAAAGAACTCAAGTAAGACTAAATAAGAATGATAAATTAAAACCATTAGAAAAATTGACCGTCCATAAATGTGGTCTCTCCGGCCACACGAAAAGCAATGAAGGAAAGCAGTGCAATAAGGTCTCTGCAAATACAGCAGAGGGACACTGGCAGGGCAGGAGTGGGTTTTAGTGGGTTCGAGTCCCACACTACCTCGACTGTCTCATGGTCTCCGTGAGACGGTGAGACAGCCGAGGTGTCCGTGGGGATTTCCCACTCCTGCCTCAACAAAAAAAAAAAAAAAAAAAAAAAAAAAAAAAAAAAAAAATCCCTAAACACAACAGGTTTCATTAGCACGTAACGTTAAAAAAAATGTTGTCAAAATACGCATTGCAAGGGCCACTAATTGCACCTCCCTACAAGGGTATAAAACGGGCGACCCGGGTTAAATGTGGGTCATTCGCTATTCAACCTTTGAAGTGAACACACGTGAACAGCTACAGCAAGAAAAATACCCCAGAAGATGGATACCACTGCAGATGAAGCCGCTCAAGTCATTGCACTACTGCAATCAGGGATGCGGCAATGTGATGTTGCTCGGCAACTGAACTTGAGTCGTTTTGCCGTTCGACGAGTGTTCCAACGCTTCCAAGAGACTGGTGGCTATATCCGAAGACGTGGATCTGGAAGACAACGGTGCACATCGGAAAGAGACGATCGCTTCATTGTTTCGACGTCTTTACGTAATCGGTTCTCCAATGCTGTTGAGCTGCAACAACAACTGCTATCAGCTCGCAGAACTTCTGTAAGCGTCTCCACGATTAGAAGAAGAATGCGGGAGAAGAAAATTGCAGCTCATAGGGCTGCTACAGGGCCAAAATTGACTGCACAGCATAGGAGAGACCGGTTGCAATTTGCCCGTGACCATGTGGATTGGACAATAGACCAATGGAGGGCTGTGCTCTTCTCGGATGAGACGAGGGTGTGTCTTTTCTGCAACGACAGGCGTCGAAGAGTGTATAGGAGGCAAGGTGAACGATTCGCACAAGCCTGTATTCAAGAGACAGTGGAATACGGGGGTGGCTCGTGCATGTTCTGGGGCGGCATGTCAATCGACGGTAAAACGAACCTTGTGTGTGTTTCTCGGACTGGAAGTGCTCGCGGGCAAGGGTCGCTGACTGCTGCTCGGTACATAACAGAGATCTTAGAGGAGCAGGTTGTCCCTTATGCGGGTTTTGTTGGCAGTGGGTTCACGTTAATGCACGATAACGCCCGCTGTCACACCGCTTTAATTGTAAGAGACTACCTGCAAGAAGTTGGAATCCCTGTTATGCGCTGGCCGGCGCGAAGTCCAGACCTAAACCCTATTGAGCACCTTTGGGATGAACTGAAACGGCGAGTACGGGCACGTGATCCTGCCCCTACCACTCTCCAAGACCTCCAAGATGCCGTCGTTGCAGAATGGGACAACATTCCTCAAGAGACTGTTGTCACATTAATTAGGTCCATGAGAGAACGCATGGAAGCAGTCATCAGGGCTAGGGGGGGTAACACTAGGTTTTAAGTTGTTTTTAAGGACTTTGTTGTAATTTTTGCTGATAAAATAAAATTTAACTTTCATAATCATTTGCATTAGCTTGCTTTTTTTTATTCCCTGGTAAACAAAAAACCAAATCCATTGATTTATACTGAAATTTAAATAAATTGCCTTTCCAATGATACCTTATAGTCATAATTATGTCTACCATTGATTAATAGTAGGGTATCGAACCGGGAAATCCCGGTCCCGAAAATCCCGGGATTTCCCGGTTCTTGTAATATATTTTAAGTCCCGGGAAGTGCAACAGAGAACCGGGAAATTCGGGATTTTCGGGACTCAGAAAAACAGTATAAATATTTTTTTTAAACTTGTAAATTCTTTTATAGAACAAAAGAATCAAATTGGGTGTAAGGTATTTATTCACTTCGTCGTTATATACGGGATAACATGTTCAGATACAGGTGTGGTTGACAGAGAAGGTTATATCTCGAAAGCCTTTGACAGGGTCTCGAGACAAAAAGCTTTCTTGCTTTTGGTATCCCAGTTGATTTTTCTAGCTGGATATCAGACTTTCTTAGTAAACGATCAATCAGAGTAGTCGTTGATGACTGATCCTTTGAGCTTTTGGTTATTGACTCTGGAGTTCAACAGTTATCTGTTTTCTTTGCAACTCTTATTTTGCTGCACATTTCTTACCCACTTCAGCCTGGTATTGTTGGATAGGTAGATAACAATACTGTTTCAGTGACATACTTGCCCACTGCAAAATCCAGTGGAGATGAAGTTCATTGCTTCAGATAGACCATGGTAGAGCGAACAGATTTGATACTTAGTATCCCAGTGACCGAACAAGAAACTTCTCTCTTTTAACGCCATCAACATACAGGCGTATATTTCCTTAGTGAAGTAGGAGTAAATCGAAACTACATCTTTTATAGAGTAATTTGGACCAACTCCTATTTTTCCTGTTTCTGTAACTGATGACCTTGAGCTTCTGGGCATGGAGCTGACATCCAGTGTCAACTTTGACGTGGGCATCCTAAATAGAGTGAAGCGATACCTTACACCTGGATAGCCTATGTGCAAGCCCATTTCTGCATAAGGTGATTGCGTCGTAGTAGCCCGCGAAATTAAAATTTTCTTATGTTTTTTCTTACGGAGTATTGCAGCAACCTTACTCAACTTAATCATTGGGATGGCTCAGATAAATACAACTTACTGCACTAGACCCAGGGGAACGCAGAGCTTCTTAGACTAATTGGCAACGTGAAACTGGTGAATGGTTACTCTACAGCTTAGCTCATCTCATCGACGCAAGGTTACCCTCTTTTCGTTTTTTTTTTTTTATTGTGTTTGCTCGTGGCTAAGATGAGACCTAAAATAGGTCGAACTCATGAATTCTACAACCTCTTTTCACCGGCCTACTTGCATTACATCTAATGTCCAGTATTGGACATCTAGATGAACTGCAAGTTTCCATCCATTTAAATTATTATAGTTAGTACAGTTAGAGTGAATAGATTTGCCACCTCTGAATAGAAAAGAAACCCATGTCCATGAGGCCGACGAATAAGTTGGTTGTATGATTTTAATCAGAATAAATACTATGCCCTAAAGTTATCTTATTATTTTCATTGTTTTCTAATGCCATGGAAAAAATACATTTTTGTCCCGAAAGTCCCGAAAATCCCGGGATTTCCCGGTTCCTTGGACGCCAGTCCCGAAAATCCCGGGACTTCCAACAAGGACCGGTTCTCGATTCCCTAATTAATAGGTTTAAAATGACTTTGAAGGGAATTCTTAAAGTGGTGCGATTTTTGTGACGCCGAGTGTAGTTTCAACCAATGAAATAGCTTAAATCTAGTTTTAAGTAATGCTTGAGTATTGAGTGAATGATGTTCTGTTATACTGCCTAAGTGACGGTTTTTAGGATCAGTAGCAGGTCACTGATAACTAAGTTAAATCCAGAGTTGGTATTAAAGTTTAAAAAAAATTGTGCGACCGTAGTTGCTCCAGATTTTATTATTTTTTCAAGGGTAACGACCACCGCGAGACTTTGTCGGCAACAATCGTGGATATAACTCTACACGTCCGTCCACAATATGCAACCCCAAAAATAACTTTACTAAACATTTTGAAATATACTCATTAACGCATGCGTCGCGAAATTCAAAGATTTTCTGCGGAAAGAAAAATGTGAACCTGCGACCTTCGGATTCAGTTCATCCGATGCTCTTACCAACTAAGCCACCGAGGTTCTTACCTACGAGAGTCGAATTTTTCAAATCATTCGGTGACGTTCAGCGCCAATATCTATTGTAAAATATTTTTGGGTAACTTTACTGCACTAACGGGCAAAAATATGGAAACACATAGGTACCTAATTCGAATTGATCCGCGAAACCTTCATAAATAATGGCGTGATTTGAATGAATTTGGTATAAATTTAAAGCAGATTTAAAGTTAATATTTTGAACCATTTTTAACTACTTATTTGTTAAGATCGGACGCAATCAGAGTAAGTGATTCCATACTTCTGCTCGCGAGGGTACTAAGAATAATTCACAACTGATAGATTATTATTTATGTTGAGAATTTCATCGAAGTTTTTCATCATCAACAGTTTTTTTCAACACACAGAGTAAGGTAACATACTGACGTAGCACCTTAGTTGGTGTAGTACGACTTGACCTATAAAATTCATGGTCAATGCGACCACGCATTCGTTGTATTACATGTTACATAATTATTATTATGGATTATTATCACAGTTACCTGTTTCACCAGTATGATATTCAGTGTAGACTTGGTGGCATAATTACATAAACGAAAGTCTTTTTCGCGCGTACGTAAGCAGAATAGGTACTGTAAAACGCCATCTTATTTTTGTGGGTGGAACTTAAAATGACTACTCCAGCCCTGGGTGTAGCGGTAAGGACTGTCAGATCAGATCTCGACTCATACTCGTACTGACTAAAACCCTATCCTGGAGCCTTACCACGAGCTCTTAAGGTGATTGCTTCGATGTAGCCCGCGAAATTCAAATTTTTTTACGTTTTTTGCAATTTGCAGGCCAGTGACATGTTGTAACTTTATAAATATATGTGTTGCGGTAATAACAAGTATAATTTTAAATATAAAAATTATCAAAAAATTCGCTCCATCAGCTCTCACATAGAAAAGGTGCATCGTAGTTAGATTTCGGAGATTTTAACATGATGCACCTTTTCTATGTGAGAGCTGATGGAGCGAGTTTTTTGATAATTTTTATATTTAAAATTATACTTGTTATTACCGCAACTCATATATTTATAACTAGCGACCCGCCCCGGCTTCGCACGGGTGCAATGGTGATACTAAATACACTACAGAAAAACTGCGCAAACGGTACGTCCCGCAATTTTTAAATCTGTAATATCTTCGAAAACATTCACTTAAATCATACGGTGTAAAGGGCCATATAGATCTATATAAAATGAACAATGTATTCAAGGTATTTAATTGGTTAAGGACTAATGCTCTATTGGTTAAAATCGCTTCGAAAATTAGCCATTATTTGTCGTAAAAAGGAAATGACAAAAAAAAGTTATTGTGGGTTATCCATAAGAGATAGACATATACCGTCACGGACTTTTCTGTAGACCTCTTCAATGTGTACAATACTTAGTACATTATTTTGATAAAACTCGTAGGGTTCAGCCCGCGTTTGCAATGTAAGCGGAAAAAATGTAATTATTTACGACATCACATTAGAAATCTCAAAAATAACAGTACTTCTCCACTATTTAATGGATATTATTATACATATAAACCTTCCTCTTGAATCACTCTATCTATCAAAAAAAACCGCATCAAAATCCGTTGCGTATTTTCAAAGATTTAAGCATACAAAGGGACATAGGGACAGAGAAAGCGACTTTGTTTTATACTATGTAGTGATAGTGAAGCTACAACATGTCACTGGCCTGCAAATTGCAAAAAACGTAAAAAAATTTGAATTTCGCGGGCTGGTTGGAGCATCCCCCGCGATCCAGTTTAGGCTGTGGAAAAGAGATAGAGCTATACAAGTTGTCTAGCGCCATCTCTTTCCCACAGCCTAAACTGGATCGCGTGAATGAATGAACTCAAGTTTCAATTGCATTTTACGTTCGGAGGTAATCTCTCCAACCCGGCTGCAAGCCTTACAGATTATGCGATAGTATTTTTTGTTTCCACAAATAACATAGTGGTTAATTGATATGGGTTTACTCTTGACTCTAGTCCAGGTCAAAAGTGACAGCGACAAAGCCTACGATGGAGCGAGCTTACCCAGAAGAAGCCTGTTCACTCTAATGTATAAAGGAGATAGCCCACTTTCCCTATATCTTGGGGCCTACATGTTACAGTCATGAAATTGGTGTTATTTTTTACGATAATACACCTAGTATTATGTCACTTAATTTCAATGAAATTGACAGTTTGTATTCTGAGATTTTTGAATTTGAAAGTATGGCTAAAGTGAGGTTAGAAAATGGATTAAATCACAAGCAACAATACAATTAAATTAGAAATCATTCTTATTTAACTGGTCTGATACAATTACAGTCACTGGTAATCGCTTTACATGTAATTATAACCGAAACCTGATATTTTTGTAGTATGTATCTACCTAGATCATGTTTTCAAAAATACACTAATAAGATTGCAATAATGTCAAAGATTAATTGTAAACATTTTTATTAATAAGGTTTATGATATTGTGTTTGCAATGGTCTGGCTAAGAGTATAAAAGTCTATACCGTACAGTTAATGTACACATAACTTAGCAACACTTGGGTGCCTACCGGGACTGAAAATAAAAAGGAACACAGTTTTTCTATATTTAATGTATTTTGTCATTTAATCATCTTCATAAACAACTAAGTAATATATTGTCAAGAAAGTATGAAGGAGGTGATTATGTGGTCTTGATACCTAGCTCAACTCAAATACCATCTATGGACATAATGTGTGCATAACACCCTACTGTGCGCCTGCCAACAATACAATTACAATAATATTGCAAGATGCTTGCCTTTCAGTTAGAGAGCTTCAACATGAACACATTCACCGGCGCAAGCACAACAAATGACAACAAAGCGAATGAATTGACGTCGAGTATAATGGTGAACGCACATCTAGCCGCACCGCAGTCCCCGCATTACGAATTCTTTGTATGAAGTTCTATGAAACCTCGCACACTTACCCGCATCGCAGTAGCCGCAGAATCGGTAAGAAAACGGACTGCGGAGACTGCGGTGCGCCTAGGTGTGCGTTCACCATAAGTTCATGTTTAAGGTGAACGCAGACCTAGCCGCACCGCAGTCTCCGCAGTCCCCGCAGTCATCGTTTTCTTACCGCTTCTGCGGCTACTGCGATGCGGGTGAGTGTGCGAGGTTTCATAGAACTTCATACAAAGAATTCGTAATGCGGGGACTGCGGTGCGGCTAGGTCTGCGTTCACCTTTAAAAAACAAATGAAAAAATACTTGACATATGTTTTCAAACCTGACACAATGTCTTTTTAGCCACGTATCCATACTTAGCTAGTGAGAGTTTGTACTTATACAATAAAATGCATTTTTCACAGTTTTACAACTGTATTTTTTTTTTCTTTTTTGTGTTTTCGTTACATGATAAAATGACGATAATTTTGCAATACAATAATTGACTGTAACGCCTAGGCCCAGATATGGGCATTCTCCTTTCTTCCTGCTCAAGTTCATATCTTATTATTCGTATAATCCTAAGTTTTTATGACTATACCCATAGAACTCTCCTCAAATATCTACCGTAAAGCAATCAGACCAAAGTAGCTAGCTATGCACCTACTTTTGCCTCCTACGCAAACATATTTTTATAAATTCTCTCAAGGCAGTTGAAGTGGTAAAAACGGCAACATATTATGTATGCAACAAAACAACTGCAGCGTTATTTATAAATGCTAGTGATATAAGCCCCTAAAATTAGTCAATGATGAGTTACAATCTACAAATTCTGCTAAATTTTTAGACAGATGTGTTGCTGGAAAGTTTGTTCCGCCATATAACTTCCCATTAGCACACGTAGCATGACCAATTCTATCTCTATTCTACCAAAAATAGACAAAGTTATTTCTATACAATTCAACATTTTATTTGTGCGAGCATAGCGACCCGTAAACGATTAAAAATAGGAACAATTCTACATTTTAATATGACACTTTTCAGGGTTTACTTTACATACACTTTGAATATCTGACGCGCTCGAGTAACTTTTTTTTTTGGATTTTCTGAACATAATCTTTCAAATCCAGTAGGTCACCATGACGCTCGAGTAACTGCAAAAGCATCCTCGCCTGCCCTACAGTAGCGAACGAGCGTTTTGCTGTCTTGTGTATGACCTCGTGACGATGTTGTTACCATAAAAGCACCTATGTTCGTTACTGGGTATCCAATTGATGACAGCCAATCGTTCTTAAAAAGCTGATTCTCAATTTAAATAAATGCCATTTGATATAACCGAAATCTCTTCCATTTTCCAGGTGGTGCCAAGAAGTACAGTGGCATTGGCGACTGCGTGAAGAAGACAATCAAGTCACATGGAGTGTTCGGTCTATACAGAGGCCTCAGTGTCCTCGTCTACGGCTCTATTCCCAAATCCGCCGTCAGGTAAGCTGTTCTTTCTTATGAATAACGTCTTTCTGTTACTTCTGTGGGAGTGATTTTGTGAAATAAAACTGAAGTAGAACAGGATCAGTGACCAATGAGCGTGCACGGTATCAAATTGAATCGTTTGGTGGTAGGACTCTTACTGAGATCTGTCTTTGGATCGGTGAGCAACGTTAAGCATAGCTTGTCTATGTCTAGGTCTGTAAAGCAATTCTTGCTGAAGTTTATCTGTGGATAAGTCTATTGAATCTTTAGTATCAGTATCAGTGACTAAGTCGAGTTGTTTCCTCCTTCTGCGAAGCAGTAATGCTCGCGAAGGAGGAGGCGGGCCGCGAGCGAGAGAGGACAGTGTCCTCCCTCCGCCCCACCCGCGGTGGTAGACGCCCACGGCGACGGACGTCGCTAGATGATCTCCGGCCACCGTAGGCGTGGCATGCGGGCAGCGAGTAAAGGGCAACTCGCTGCCCGACCATGGACCATGCCCGGGTCGACGGCGCGTTGTGTCCCACGCGCGCCTCAAAGAGCGTCAGCATAATGACGGGGCCCCCCTCTCAGAGGGCCAAAGCCTGCCGGGGTCGCGGGATTATTTCCTTACCGGAACAGAAAGGGCTATTGAAGGACACCGTGGATTTTAGTCAGTAAAAGTCTGACAGTCCCTGCCGCCCTGCCCGGGGTTGGAGGACTCATTTAATTTAATTTTAATTTTTAGGACTAATTCAAGCTTAAAAAAAAAAAGTCGAGTTGCTTATTTTGATGTAGCACATGCATGCAAAAACCGTCTTTACAGACATAAAATTTAACACAAAAAATTGAACTAGGTAACCCATTTCCTTAAAGACGTATTTACAGCAATTACAGCACTTCAGTTAAACAATTACATAATGTCCCAATCTGATAGTTATATAGATAGTACTGATGTCGTCAAGTAGGACATACTGCTTCCAGTCGTACAACTGACAGTCGTACGACTGACAGTCGTACTTGTAGTCGAACCAGGGGAACAGATTAGCTAGGGGCACAAAATAAGAATTATGACAGCACGACTGGACAGAGTCCCTATTTCCAGTGTGATGTCAAAACTCATCATTTAAAAATAATAGGATGTAAGCTTCACCCTAAATCCAGTTACTTTCTTACGAGCCCGTTTCTTCGTCCCCTGATGGGGATCTTAGCTTGTTGCGCTTTGTAACATCGCACGTCAAATTTAATGGAGCTTATTTGCACCGGGAAGTGTATATATCATAAAGTATCCAAAGATGGATCGCATTTATCAACGCTACAGCACTTGCGGTCGAACTATAACAATAACATCTCAACTCAACCAAAATAAACTGAACTCGAAATATTTTACTCAAATGTGCAGAGATTATGTAAGCGTAAGATAGGCTTGTTTGTAAAGCAACCGCGCCAGATAAGATAGCGTCTTAAATATTACGCTATCCTGTTTTTATTATTATACGTGACGGGACCTATACCACATCGCATATACCTATATGCGATGTGGTATAGGTCCCGTCACGCAGAAAGCTAAAGAGTACCCCCCTATCTCTCATCATACTCGTTTCTGATGAGTAGTGATACTTTGTCAACTTCCAATGAAGTGATTTACAACCAATTCACCGCTATCATCTGATACTGGTGGCAAACAGAATTGAACCTATCACAGGTCTCCAGTGTGCGACTGGATGCCGACCACCAACTC
The DNA here is from genome assembly GCA_954870645.1 of Agrotis clavis. Lineage (NCBI taxonomy): Eukaryota > Metazoa > Arthropoda > Insecta > Lepidoptera > Noctuidae > Agrotis > Agrotis clavis. The sequence continues at coordinate 17,829,410 of OX940939.1, forward strand.
AGGTAGACTAAAGTCTGGTAGTTCGTCTGCGTTCTAACCAGGGATGCCAGCGAGCCAATTCTCTGCAAGAACGGAAAGTCCCAGGCGATGCCTCTGGTGTTGCAGGCGTCCATAGGCACCAGTCATTGATTTACCAACGGCTAAGGTAAACGTTTCTCATCAGGCAGGCCGTATGCTTGTCTGTATTGCATACAAAATGTATGTTTTACAAATGGTAGCATAGCATTTTAGTAATAAACACAATAAAAAAAAAACACTAAAACTGTAAAATAAACACTCACGAGCAATAGTATGAAACCACTTGGAATTGCTCCGGATAGCACCAAAAAATGATTCCATACTTTTGCTCGCTAGCACAGTATTAATGAGAGAAAAACTGCAGTGTTTACAAATTAAGATTCCATGAACCAATTAATGAACTTTAATAGAAAAAATGCTGCACTTTATTCCCACACAACTGACAATACCATTTCCATTTGATTCGGCCAGTTTTAGGTCAAATCAATAAAGGGTCGAGAACCACGTGGCGATTGAGGGAGACAGTTTTGAGTAACCCCATTTGATTCAGACAAACATTAGGCACTTTCGATGTGACCGCATTTCAGTTTCAACTTTATCTTGTTTTGATGATAACTTATCAAGAAATAAATAATGCCGTTATATCTTGTCAAATAATAATGACCAACAACATTGTGAGGCGTCAACATCACTACTTAACAATTTTATTTAAATTTTATTCAAGTAATTTACAATTAGTGGGTAATCCTTACTATAGTAGGGGCGGCGAGGAAGGGATTTGTGTTGTGACTCGAGCGTGTCAGATTATTATAGGGGAGAATCCTTGCACCCTTTAATGTACCTGTACCAAATATCAACCCTTAATATTGTGGGGTTTGTTTGGGAGAACCCGTCAGATTAGTAAAAAAAAATCGATCCGCAAAAATACTCGAGCGCGTCAGATTAAGAAAAGGTAGATTAATTACGTTCAGAAGAGTGTATACAAAGAGAATTAAACCACTTGAGAGCTCATAGACCGATTTCGCCTAGGCACACGACTCACCACTGCGGGTCGGGGGACGAAGAAAAAACAGCGGTTGTGATTGGCCGTTGCAACAATGTCAGGACGAATGTTCCAAACATAGTGATGCACAAGTCAGTTTTGCCACAAAACCTAATATCGATAAAATCGAACATAACGATGTCTGCTTATTCTTTTTTTTTATTAACTAACTTTATTTAAATTAATGCTAAAATTAAATCAAGGTTAATTAATAAATAAAATCGTAAAAAAAATCAAAAGAAAAAAAATTGCGCCTAGGTTGGACGATCCTCCTGTACGAGACAATTATTTTAAAATTAACTTACAACGAGGACATTATCATAGGAAGTTCCAGGTACGTTATGATCATCAAATTTGCATTTCTGGGAGGGTATTTGATGGTAAGTTTGTCCTATTTATTGATACTAAATCCTGTAATTATACATCAGGCATTAAATATTGTAACAATGCGGCCTAGTAGGATCACGAATCACGTCTATAAATATAATAAATTAACTTACTTGTGAGATATTTAGATTGGAAGGCCCGGGTTAATAAAATTAGAACCATGTATAACCTACATAGATCAGCCGTCTTATTTTGTAAAGCCTGTAAATTATAAAGTTTTTATTTTACATGTACATACCTACATTTTTTTTTTCTAAAAACGTACAAAATTTAACTGAAATATGTAAAATAAAACTTTTTCAAAAAAAATGTAACCGCCTTCAAAAACAACCACAAAAAAGTGTAAAATAATCTACAAAATAACTTTTCTTTCGGAAGTCGGTGCCTTTGTTTTTTTTCTTTTCATTGTCTTTTTAGCCACCGACTTCCGAAAGAAAAGTTATTTTGTAGATTATTTTACACTTTTTTGTGGTTGTTTTTGAAGGCGGTTACATTTTTTTTGAAATTCAACCCGAATTCTTGTCAAGAACATTATTCTCTTACATGTGCACTAGAATTTTGTAATCCTTCGCACCAGTACTTACATCACTCATGTACACATTAAGCTAATAAAATTCCATATCTCAAAAATTACTGAACCGATTTTGATGAAACTTGCAGTATTCTCTTAGTTAAATGATACCTAGTACAACAAAAAAAGAATTACTTAAATCGGACTTGTAGTTCCGGAGATATGCGAACACAAAGTAAATCAATCGATGCCTACTCCTTACTGTTAAGGAGTTGTACCTTCCATCATCAGGTCATCCACCTGAGATGATGATTATCAGATGCAAATACTTGAACAGCTTTAGAAAATATATGAAAATGGTACTATGTGCCTATAAAATTTGAAGGTTGCCCTCGATTTCCCTAGGATCCCATCATCAGATCCTGACCTGGTGATCATGGGACCAATTGGAAAGTATACCCTTTCAAACAAAAGAAAAAATTTCCAAATCGGTCCAGGCGTCTTCGAGAAATCGGGGAACATACATAAAAAAAAAAAAAAAAAAAAAAAAGATTCCGACGAATTGAGAACCTCCTCCTTTTTTTGAAGTCGGTTAAAAACATACTAAAACAGGCAAAAACAGAGTCGGTGTTGCTGAACTAAATAAACGGCGTCGGTTCTTTAGGGTTTCAAAGCAATCTTCCGTGAAATGCCTTGAACAAACAACGCTATATTTTTTTGGAAACCAATTTTCCTTGTTGACAACATTGATTCACTTTTCTTTCACTTCTGGAATATTTGGAAATCTAAAATGTGAACATTAAGTAACGTTACTTTTTTACAGTTAGGGAACATCGTTATTTTTATCGACAATATTTTAAAGACTTAGTTTCGAAGTTGTCACAACACTACAGCAATGCATCTGTCTCTTTCTATTTATGCCTACAGATAGAAAGGGACACACTTATTGAAAATACCTAGTGAGTGTAAGGGACTTTTCAAAAAGACATCAACGCGGTGTACATTTTGTGTGCCTTAAACGTAAACAACCAGTTTAGCTTGAGCCCTGCAATTATTCATAATATTATCAAATTATAAATAAATTTTACTTACCGATGGAAAGTTATGCCATCCTTTTTATAGCTGGATGTTCTAGACGATTTCCCACACCATATTAATTGAACAAGAACTCATAATTAATTTGATATTAAGCAGAAATATTTAAAAATGTTATCAAAATAATCGCGTGTGGAGAGATCCATTAACTGGTCAAAACTAAAATGGTCAGTCATATTTTCATCTAATATAAGTGCAATTTCACTGATGTGTCGTGAGCCTGAGTCGCCCGTATGAGCAGTCAAGAGGCTTTACTGTCATTGAGTGTATATCTCAATAATCTGACAATTTGAGCATGGCATTTGGAAATGAGCGAGTCCTGAAGTTGTAAAACAAAAACGTAACGCCTGCTCGATTTTTATAGCAATCAACGTTCCGTCCAATTAATTTTTATTATTTGTAAGGCGTTTTCGTTTTTGGGTCTTCAACCGCTTGTTACGGACAACCCCCTCGAATTAATCGTCAGATTAATATGTAATGGTAATCAGAAATATAAAGCGCGTTTACACTGTAAATGGCTGACGCGCTCGAGTACTTCTTTACAACTGTTTTTTTTTACAGTTTTAAAAATGTTTACACGCTCTCCCCCCACTAAAATAGAAACATTGTCAGAAACTTTTTTCTTTTTAAAACATAATCTTTCAAATCCAATAGATTGCCATGGCGCTCGAGGAACTGCAGATTTAGCATCCTCGGCTCCCCTACTACTATGGAATCGAACCCGCTGATTTTGGAAAAAAATATGAATATTATTACTACCCAGAATATGATCCTTATTCTTTATTAGCAACACTAGGTATCATATGGTGTAATAATACAGCATGGTGTTTTTTTTTTTCAAAATCAGTGGGTTCGATTCCTGGCCAGGATTATTGATTTTTGTAAAATCCAATGGTGCAGTTTTAGTTTTCAACAAAATCGGCCTCGAGACTTCTTTCAACATTTTTCGATATTCCTCATATCATACTTTCTGATATAGCCATCCACACCCAGTTGAAAAATTCACCATATATAGTCTTAAACTCATTATTAACATAATTTTAAAGGAGGATACTTTAACCCGGTGCGGGTGAAACCTTTGCTTGGCATAAGCTAGTAATCAAAATAAAATACAATTCAAATACTGCAAAAACAAATCATTCCTAACAAAAAATTATGAAATAACGAAATGCAAATACAAAACATCGTTACCTAGTAATTAATGAGATTACAAACTAGTTAGTAAAATGCCGTTAGCGTAAATGAACTGTACGGAATCATTATTTATTTACAGGCTATTTTACCATAAGATAGTATCGCTGCAAATGAGAGCAAATCGGAAAATAAGCATGAATTCTAAACATGTCAGAATTATCGTTGATGCAAAAAATCTGGTTTTATGGAAAATTGTCACATGGGGGATTTGTTATCTCCTTATTAGAGCAAAACGATATAAGAAACATTAAAAGACACGTGCCGGATTAGCCAATGGCCATTGCCAATTGTATTTAGTCAACTTGCCGCGGCGTTGCTGCAACTATGGTGCTTCAGCCTGGGCCGTATTACAGGCTTGTTCCAGTGAGTGAACGAGATGGCGCTAGACGACTTGTATAGCTCTCTCACTTTCACTCACTGGAACAAGACTGGTTTAAAACGTCATAACACGGCCGTAGCGGGCGAAACGCAGTTCTGCCGCGACTTTTTTGCTCGGTATGTAATCTCATATAAACATCATGGAGACCAGTATGTGTCAATAAATCCCTTTTCTTTCTTTTAGTGCTGAGACAGCATCTTTCTTTAGCTTGCGTCCCAGCAATGGTAATGATTGATTATGCCTCTTCATGTCAAAAATGGAAGAAAAAGTTGATTTCTTGTCTATCATATCTGAGAACTTAGAAGCTTTTATCTGTTTGTTTGTATATTGATAAAGTTTCACTGTGACATCAGATATTTTTGACTGATGAAGCAAGAGTATAAGTTGACAAACTCGTGATTGGTTTTCTACATTCTGTAAAGTCGATTCTTCCGCCAGCAAAACCCTTTTCTAAGGTGGTCATGCTACTTGTGCTGGGACATAGGCCTCCTCTCTGTATCACGTGATCTTCATAATACTACATAACACTTGTAGTCAATTAATTACCTACGCCACTAGATATCAAATTGCTGCTGATATTGATATAATATTTACAACCTTGACCTTATGTTGACTTTGCTACTTTGTGTTCTATTTGTGACAATACGATAAATTAATATTTCCTTAGTAATAGACCTAGGCTCCAAAATATAATATCTATAGTAATTTCACCAAGCCAATTTCGAAAAGGAGGACTTTCTTAATTGCTTTGAGTTTGTTCTTGGCCTCAATCTAGCCCAGCAAATATGACAGTTAATATTGAGCAAGCTCACATAAAAGGAACTGAAACTCCTAAGCACTGACGCACGGAACAGTCGGAACACAGTAGAAACTATTTGGCGCCGGACTCAAGATGGTGATCGTGTCGGAGGTGGCCCAGTTCCTCGCCACCTACCACCACTATTTACAGGTAGCGTCCGGCTCCGTGTACTGCGAGGAGATGGATGCCACGCAACCCAAAAGAATTTGGGAATTTCTTAAAAATAATTGCTCAATCAACTTTGCCATCGTCTGTATTAAACAAAAACCAATGAAGAAATAAAGTAATGCAGTTATTATTATTCGAAACAGGTTAGAAATGGGTTAGAAACAAACACATTTATTGCTAACACGTGCTACTTTGAAAACAGGTAACTATGCAACTGCGACCTTAGCCATTTCGCAAAAATTTAAAATAGAGACAATCCATCCATTCATCCGTGCATAATAATAACTGATGTCCTCAATCCATCAAACTCACAGCGGAGTACCAGAGCTACATAGCAACACAGTAGTTCTCGCATTTCTGGAGTATGGTAAACACAAACAACAAACTTTGGCTTTTTTTCATCCATTGAGAAAAGAGACAATCTATCTATGATGACTATCCATGCATAATGCGAATAACTCATGTTCCCAATCCATCAAACTCACAGCTAAAGTACCAGGGCAACATAACACAGTAGCTCCCATTTCCCTAGTCTAATCTATCCGAGTGAAGTCGACACTTATATCTCACGTTACCGCAAAGTGAAGCATTTGTCTGATAACGACAGTTCATTGTGTCACTTAGCTGAAGGTTGATGCAGATAAACAGACTCAATGACATTCAGGACATTGCGTTGCGAAGAGAATTTTACACGGATTGAGTTGGTCTTGAATTTAATCGTGTTTGCGGAAGATATTTCGGCGCTTGTGTTAACGTTTTGCAAAACACAGCTTACACAGGCGTGTTTCTTTTGCCAAACAAGACACGAAACACTAGAAAGTAGTTTTTTCTTAATTCTTATCCTGGATTATTTATAAAATGAGTCGAAATAAAGACAGTGTACTAATCTAATCGTCTGTGTCCACTGGGAAATATATAAATGCATAATTTTCCTAAAAAAAAAATCAAATGCAGTTTCCTTATTTCTAGCTAATCAGTGTCTAGAATTCTCATTCTTTGCCCGCTCTCAATCACACAAAATAAATTGGGTTGTTTGTTATCTTCAAGATACAATTTATCTGTAGTTTCTTAAGCGATAAATAATTTTATCAGCGAAAGTGTCAAGTCAATCACTAGCATTTACTACACATTTTCTTCTTTACCTTTCTTCCTGAGAGCAGTGGTCAGTAAGAGTTGAAGGTCTTGGGTTCTCCCACACACCCAGACAGGTGCATTACTTTGTGGAATTAGCATTATTTCATCACCGTTGCTCAAAAAATGGTGAAGGAAAACATTGTAAGTAAACCGGGAAAAGCATGTCCTACAAAAATTCGAAGACAATATCCACCACTGGGCCCGAGAAGTGTATTACAGCTCACTCCTCTCCCCAGAGAGGAGGCAGCTGTGTCTCACCAGCAGTGGGAACATTATATATAAATATATATATTATAGGCTGATTATACTACAGTTTTCCTTATCAACCCAAGCCACAACACAATTAAGGCTTCAAAACTTACCAGAAAAGTATTAGGCAAACATAAACAAAAGGAACTAATATGTTGTTATCTTTACATGGTAATTAGCATGCATAAAGTGAAGAATCTTTTTATACGTATAACAGCACGTGACCGTTAAAACCGGATAGGAAAAATTTCGATTATATTTGTTGCGGTAGAACGATATAATTAGAACCGTAGTTAGCAGACGGGCAAAAATATTATGTTAAACAGTTTGTTTTAAGTCACTGTGCTAACCGGTGGCGACTGGTTTATTTAACAAAAACAAACTCGAGGTCAAACAGAATTATATAATTTTAAAGAGATTATAATATCGTGAGAGTTCCTGACATCTGCATTGCATAAGCCAGCCATCAATCTCACTCCGGCCCTATTTTAGGGAGCTATATGACCTCAATTTCTATACTATGGGATATAAGTAGGGTTTCTCAAATTGGATCGAGCTGTTGTATAGACGAGGAAAGTTTCCTCGTCTATACAACATGTTATTATTCAGAATTTCATCGTAAAAGCTTGCTAGGTATATTAATTAAATTAGAAGAGATTATACATAATTCAATTTAAAAAAGGACTGGCCAGGACATGGCTGCCGTACAATCTGTAGGCCAAAATAGCCTGAAATCCTGCATGGCCAAGAAAATTGTGACAGGTTACGAAGAAGATAGTGGACGCGAACTAGATAGATCCATCAGGGACCATGCGAAGGAAACATTTGCTCAGAATCAGGACAGAACATTCTAGAGAAAAAAAAAAGGTTGCACTCCAGGAGTGCCGGTAGAAGTGAAAACTTTTTTGTTACTATGTTTTATTTTTAATTTGAATGACGTCTTACTCATTTTCGATCAGGGTCACGTGACCCTGACGGTCACGTGACCCTGACGGTCACGTGACCCTGACGCGAGTTTTAAATTTTTTACCCATTACAGAAAAAGTGTACAACGCCGCTAAAGAAGTTTTCACTTCAAAAAAAAGGTTGCACTCCAGGAGTGCCGGTAGAAGTGAAAACTTTTTTGTTACTATGTTTTATTTTTAATTTGAATGACGTCTTACTCATTTTCGATCAGGGTCACGTGACCCTGACGGTCACGTGACCCTGACGGTCACGTGACCCTGACGCGAGTTTTAAATTTTTTACCCATTACAGAAAAAGTGTACAACGCCGCTAAAGAAGTTTTCACTTCAAAAAAACAGTTTTTATAGGAAAGTTGCTTGTTACGAAACTCGAGAAAATGGAGCATACCGAATATCGATGTCTAGAGGTGTGAAACCCGTCACCTACTCGATAATATATCTTACAACACAATACTATTGTTATACAACCTCGTTATCACTATTACTCAAATTCTATAGCAGTCAGTGTACTTGTTTGAGGAAAATTATTATGCAGTCCGGACTTTGCATGCCACGCTCAACCACTTTGATTACATAATATAAAATTTTATTAACAAGGGTACATCTTTATCTACTTTTTAGCAGCACTTAGGAGATAGTGAGTCAGGTAAATTGACAGTGAGTTATGCTAAAGTGCTTTTGGAAGCGTCCAAATCAAAAACTTAAAAGGCGGTGTAGTAACATAAAAAATTTACGATGAATTGACTAGGGCTGGCTCCCGATTTATGGTAGATTGACGAACCGGTAGTAGGGTTTCAGTAGTTAAGAATTTGACATATCCATCGGCTATTACCTCATATAGGCAGAAAAAAAAAATTGCTACTACTTTATATGAAGTTGGCGACACCAACTCCACATCCAATCAGCGCATTTTGCGTAAAAATGTGGTAGAAACTCGCTTATTGCATACACCTCGACCTCAAAACGTTATCAGCCAAAGCTCACTTACTTTTTTTTTCTCCCCAGATTCGGCGTGTTCGAACAAGCTCGTCTGTACATGGTGACGGAAGATGGCACACTCTCCACGACCGGCAAGCTGGCTTGCGGTCTTGCCGCTGGTGTCTCGGAGGCTATCTTCGCGGTCACTCCTATGGAAACCGTCAAGGTCAAGTTCATCAACGACTTGAGGCTTGAGAAGCCCAGGTTTAGGGGATTCTTCCACGGTGTCAGGACTATTGTTAGGGAAGATGGTGAGTACTTTGGAACTTTATTTAGTTTTGGAAATAGGAGATTGACCTGGATAAAAAACCTGAGCCTAATAAATATGAGGCAGCAATTTTTGGTCGGTTAAACGCTTTTTGTCTGAAAAATCTTCATTTAAACAATCCGTTTGTCCATTTAGAAGTTCCATAGATGTTCTATAAATGTTCAAAAGATGTCCAGGCTTGCATTAACAACTTTTCCATACGAAAAAGTTCGAATAAAACGCACAAATAGGCTGAATCTACTATTCCGAGCCTCGCATAGTGCATAAACCCGAATAGAGGGAGCGAAATAGGTCTTAAGATCCAACTCAACTTTTCTTGTTCCTCAGGTGTTGGAGGCCTATACAAGGGTGTAACCGCCACAGTGATGAAGCAGGGCAGCAACCAAGCCATCAGGTTCTTTGTGATGGAGTCTCTGCGGGACTGGTACAAGGGCGGAGACAGAGACAAGCATGTGCCCAAGTACATTGTGGCGCTGTTCGGTGGCTTGGCTGGTAAGTTGATACTTTGTTTTTAGCAACTGTCATTCCCAATGTCTTCAAAAAGAACTTTGTTCTCCGGGACTTGATTGCCTCAGCCTTTCACTCTCCTCTAAGTTTTATGAAAAAATTTGTATAAGTGTTGACATAACCTCCTTGCATAAATAAACATTAAACTGAAATGAAATGATGATCATCATCTCATTTCGTTATCTATAACATGTATGTATTTAGAAATATATAAGTATGTTTATCAGCTGTCTAGTACCCATAACACAAGCTCTGCTTAGCTTGGGACTAGATGGCGTTGTGTGATAGTTGTGGAATATTATTATTATTATTTCAGATCATTCTTGATTCTGGCTTTCTAGAGTGATTTAGGGGTAGTGCGGGTAGATTTTTATAAAGTTTTTCCCTTCAGGCAGTAACTGTTGTAATGATAGGCAGTCGTTCCATGTAAAAAACAAAACCGGCCAAGTGCATGTCGGGCCACGCACAGTGTAGGGTTCCGTAGTTGCCCAACAAAATACTTATGCGAACTAACTAAACTGATTCGCTGAATTTAATTTTAAAAAGAAGAATTTTCATAATCGGTCCAGGAGTCTTTGAGAAATCGGGGTCAATACATAAAAAAAAAGATTACGACGAATTTAGAACCTCCTCCTTTTTTTGAAGTTATTTAAAAATAGTTGACGATAAAAACCTACCTATCCCCAAAAAACATACCTATAAAAGCTGTAAAAATAAAGCTGACAAATTTACATTTGCAGTTGAAAAGCATGTTCTCCGATACATTTTGTTTAAGAAAATATGATATCCAAGTACATTTTATAAGTTGGTGGACTATTACTCGTAAAGTTGTAAAGCCTACTCAGTCATGATAATTTTCTTTTAAATTTCGTTATATATACTACCATTGTGAATTTTTTCACACCCCCAAACATAACCGTTTAGCTGGTAGAGGGGGGGGACACTCGAGTCGAGCAAAATTTAGCACTTTAAAGCTTAATATTTCACAAACAAATTTTTTCATCAAAAAATTGTTAATGGAAACTCACATTATTTTTTAAAGACCTATTTATTGATACCCCACACTAAGGGGTACGCGAGAAAGAAAAAAAACATCCCCACTTTACGTGTACAGGAGGTACCCTAAAAAAAAATATTTTTCGAGATTTTATTTTACCACTTTTTCGGCACAACAAATCCGTATATTTACACCAAATTACAGCTCTCTAGTACTGTGCGTCTCTGAGCTAAACTGCGGACAGACGGACGGACGGACGGACGGACGGACGGACATAGCGAAACTATAAGGGTTCCTTGTTGACTACGGAACCCTAAAAATTAAAGACTAGAAGCCGACTCCACCTTAGTTCGGAATGGCTATGCAGTTACAAGCAATTTTGTTTGCGAAGAATAATTTGCACTGCATTGGGTCCTTTAAAATTGTTCATTTGCTCAAAGGTTCGGTAGCGGCCAATTTGGTTATTGTTTGAAGATAAAACTATGTTAAATTCGACGATCAACTCCCGCGCAGATTTGTATCACTTTGTTCATAGAGTGTCCAGAACTAAGTTTATCTGTATAGGAAAGGTAAAAAAAGGCACGAACGCAACCATATCTTTTAAAAAGTGCATTAAAGAAGACCAGCTGGCCTACCATGTCATCTTAAAGAGTAGTTAGACTGTGGGAAAGAGACAGAGCTATACAAGTCGTCTAGCTCCGTCTCGTTCCCTGAGCGTAACAACTCATACTTTAAGACGTCATGATATGGCACCAGTTCTCTTCATCATATAAGACCTCTTTACAAACCTCCTCATTCCTTTCCTTACAGGTGCTGCATCAGTATTCGGCAACACCCCAATAGACGTGGTCAAAACTCGAATGCAAGGTCTGGAAGCCGCTAAATACAAGAACACTTGGGACTGCTTCATCAAGACCTGGAAGGCAGAAGGTCCCTTCGCCTTCTACAAGGGTACCGTACCCAGGTTATCTAGAGTCGTCTTTGACGTAGCCATCACTTTCACTATTTATGACTCGATCATGGATCTTTTTAACTATGTATGGAAGTAGTTAGTTCAGTCGATCGTTTCTCGTATGTAGGCATACATTTTCGAATGAGTCGGTTTTTGTTAGGTCGTGATGAAAATGAGGAGTAATATGAATTATGTTACTCGATGTTTTTTTTTATCACCAATCTGAAATAAAAAAAGTTATGTGGGAGTACACTCCCTCGCACACAGAGGCAGCTTATGTCCCAGCAGTGGGAACATGCTGATTGTGCTATGACTTAAAAGTCAGTTGCATCGTCACGACTTAATAAAAACTGACTCCTATATTATAAATAGGTTATGTGACGGTAGACTATAGAAAGTACTAGAAATTTTGCAATCCTCGATATACCAAATTACTTCTTAAATATTTGAGCACCTAACGACTATGCAGACTCGCATTTCATAATGACAACTTAATTACCCAAAGTAATTTAGTCTCTGTGACGCTAAATTAATTTTTGAATCAATAAACGAGTTTTAACTCTGTTAGCAAGCGACTACCGACCTTATGACAACGAAAATAAAGATCAGTGTGATATTGACTGTGATGCAAGATCGATGGTAAGTTACTATCAATATTGTTGACTATAGAAATGGCCTAATTATCTTTGGTCTATTGTTATAGGGCCTAATGGGAATCTTTTAAGATTGTGTCACTTTTAGTATGCCAGGATTGTATTCAAGGGGGGCAAACAAAGAAAATACTAGATTACATTATTTTGATCGTAGTTTTTAACTTATTTGAGTTTCACATGAGCAGGAAACCGCAAACTATGAAGCTCGTCATAATTACAGTTTACCTGAGAACGACCGCTCTTCTAAGGGGGGCAGTTGCCCCTCCTTACCAATACCTCGCTACGCTCATGCTTTTCTGCACCAAAAAATGCCCCAAAATTTCAAAAATCGCATGCGTAGTGCATACCGTCACATCAACCTGTGCTTATAGACTCATTTATTTAATGTAGATGTACAAATATTGTAGAGCTGCGTCTGCGATCAACATTGTTAGTTTAAGTGATACATTTATTTTTAAGTATGTTGAGTTTTAAGGTCATCACAGACAAAATATTAAAATACTGGTTAAATGTAAGTAAGTAAAACAATCCTGTCTTTAGACCAAAAATACGGAAATATAGTAAAATTGTGACTTTCACAAACAGCTGACACTTGGTGCAGTGATTAAGCTATTAGCTGCTACATTGCATGTCGCGAGTGCAATTCCCGCGCGGAATTAATATTTATATGATCTACAAGTAGTTGTTCCGGGTCAGGCTGTCTGTGTGCGTTGATATTTTTTGTAAACTTACCCAGAATATAGTAGAATTCCTACTGTGGCGCAGTGGTTATAAAATAAGTCGCTCTGGGTCCGCATGGAATTATTACCCCACTCAGGACGGGAATCATTAAGCTATACTTCCTTACAAAGAAAATCGGTAGTAGTAAAATTTTATTCGTCTTTGTATTGTAGAAGAATCCTTTGCCTTGCAAAGGGACATTTTACAAGTTGATTTCAATAATATGATTGAATAAAAAAAAAAAACTGTGACGATTTTCAGTAAATCATAAATTTATTTTCTTAGGACTTACGTATGTAAGCTATTGTTTTTGTGTTGTTAAATGTATTGGTTAACGATCGTGTGCGCAGCTTTCGTTAAAACCTGGGTTTTGTTCCTAGGTATATATAAATTAAATTGGCTATATTAAGGTGTTATCATTCATGATACACCGATGGCATAATTTTATAGAGTAGCAATATGGTTGGTTATTGACTTATTACTGGGGTCACCGCACTTACAGACGCAGAAATGGCTTTAGTAAGTCAGAAAGAGCTTTTGTCTATGGGGAATAGCTTAACGTGGTCCTGGTTGCCTACTATGAGTACATGACGTCTTAAAGCGAAAGTAGTTCCACTGTGTGAAAGGGACAGCTATACAAGTCTTCTAGCGCCATCTCGTTCCCACAGTGGAACTACCTACTTGCTTTAAGACGTCATCGTAGGCCATTTGAGTCGCATGTTTTGGACCGAAACGACGCTACTGAAGCTGCGAACAAATTATCGGACGCGTCCGTCAGCCGCGGCTGAGAGACGCGGCTTGTTCATAATCTAGCCAGTACATTTTATTACTACACTGTGGTAACTGTCGGTCGTAAGACACGGACGTGATCTTGAGCGTTCGAACGTCCGAACAGAATCTGGCCGGATGTCGTCCGAACTACCGTGCACACTACTAAGCCGCTGCTGACGGACGCGTCCGATAATGTTCCCAGCTTGATTCTGACTCGTAGCGTCTTTTTGTGTGGTCACTCTCGAAAAATACAGTTTAGTAAACCGATTCAAGGTTTGAAGAAATATTGTTACTACATATAAATATGCCATTGCTTTCCCCCCTTTAGGGGTGTATTAAAATAGTGTAGTCTTGTTGACATGAACCAGGGTTATGTATGTTTATTATAATTTTATTTTGTTACTATTTATTTCAGCGAAGCGGGATTATGTATGTGAATTTTATTTACCGGGTTTATAATGGCTGTATTATTATTATTTATTTGTTTATAATTTATAAATGATTTATATTATTTTTATTATGCGATTTTTTGCAATGTCTAAACCTTTCTAGTTGTTATCGAGTAAATCCAAAATGTTGTTATTGTACAAAATAGATTTTCTACTAATTTTTTTATATACTTGATTGAAACCAATGTTTGTATGAACTTTCTATATGAAATGACTTCTATAATTATGTAAAACTATTATTTTGCTATCAGTTATTCCGGTTTATTCTAGATAACTAGATTGTTTATCAAATTACATGATTATCATGTCTTATACACATGTAGTTATGTAAAACACATAAGAAGCTAGAGTGCCTGTAAATACTAGCAATTGAAAGAACAACTATTGCCTCAAACCCAATTTCTGTGTCGAAGGGCGTCCGCTAAAGTAACCGCTGTCAAAATTTGTATTAGAAAAACCATAGCAATGGCCACCCCTTTTAACCACTCATAGTGGGAGCACTTTTACACAAGCCACATGAATTGGTTTGATCTTATAATCTTCTACTATTAATGTAAGGTTTCTGAACAGTACTTGTTAGGGAGGTGCAGTCAATTTCGTTTTTAGAAAAACCATAACAATGGCTGCCTCTTTTAACACTAGCTTATAGTGGATGCAGTTTATACAAGCCCCAAGGCTTGATTTGCTGACTGCTTGAATGTAAGGTTTCTAAACAGTCTGCTGGTCTGATGGGTTAACTATAAATTGTCGTTATATTGAACCCGAGACATTGTCCAAAGTTTAACGGCGACCTTGAAACCTACTAGTACTGTTTTCCAAAATGCGAGCATTTTAGCGGTCGCCTTTACTAATTCACATCGATATTTCAAGATATCGATCTGTATTTATAGAATTTGGGTAATCCAACGTTTATGTTCCAAATATGCATTTCACTTTCTTTTTAAGAATTAAGGTCTCTTGTAGAAGGCTGTATGGTCTTAGGCCTTCTACTTGAAACCTTGAAATATCTTGAAAAGACATTCCAGAACTTTCACATTGACGCTAATAATGAGTTTGTTAATTATTTTGTATCGTTTCAGTTTTATCGATGTTGACATGTTTATTTATTTATATTTACATTTAATAAAATTGTCAGACAATTTGAAAATTCTCTTTTATTTGCTGGGCTATGGGACTCCCTTTTAACGTTCGACTTTGAAGAAATAAAAACTCAGTATTTATAAAACTTCAAAAATTTATTTTCAAATTCAACAGGAAATATACACCATATTTATCGCATTATGATTATGAGTATGAAAAGATCATTACAGTAGTACTTTATGAAACTGGTACATAATGAGGGGTATTATGCACGAGTGTGAGTTTAATTAAAAAAACGAGCGAAGCGAGTTTTTTAAAAGTATCACACGAGTGTATAATTTATCGTTAAAATCGCTTTCAAAGTTTTGTCCCGATTCACCCCTCCGTCCCTATTCACCCCGTTTGACTGTACTTTATCTACTCCCATTGAACACGAACAATATTAAATAAATAATAAAAGATAAAGATTGACACAGTTTATTTATTGGTTATGATGAACACTTACAGTTCATTTTTCAAAATTTCAATGAAGCGTTCTTTTCACAGAGCGCGCAGCCACAGATAAAAAATTAAATAGATGTACTGTTATCTGTATCGTAATGAAAAAAAAATATTACCTATAACATTATTTTGTTAGAGAAATAGTGTTATAATGTTTTTTTTTTTTTAAATTTCAGTTCGATATAGGTATTTGTAAAGTACGTCTATATAAACTCGTTTTGATTTTTGCATTTCGAATTTAACAATATGAGAGTAGATAAACAATATCATGTATTCCTTACATATTAATATCACATTGTAGTTTCCCAACCTTGATCATTTACCTATTTATAAACCATGATATTTGATGTCCCATTTATCTAAGCAACCACGATAAGAACGAAAACGTTAACGACCTCTATTTGTCAACTTTTAGGGACTTTGCCCATGGCGAGACGACCGATTCCAACTACAAGTGAAAATCAACATTACCACTACGACATATGACATAAAATACTTTGATAACTACGGGTAAATGGAAAACAAAACACGATCGCCACGACGATGTCAAGTCGGTCGAATTGCATCATTTCTTAGTAACAAGGTTGATTTTCAATTGTAGTCGGAATCGATCCAATCGGTACGCATCTCGCCATGATTCCCTTACTTGAAAATTATGTCTAACAAAAAAAAAAAATTACTATTGTAATAATTATCATCTGGTTAATTATTTTCATGATTATTGTGACGATTGCAGTCACAATTTTGGGCAATCCGTTTTCATTTATCGCAGTTGAGTTGCATAGTACTTATAACACTGGGACCCTTAATACAAACTATCACAAAAACCTATTCATCTTTAAAAGGGTAATTCTTCAAACCCCTGAATCCTGTGGCAGGAACACATCTATGGTTAATATTGAAACTATCGACCAATGCCATCTCACTATCCGTCAGTTGGAAGTCGAAAATATTCAGGTTTTCCGCGATACGCGATTTGGTGAAGGATTTTGGGATCACAGCGATGCCGCGTTGCACCTGTAATTAAAATGAGCTATCATAATTATAAATTCTGATGGATCATCATCATCAGCCTATAATGTTCCCACTGCTGGGACACACGCCTCCTCTCTGTGAGAGGGAATGGGCCATAACCCACCACACGGGCCCAGTGCGGGTTGGTAAATATCATGTCCTCGAATTTTCGGTTCCACAGGGCCACCATTGCTGACTGATGGATCATGACAATTGACATGATGTAACTTAATATCGTCAAAAATATCGCTTGAAACGAAATAGGTTTCCTACATTATCTTGTTGACGGCCGCAAAGAACAAACGCGTATCTATAAAATCACTAGTTATCAGGAGAACGTAATCTTTAATACGCCTAAATAAATAATCAAATATTTTGTGCAAAGAATAAATATCAATAGATAAAATATTTTAAATAAAATATTAAGTAAGTATTCTGAATTAAATTTTGTAAAAAAAAAAAATCCCAAAAGAGCAGTTGTCTCTTTCATCTGTGCTGCTGTCGATTGGATACCTACATCGCAAAGAAAGATGCGAAAATAATTGTAAGTGGTGTCAGTGGAATGGAGGTAACTTGGGCATTGTGTCAAATTATTCTAGCCTTTAGTTACCTCCAAAAAAAGCTTAGTAGTACTAATCAATCAAAAATATAAAAATCCTGCAAAAACCACATTTATTTCTACGTCAAAAAAGTGCTGCGGGTCTAAAACATCCTCTTCATGAATGAATAATAAGGAAGAAGTGAATCAGAAGGAATATTGCGTAAAGTGGCCATTTTAGACCCTCTGTTTGTCTCAAATTGTTAACAACAACCTCTGATGACATTTACTTGTATAGTCAGCAGTCAGCTTCAGAGCAATCTCACCCACTTTGGTAGTGATGTCACTACAAAAAGGCAATTACAACTAAAATATGATCTACAATTCAAAAATATTATCTCACCAAATATCTCAAGGCTATCTGCGCGCGAGTCTTCCCATACTTCTCGGCTAGTGCTATGAGTTTGGGATCTGTCTTTATCACATCTTTCCCGATGAACTCTGGCCTGGCTTCAGATATGAGGCCCAGAGGAGTGTATGCTACTGGCAGTACTGACTTCTGCTTGCAGAACTCTACCAGTTTATGCTGGGTTAAAGTTGGGTTAATCTGTAAACAAAAGTGTGATCTAAAATGTCATCTTTAATGGTTGGTAGTGGCTTTAAGTTCAGCACGCAAAAGAGGCGTTTTTGACGTAAAGTTTACTTTCATTAAGTAACAATTTTTTTTTTCTCTTCTTTAAATAATAATTGTCTTTTATCACCGAGCTGAAGAATTGTGAATGTTATGTACGCCATTATTGTCACGTGCATCAGACCGCTCTTATTATAAATTGTAAATTTTAATGTTAAATGTATGTGATGTGGCTGTACTTTTCTAATAAATAATAAAAATAATAAGTTGCGGGACATTTGTATGATCAACAAGTAGTTGTTACGGGACCATGTGTTTGGGTAGGTGACTTTAAATGTCATGTAAATGCACTGAAAAGTGAAAATACATGGAAAAATTCCTTGATCGGTACAAAATTTATATTTATAAATAATAATCACTAGATCACCAAATCATAATAAATATATTTATGATATTAAAAAAATATATATTACAAACTATCCATAAACAATCCTTACACGTGCCAAGTGTTTCAAGGAATGTTTAACTCCTCAAGTCCTCATACGGAAATCATTAAAAATTGCTTTAAATACTTGTAATATGTATAAGCTAATTTGCAAGTATTATTATGTCTATTTTTGTTACATCTTGTTCTTACCTCAAACTGATTAAGAACTGGTTTAATAGTTGAATTCTTTAGCAACCTGTCTAACTGCTCCTCGTTAAAGTTGGACACTCCGATGGACCTGGCCAGGCCAAGTTTCACAGTCCGCTCCATGCCTCTCCAGGTCTCCAGATAATCTATATCAGCTTCCTCATTTTTATTCTAGAAACAATATTTAAAAGTTTATAAAAGTTTTGTATCCCCTTTTTTATTCTCCCTCCCTGAATACAGCTGAAGGGACTGTAAGACTGACTAAATACGAACCTGTTTGGAATCTAATTTTTTTTTATATAAACTTAATATTAAAAGAAAAATATTTTTTTTTTTATAATTTGGTAAAATCATCAAATGAGTGGCTCCCTGTGTGGAGTGGAATGGATGGTCAGACAAACATACCTTAGTAGAAAATGGCCAATGCACTAGATACAGGTCAACATAGTCTAGCTTGAACCTTGCTAGAGACTCCTTCAATGATAACACCACCTCTTCTTCAGCATGCCGGTCATTCCAAACCTGGGGATAAAATAGGAATATGTGACAACTACTTAGCAATAAATTTTTGTATAGGCAGCCTTATGACTACCTCTTTAGAAGTTCTCTACTTGCTTGCAAAATACCACACAATGGGTGCTGGGAGGTGGACAGAAAGAGGTTGAGAAACATCCTACACTTATACCACAAGGTCTGGTTTGCAATGGCCTTATAAAAGAGTTCATAATGGAATTGTTGGAGTTCTTTGTTTGCCCAACGGTGAGGAAGAACAAGCTTTTTTTTTAGTGTGGTAAAATCATCAAATGAGTCCTCCCACCCAGGGCAGGGCAGGAGGGTAAGAAAAAAAATGCAGATAAATTTACCTTGGTAGTAACAAACAGTTGATCCCTTGTGACAGTACCATTTTTTATTTTATTATTAATGGCTTCTCCAACTTCTTCTTCATTATCATAAAAAGCTGCAGTGTCTATGTGTCTATAACCTGCCTCTATGCCCCATTCTACTGCCTGCCGGAACTGACCAGGGTCAGCGCTTCTCTGAAATCAAAATGTTCATACATATTTAAGGTATTATCATGTTACGTCTTACAGCTGATAAGGCGAGTGAGGTGTTAGACATCGTATTTGTAGTTATTTAGATAAATAGACTGGTAAAATACTCACGGCATAGGTGCCAAGGCCAATCATGGGCATCTCTTGTCCATTCGAAAATTTAACATTCGGAATTTTAGTCACCATTATGGAAAAGAATGCAGAATTCAACAATTTTTTAAATAACCGTACCGCTCAACCTTCCACGCGAGTTTTCAATTTCATATGTTACGCAAATTGATTTCTAATAAATTCTTATCAGTTCAAGACAAGACAGTTCAGTTCAAGTCTTCAAGATCTTAATGGAAATGTCAAACTGGGGTGCGTTTAAATCTTCCGGCGATATTCCGCCGGTAAAGGATTGTACTGGCGAGGGTCCGCTGAACGGAGTCATAAGTTTCTGTCAATTTTAGTTGTCAAATTCAATTGACAACTCAGTTTATTGAACAAATAATCAATTTGCCGGTTTAATTTATATCCTTAATCCACAAATAATATTTACTCTCTAAAATAAAAATAATATTCGTTTTACGGCGCGAATCGAGCAAAATAACAAAACTTAATGTCAGTCTGACAGCAGGATAAAATTTTGCGAGGTAAAAAGGTCGCAAAAATTTATTCCATTTAGTAAAAACTTATACCAGCGGACGACCGTAAACGGGGCAGAGTAAATTTTAGTTAGCTTCATTTTTCACCTCGCGGTGTACTTAAACGGGGTGTTTGACATTTAGTCAGTATAAATTTAAACTGGATAAAGGATTTAAACGCAGCCATGTGGTCGGTCAAACGTCAAACTCAAAACAAATCCGCATTACAAGAATTTATTCCATACAAAGGTAAAATATAAGTATTTAATTAAATAAAGTAATATCTCTTCGTTTATTTTTGTCTTTCTGCATGTTTACATATTCAAATGAAATAATTAGAAACAAAAAAAAGCCTTTACTAATCGACTAAAAGTCATAGTCATAACTCATAACACAACCACATCATGACATCACTTTAAATGAATGAAACGAACGAGATCCTGCCACTCACTCACTCACCAAGTGACGTTTAAAATGTCAATGTCAACAAACAAAATACTGAATACATGCGGATTGGAGTTTTGAAGTCATTTGGAATCGGATTATTGATTTATAAAATAAAAACAGGCCCAAAATGTCGGCAGAAGAGAATTTCAACAAAGATGCTGCTGAAGCAATAGTTGGATTTCTAAAATCCAATTTATCAAGATCAGGACAGCAAAATATAGAGGCAGAACTAAAAACAGATTTTGTTCTCGCTAAGAAAAGAAGTAAAGGACAAAAAAGAAAATCAAAGAAGAAAAAAGTGCGTTGTCTTACAAGAGTAGAGAAGAAATCTTTAGGTTTTTATGCAATTCCGAGGAATGGAGTGAAATACAGTGATGTCTTACCCATGAACAAAATGTGGCTAAAATATATCAGTGACATTTTAGAATTAGATAAACCTGTACCAGATTGTATGAGCAAAGCCTGGGAAACCTTTACTCAAACTCTATTCAAGGCAGACTTTCATGGAAGCATGTTAAATGTAGTCAGGTCAAAGTGTCCGAGCTATGTTGGTAAAAATGGTATTTGTATTATGGATACAAGAAACACTTTTAAAATTGTATCGAAAGACAATGTAACAACTACAATACCTAAAAGGGAGTGTGTGTTTGAAATGTATTTAGGAAAGAGTAAAGTAACATTATTTGGTAAACATTTATGTATAAGACCTGCTGAGAGATCTACTAAGAAAATAAAGGGACATCTTCATCCAGATTTATAAAAAAAAAACATTGTTTTATTTATAACTAGCAGCCCTTCCCGACTCACATAACGACTAACATTTATGTTTCTAAAGGTGACTTAAAAAAAATGGTTTAGTAGTTTTTGAGTTTATTCATTACAAACATAAACACAAAAATACAAATCTTTCCTATTTATAATGTTATGTGTGTAGATTTGTACTATAATGATTAAATAAATGAAATAGACTTCATTCACTGATTCTGTTAATCCAAAACCAACCTAATTTAGCCATATTTCTTATTCAGGTTGACCTACAGACCTACTTTACTAATATTACACTCTTTGAGTTGACCTTTGACATAATAATTATGTAACTTAGGTTTGTTGAGTCGTGCTTGGATCTGCTGGCAATTTTTAAAGGTCGCATTACGCAAACAGAAGCAAAACTTACACAAGTGGATTTTATGTAGTGCTAGAATATCAGTAATTGTAAAAATAATTGATCAGCAGAATATCTATTGTGTTTATTAAAAAACTACGGAGTTATTATAGGAAAAATTACAGACTTGTACACAAAACTGCGGTGAGACGTCGCAACGCAAAAATCTGCGGCGCAAGCCGTTAGTTTGGCTTGTTTTTTGCGTTGCGATGTTGGACCCATGGTCGCACCGCAGTTTTGTGTACAAGCCCTTAACTAAAAACCATGTTCCAAAGTGGAATTAAAAAACAGAAACGTCAATTTGACATTGATTTGACAAACATTCCGTTATTGTCACTCATGTTGTCTGTCATGTCATGCGTATTGTCATGTGAAATGCCAATTAGATTGTCATTCGGTCATTCAATAATCAGCCGAATAGTGAAAAAATCGACCTATTCGCGTAAACAAAAATAAAAATCATCCCCAAAAGTAATTCAGATTCTTAAAATTAAAATACAATGGCCAACACAAAGGACGAGCCAGTTATTCTTGCGCACGAGTGTTACGTAAAAAAGGACTATACAGGAGCATTACAACATCTCAATGAATTGGAAACTTTAGCTGGCACGAGCAATAAACGAGTACAGCACAACAAAGCAGTGGTGGAGTTCATGATCAGCGACATGAAGAACGTGGATAAGTTAAAGAAAGCTATTGCTCAGCTAACAGGACTTTCATTTCCTGACATCGACACAAAAGACCTCAGTTCACCTTTCTTGTTATACAATTATGCAGTGTTATTATACCATTCGAGATACTACTATCAATGTACTGTGCTCTTAGAGAGATTACTTGGTTGTAAGAATATCAAAGACAACAAATTGTTTCAGCAAATTGTGCTATTGTTGCTAGAGGCTTCTCTGTGCAGAAGGACCTATGAGAAAACATTGGACATAGCCAAGACACACGGTGACTCACTGAAAGCTAACAATGAAGTGAGTGACCTGTTTGAAAGACTCGTCAGTAGAGCTCAGTTGTTATTAGGACACAAGGTAAAGTTAAATCTCAAACCAGACTCAATAGAGAATGTATTTATTATAGCTCAACAGCAATATCTCAATGGTGATGTTAAAGAAGCAGCAAGTACATTAGGTCAATACAAAATACTCAAATATAATTATGATTTAAAAACTCAAGGAGAAGACATATGGGCTGCCATCAACAATAATCTTGGAGTCATATACTTATCAATAAAGAAACCATTTTTAGCATCAAAATATTTTCAACATGCAGTGAAGGAACATTTCAAAGCAATGGAATGTGAGGATAGTGAAAAGTTAATAGCTTGTCGAGACAGACCTCTGTATGTGTTTAACTTGGGGCTAGCCCTACTTTCAGCTAACAACTCTGAAGGGGCCTTCGAGTGTCTAGTAGAGGCAGCCCGTCACTACCCCAACAACCCTCGCATTTGGCTGCACCTAGCAGAGTGTTGTGTGAAAAAGTGTTGCAGTGAAGAAGCTCAGCAGTACACTGTAAAGAAACTTGGCAGTGGTCCTCACACACGCATCTTACTGTCTAAGGAAGGAAAAGATAAATATTCAACATCAGGTGAATCATTTGCTATCCCATCATTATCCTTAGAATTTGCTGCATTATGTTTAAGAAATGCAATAACGTTACTGCCAAATCAGGAAGCCCCAGCCGATGTTACAGCACCAATCATTCAAGCACCTCCCGGCCCACCCATCAACTGGCAACAGAGATGTGAACTGAAAAACTCCACATTTGTGCTCCAGAGTTATGTGTTACTACATCTGCAGGATCCTTTGTCTGCTCTGATGAGTGCAAATGAGTTGTTAAGTCAGACTGAAGCATCTAGCAGCCACAAAGCATGGGCACACATCTACGCAGCTGAAGCTCTCATAAATCTAGACCGAATAGCAGATGCAGTGGAACATTTACACCCACCCATGATCCACGACCTTGTGTCAGTGTTGCCATATCAAATGAGAGATATGATAGCAGTCAGTGTGTGGGCAAAGGCAGCTGTTTGTCACATTTTGAGAGGTGATTTAGTCACTGCTAGAAAGATACTTTTGCAAATAAATTCGCCACGAGTTTTACCATTGCAAATGTATTTAGAAATATGTACAGGGAACATAGAGAACTGCCATACACTACTAAGAAAACTTAGGTTTACTAACTTATCACAGTGAATTGTTAACTTTACAATAAAATGTTTATATACTGAATCTAAAACTGGTTTTGTGTTTGTAAGTCCCACAATTTGTTAATTTCACTTTGCAATTTTATTCTTGAATAGCTATCAATAAACTTACATCTTGGTCTTGCTGAAAATCTCAGTGCTCTCAGTTTAAAATCTAACATCATGTCTGAATTCCATGAGAGGCGAGTCAGTGGTGTAATAGTGACTCCACATTCGGCATATTGGTATTATTATAAATTAAAGATTTGGATGAGTTTTGGTAGGAATTGAAGGGACCTGCTGAATAAAGTCCTACCCCATAAATAGCCACCCCGAACGAAATTACACAAAATTCCACTACTTTCGTGCATCTGTTGCTCACGACTCTTGTGATGTCGTCGATCTACCTAGTTGCAAGGCTACTTAAGCTAGAAAATACGTTACTTGCTGCCTAATATTCAATCTATTC
Organism: Agrotis clavis; assembly: GCA_954870645.1. Lineage (NCBI taxonomy): Eukaryota > Metazoa > Arthropoda > Insecta > Lepidoptera > Noctuidae > Agrotis > Agrotis clavis. The sequence goes on from OX940939.1 coordinate 17,853,988, forward strand.
AATGCACCATGGAAGGAATAGACTTCTAACAAAATTCTTTATTTTCATATTATTATATGAAAGTAATTTCTACCATAAAGTTTGCCTTTTTACCAACTATTTTCTTTTATCTTGGCAACATTTTTTCGCACAAATTTTACACCTGTCAACCTGTCAGAATTTTCTGTCATAAAATGTTACGATTTATTTAGAATCCAACAAAGACGCGGAAATTGTGTTTATATTACAAATATTTATTTAGAAACCACCTAAATATGTACTACAACAAAGCAAGAAACTAAAAAATATTGAATGTTTCTTGTATCCATTTAGAAGCAACATGTTAACGAAAACAAAACATAAAGTGGGGAGGTGCACAAAATTCGCGAAATCATGAATCAAAAAAATGTTTATACTAAGAAGAATTGAGTATAAACTAGCAGTCATGTCGCGTAGATCGATATTTTTTCTTGCAGCTGCAGTGGTGATGTTATATTTCTCGATAATTCTGTTTATGTTGAGTCCCTTACACGGTTCGCGGGGTGGTTACTACGCGGGTGGCTATATGAATAACTTCGCGTTTCGTCATGATCCGCCCCTGAACTGGTGCAGTGAGCTGCGGTGGCGGTCGCCACCGTCCCCGGACGTGGTCGCGTTAGTGTCGTACCCCGGGAGTGGAAACACATGGCTACGATATCTGCTGCAACAAGTTACAGGTAAATATTTCACAGAGTTGTGTTGTACTTTGTGTCAACAACAGTAGAGGATATGTCTAATTCTGTATTATCAAACAGCTTAGTGCCTACTAATGACGGTTATAGGAACTGCCTGAAGAAGCCTTCTTTAAGAAGGCGCAACGCAAACAGGAGGTCGTATCTGCGCCGCCTTCTGTTTGTGTTGCGCCTAATGATTTAAATTTTGGAAGTTTAAGCTATCAGTCAATTAATTCATCAAAATTAGTGCTACAGTAGGGGGCGTAAGAGGTCAGTTTAGCTATGAATCATAATATCAATAAATTGAGATAAAACCTATAAATAATAAAAGCAGACCATCTGATCTATGTGAAATTTAAAAATGCTATAGGAAATAGAATAAACTGGCCTCTTTGGACACCCTAGTGAATTTTTATTTATCTGTTTGTGGGATCAAAATATTCAACAAGCAAGAATTTATTGTAAACAAAATCTTTGCTAATCAATTAATTGCTATTGATTCCAACAGAATCAATTGAAAATTAGGTGGTTGCTGATTTGTTAAGTCTACATAATTTAATTTAAACACGGTTCTTCCTATCCTAATCTACCCAATAATTTTGTGGGTAGTAATTGTTATAGCTTATCAGTCTAGCTAGTTTTTATATTACTTATGTATGATGTAGTTCAATCCTTTTCTTTTCATTAAGATATGCTGTCCCACTGCTGGGCAAAGGCTTCCCCAATACCTTCCAGAAGGTCTTATCCTGTGCTTCCTCGAACCGGATTGAAAGACATAATTTAATTTATTTATTAGATATAAATACAAACAATATGACAGACAAATTCTAAAAAATTAAATAAAGAAAGGAAATGATCATAATAACACGAAAAAAATAGAGAAAAAAAAATGAACAGCTTACATCCATCTTCTCACAAAGCAAACATACTAATATTAATAAGTCACACCTTTTTCTCATGATGGGAAGGTAGAAACTGCAGAAAATCACCTGCAATGTTTTTAACATACTACTTTTACTTTGTCCATGTTCGTTCATCTGACTTTAATGGTTTTTAACCAACTTGAAATCAAATAGAAAAAAGATCAATTAAATAAAACAAGGCCACAGACTTCCTAAAGAAAAGTAATTTTACACTTATTTGTGTCTGTTTTTTTAAGTTAGTTATTTTTATTTAAAAGTTGTTATTTAAACTTCTATAAAATATTTTCAGGCATTGTAACGGGCTCAATATACATGGACTATGGCCTAAGAGTACACGGTTTCCCTGCAGAGAATGTGACAGATGGCTCAGTGCTCGTAGTAAAGACGCATGCGGTTCCAATGGAGTCTGACAAGTTCCGATCTGCTGTACTACTGATACGGAACCCAAGGGATGCTATATTGGTAAGTATGGAGATTTAATGTCAGTAGAAGTTATTCTAGATGTATTAAACTTTTTGCTACCAATTTTAAATTAGCTGATATGATTAAAAATATTATGATTATAAAATTAAAATATTTAAGCAACTCCTGACACATGTTGATTTACCAAACACATGAACAAATCTTCATGAATGTTTAAACCTTTTTGATCAAGCATTCAAACAAAAATCAGAATCAGTCCATTTGTTAAGGAGCTATGATGCTTCAGACACGCACATCAAACAACACCCCTGTGTTGGGAGTTAATTAAATATAATTGTACAAAATAAATCTTGTAGTTTACTGTTATAATAAATACATACCGGTCAAAATCATAACCCTCCTTTTGGCTTTGCCGTAGTCGGGTAAAAACATTATTATTTAAGTAGTTGTACTGTTATAAACTTATGAGTTATGTTATGACTACTATAATAAAACATTCTTATGTAAATTATTATGACCTAACTCAAGGTTGTGCTTGTTAGCACATCAATTGAGAATCACAAAATAATACTTTGTGTTTTGAAGTGTGAAAAACTTATTGATTGTGTTTATATAAAAGATTCCCACATGGAATAAATATTTGCATGGCTGTGACTGTTGGTGTATGACAGTCAATGATTTATATAAACTATAACAGTAGTGTTTTTAAATGCACCCAGGATACAGGAGAATTGATTGAGAGGGGATTTAAAAAAAAAGACTAAGTGCCTCCATAAACAATAAAGAGTTCCATAGTTGAAAATGAAATGCAACACAACATGGTAGTTTACGTTTTAGTTCTAGATCTTATTAGGGTTCCGTTTTTTCTTTTGAGGTCTGGAACCCTAAAAAATTCTATATTTCTAAGTTTGACAGGTTTTCAACTTTATTACAATGGTGGTTTGTACATAAATTAACATACAAATTATTATGAGTCTTTTCGTGGAATTCAATTAGTTGATTACCTCATCATGCAAACAATATCAGATTGAATTTTTATTAATGTTTTTCATTACAATTATTTATAAAAAAGTAAGTTGTAACTCACCCTAATTGGTGATTTATATAATGCGAGGCCACCATTGATAATATATATATTTTATACTAGCTGTGCCCGCGACTTCGTTCGCGTGGATGTCGGAATTTAACAATGTATTTTTTTGTGCGAAGCGCTTAATTCTCGCCAGGTTTTTTATAAATCATATCGTTTTCATATAAACCCTATATTTAGAATTTATTTAGATTTTTCAAGAATATTTGACGTGTTTGTAATAAACGTCCTCTGTCGTTCAAAGGCAGTACTATTCAATTGCTACTGGATTAGAGCACCCATTCCATCTCATTCCATCCCATTCCATTCCACTCCATCCCACTCCATACCACTCCATCCCACTCCATTCCACTCCATTCCACTCCATCCCACTCCATCCCACTCGATCCCATTCCATCCCACTCTATCCCACTCCATCCCACTCCATCCCATTCCATCCCACTCCATCCCACTCCATCCCATTCCATCCCGCTCCATCCCACTCCATCCTACTCCATCCCTCTCCATCCTACTCCATACCACTCCATCCTACTCCATCCTACTCCATCCCACGCCATCCCACTTCATCCCACTTCATCCCACTCCATCCCACTCCATACCACTCCATCCCACTCCATCCCACTGCATCCCACTCCATCCCACTCGATCCCATTCCATCCCACTCTATCCCACTCCATCCCACTCCATCCCACTCCATCCCATTCCATCCCACTCCATCCCACTCCATCCCATTCCATCCCGCTCCATCCCATTCCATCCCACTCCATCCCACTCCATCCCACTCCATCCCACTCCATCCCACCCCATCCCACTCCACTCCATCTCACTCCATCCCACTCCATCCCGCTCTATTCCACTCCATCCCACTCCATCCCTCTCCATCCCATTCCATACCACTCCATCCCACTCCATCCTACCCCATCCCACTTCATCCCACTCCATCCCACTCCATCTCACTCTAACCCACTCCATCCCACTCCATCCCACTCCATCCCACTCCATCCCACTCCATCCTACTCCATCCCTCTCCATCCTACTCCATCCCACTCCATCCCACTCCATTTCACTCCATCCCACTCCATCCCGCTCTATTCCACTCCAACCCACTCCATCCTACTCCATCCCTCTCCATCCTACTCCATACCACTCCATCCTACTCCATCCTACTCCATCCCACGCCATCCCACTCCATCCCACTTCATCCCACTTCATCCCACTCCATCCCACTCCATACCACTCCATCCCACTCCATCCCACTGCATCCCACTCCATCCCACTCGATCCCATTCCATCCCACCCTATCCCACTCCATCCCACTCCATCCCATTCCATCCCACTCCATCCCACTCCATCCCGCTCCATCCCATTCCATCCCACTCCATCCCACTCCATCCCACTCCATCCCACTCCATCCCACTCCATCCCACCCCATCCCACTCCACTCCATCTCACTCCATCCCACTCCATCCCGCTCTATTCCACTCCATCCCACTCCATCCCTCTCCATCCCATTCCATACCACTCCATCCCACTCCATCCTACTCCATCCCACTTCATCCCACTCCATCCCACTCCATCTCACTCTAACCCACTCCATCCCACTCCATCCCACTCCATCCCACTCCATCCCACTCCATCCCACTCCATCCCACTCCATCCCACTCCATCCCACTCCATCCCACTCCATCCCACTCCATCCTACTCCATCCCTCTCCATCCTACTCCATCCCACTCCATTTCACTCCATCCCACTCCATCCCGCTCTATTCCACTCCAACCCACTCCATCCCACTCCATCCCACTCCATCCCACTCCATCCCACTCCATCCGCTTCCATCCCATTCCATCCCATTCCATCACTTTCAAGTGTGAGTCAAATAAAAACCTTTTCTTTCTTTCCATTCCATCCCATTCTATTCCATTCCACTCTACTCTACTCTATTCTACTCCACTCCACTCCTCTCCAAACCACTCCACTCCAGTCCACACCATATTTGAATAGGTATGTTGTTTTTCTATTCCAAGCTAGATCGCGCTACTGAACTGCGAGCTACGTGTCTCGGTGTAAACTGACCGCAATTTTACTTCTGGAACACTTTAAATTCAAATATCTTTTGATAGACTGATCCGATTTCAATGAAACAAAAACTAAATGTTACTTCAAGTTACGGTCAGTCGTTATGTATTAAAGTTATCTACATAGCTTTCGTACATTTTACGTGATATCCGAACAAATAAACATACAAACAGACATACAGACAAACAGACAAACCGACAAACAGACAAAAATTCTAAAAATGCTAGAAATGAGTTCTATTGGTTGTCCTTAAACACGCTGGCTATATTTTTTGAGTTTTTTTTTAATGTACAAAAATTATTTTTCTACAGTTTTATTATATGTATATAGATATCAATGGAGGCCACAATGCTCTACAAAATGAAGTTGTTTTGTAAATTCAATTTGATAATCTTCTATCTATTCTATATCTATACTTATAATAAATCTGTAGAGAGGTCGATTCTGTACATGAAATATATTTCCAAAATAACTATCAGGGGGTGATTAGGGATCGATACTGATGCCAAAAATGCAATTAATAAAATTATTGTCTGTCTGTCTGTCTGTCTGTCTGTCTGTCTGTCTGTCTGTCTGTATAACCGTTATAGAAACAAAAACTACTCGACGGATTTTGATGAAACTTGGTACAATTATTTTTCATACTCCTGCGCTGGTTATAGTATACTTTTCATCACGCTACAATCAATAGGAGCAGAGCAGTGAAGAGAAATCTTAGGAAAACGGGAGAAGTTACTCCATGCACGCTAATCTTCGGAACTACTGGACGGATTTGATTGGTTTTTTTTTTTTTGATGTATAGCTATTAAGTCTGGGCAACATATAGGCTATAATTTATCTTGGAAACTTGAACACCTGATGCAGAGCTGCAATAGATCAGCTAAACTATAAGAGATACAAAAAAAGCGCCATAGCAGAAATTGTTCCGCGTGATGAGCATTTTCTGCTGAGAAAATAAATTTGAAGATATAGAACACCTGATGTGGAACTCCAAGAGCCCAGCTACACTATTACATATACAGTAAGGACGTCTTAGCAAGAGTTGTTCAGCCTGATGAGCACTCCCTGTTGTCGTATAAAAACTGAAGATCTGGAACACCTGATGTGGAATTCCAAGAGTCCAGCTACACTATAACATATATAGGAATGACGTCTTAGCAAGAGTTGTTTAGTCTGATGGGCATTTCCTGTTGACTTACAAAAATGAAAGATCTGGAACGTCTGGAATCGTCATACGCGTCCCGTTGTTTTCCCGTCCCCAGGCTCTAAGAATTCGACATCAGACGTTTCAGATCTTTGATTTTGACGACCCCATTTTCGCTGGCATAAGCAACAGGATCCGCGTACGAAGTCGCTGGCAGAAGCTAGTGGACAATAAAGTCATGAATCGTCTATCATCACCATCAGCCTATTATGTTCCCACTGCTGGGACACAGACCTCCTCTCTGTGAGAGGAAGCGGGCCATAATCCACCACGCGGGCCCAGTGCGTGTTGGTAGATGTCACATTGTCTTCGAATTTTTGGTTCTAGGACATGCCGGTTTCCTCACGCGACGTTTTCCTTCACCGTTTTGAGAGCAGTGGTGATGAAAAAAATTACACAAAGTAATGCACCTGGCAGGGTTCGAATCCACGACCTACAACTCGTAAGTCGGTACCGATACCACAGGGCCACCACTGCTCAATCGTCTATAGAACATGTTAAATGATGTTATTTTTTCTTGATGCTTGAATTTAGTACATAAGGTTGCAAGGAATATAATGTACTCGGAGCACCTACCTACCATTTCTTTTTGTTTTTTAATACTTTGCCCCACTTTTTTCTCCTATGTCGCGTGCGTTTACAAACATTTAAACTTACATGATACACCTAGATGCGGAACTGACTAATATTTTAGATCAGCGGTCCTCAAACTTTCTTGGGGGCGGAACTCGCGGAAGCATTTTGAAAAGTGAATTTTTGGCGGAACCCCAAAATGAAAGAAAAATAACGTGCATGTTAATTGTTAGTATTAACTATGTATAATAAAAGAAATTGTGCTGGAATGTATGAAACTACATCTAATTTTAAATCAATTTTAAAATAATACTTAAATAATATATTAGGTTCGTTGGAAAAGAGTTGAAGATTTTTTTATCATTTTCGGCATGCAGTTTATTGCGGTATTTTATTTTCGTAGTACGCATAGATCGTAGCGTAGACGAGGTGTATTTTTTGTCATTATTACTAGTATTCTCGTGGAGCCCTCACCAAGACTTTGCAGAGCCCAGAGAATGGCTGTTTTAGATCATACAAATATTTGTTCCGTGTGGAAATCGAACACCGAGCAGCAGTAGTTGTAACGCAGCAGTCGATCGCTTACCCACTGCGTCAACCGTGCCCAAACATAATAATTTACATAGTTCATGTTAATTTAATTCAAAACTACTCCATTAATAAATAAAGCTTTTTTATGTTTTATGTACAATTTTCAGTTTTGTGTGTTGCCACGGTATAACTGAAATGCCTTGTTTTTTTTTAAACAATTTTAGTTGCACTCACACTCACTCACTCTCACGTTGCTTCATGTGCTCTTACCAGCCGTACCAGGAAGTCAGGACCGCAGAAGAGGTTCTTGGTAATGGTAATTATTTTTGTTTTGCTTCATTTTTCTTTCAAATGGCTACACTAAGGGAGTTTACCCATGGCGCGACGCTATTGCAATTCAACCGATTCCAACTACAAGTGAAAATCAACCTAACCACTGCGACATATGACTTAAAACACGTTTTTATCTACGAGTAAATGAAAAACAAAACACGATCGCCACGACGACGTCCAGTCAACCGAATTACATCATTATTTCTTAGCAGCAAGGTTTATTTTCACTTGTAGTTGGAATCGGTCATATCGCGTCGCATCGCGCCATGTGTAAAGTCCCTAACGCGAAAAGCTGTTTATATAAACGTCCTTTATCGCGATAATCAACAGCTTTTCCCGTTGGTCGTGGCTCCAGTATAAGTGGACAGTATTCATTTTTTTGGTCTGTGTTTGCATTTTGTAGATTTACCTTTAATTTTTTTTTTATTAACTCAATTAAATGTCATTTTTTATTTTTGTTTCATCAGTCATTTTTTGTGTGTGCTTATTTATAATTTTATTGAAATGATTTCAGGCTGATTTCCATAGACTACATAGAGGACACATAGGGACGGCGCCAAAATCGGCATTCAAGAAGAAATCTCATGAACATAAGAAATCAGGTAACTAAATAAAGAAAATGATTTTTAGAATAATTTATTTTAGTATTAACAGAGTTTCATAGATTTACAAAAAGCATTGAGCTAAAATTAAACTTGCAGCGTGACTAGGTTTCGCGTAGGTAATGTAAAACATAATAATTATGTTATTATCGGACGCATCTCCATCCGCCTACACACGTTGATTGACTGATGTTCAAAATATTAGATTAGTTAGATCAGGGGTTCCCAAACTTTTCCAGCTCGCGGCGCACATACAGGTTTAGAATTTTGTCGCGACGCCCTAGCTAGTTGACACCAGGTGAATAAAAAAACAATAATACCTGGTTCCGAACTCCACGAAATCAGAGCACGTAAATCTGGGTTTGTAGCTGCAAAAGAGATCAATGAGACTATCCTCTTCTTTCTGGTGGATATTTTATACATATAGAATCTTGGTTCCACGCAATATCAGTCCGGAGAATGGTCGACCCTCGCGTCTCACGGCGCCCCTCTGTACTCTCTACGATGCACAGTTTGGGTACCCCTGAAAATGGAATCTATCCAATGCTCCAATTTGCCTATCCTCAGATTGGGCAACCTACGTATCGACGCAGCTGACGGCTTGGGAGACGCTGCATGAACTGTGGCTCACGAGGTTCCCCGGGCCGCTACACATCGTATTCTATGAGGTCCTGGTACGTGACACCCGGCACGCGCTCCAAGGAATATTGGATTTTCTGAGTTATAATGTTACTGAGGTTAGTATTATTAAAAAAACTTATGGTACTAAGTCTCCACTACTTGGTTTATATTAAAATCGTAAGAAATTAATATCTATATATCTGTTTTATTAAGCTACTAGCTGTTGCCAGCGGCTTCACCCGCTACAACTCGAAAATTATCCCACGGGAACATAAAATTGGGATAAAAACTATCCTATGTGTTAATCCAGGTTATAAACTATCTGTGTACAACATTTTAGCCAAATCCGTTCAGTGGTTTTTGCGTGAAAGAGTAACAAACATCCTCACAAACTTTCGCATTTATAATAATAGTAGGATTTGACTGAAAAATTCTAATAAGTCCGTTAGTTATATTATCAAAACTTATTTGACTTGTATTTTTTTCTTTTCTTACGTAAAGCAAAATTAAATAGACAGAATTAAAATTGGCAGTACCGTCTAGGACATGCCGGTTTCCTTTCGATGTTTTCCTTTACCGTTTTGAGAGCAGTGATGATAAAAAAGTAACACAAAGTAAATGAGCCAATCTGGGCTCAAACCCACGACCTACAACTCGTAAGTCATGGCTGATATCACTGGGTCTGTGGTCAAGGAGTTACTTACTGCGTTTTTTTTTAAATTTGTTAAAATAATTAATTCTGTCCACCAGGCTGACATGAACTGCGCGATGGCTAACAAAGAAGGCATCTACAGACGGAAGAAAAAGCACCAAGACTTCGAGCCGTTCACAGCAGATATGTACAAAGCGCTGGATCGAGTCAGGAACAAAGTCCTCGGTATGGTCATGGATTATAAGAAAAAACACCACGAACCGCTCACAGTAGGGTAAGACAGTTGCCATGTAAGTTATGATACTAATTACATAGGTACAGAAGATTTTTCTTATTGATGAATAGCATAACGGTTGAGAACAAAGTATAAGCCATGATGCTTTTTATTTTTAGCGTGGGAAAATCATCAAATGAGTCCTCCCACCTAGGGCAGGGCAGGAGGGACTCTCAGACTTGTAGTGACTAAAATCCACGATGTCCTTCAATAGACCTTTAATCAATTTTGAGCTTTAAATGAAGGATCGAAAGGATCGAAATATAAAAGAAACACTAAATCATGTGGATACAGCTTGTGAAACTTACGGCCTAAGTGAAAACAATAAGTAAAATAAAAACTTCGCAACATTCTAGAAACTGACGGAACACACTTTTTTGCGCTGGCAGCACTTTTCGCTTTTTATGGCAACATTTGCTCAAAATCGATGATGTACTGTTAAAAAAAAAAATCTTCTGTATTCTACCAATTTTGTGTAAAAATAAAATCACAACTTTATAATAATTATCAGTATTTTTGTAATATAGATGAAGCTATGTAGATGAATGGCGATGAGAGGATAAAATAACTAGTTTAATATTTGTGTTGTCTCTTTCTGTAACTGGATCTTATAAATCCTTCAATGAAACGGCTCAAACTTTAATTGTGACGCTTTTCTAGTTGATAGGCATAATGACATCATCAATATTTTGAAAATATTTTTAGTCCTTATGTAGGGTATTGAAAAATAATGGACACGTGTTTTTTTCTTAATCTATGAATATTTACAAAGATAAAGAAAGGGAAAGGGGAGCTCGTGTATCAAAACTATGTAAAAATTATACCAAGACGTGACGTATTGTGAATTTTAAAAGCGACATATCTTCGTAAATGACAATGCCAGATCCTGCCCCACCTTTCAGCCCAAGATACAGGAAATATAAACTAATGAAAAATATTAAATGAAAATAAGACCCCTGATTACATAATTGTTATTCTGCAAAAGATGCTTTTAAAAAGTTAGTGATAAAAGGATTTCGAAAACCCAAAAACCATTTCCTGTTTTCATCGCGGCCATGTGCGTTACGCATTAAGCATACCTACACGCAGAGAAAATGACAAATGACACCTTTTAATGTGTTATTGTTCGGATTTAAATATGCAATATTCAGTTTTAATAAAACATTATCTTCTTCTTCTATCTATCTATACTTATAATAAATCTGTAGAGAGGTCAATTCTGTACATGAAATATATTTCCAAAATAACTATCAGGGGGTGATAAGGGATCGATACTGATGCCAAAAATGCAATTAATAAAATTATTGTCTGTCTGTCTGTCTGTCTGTCTGTCTGTCTGTCTGTCTGTCTGTATAACCGTTATAGAAACAAAAACTACTCGACGGATTTTGACGAAACTTGGTACAATTATTTCTCATACTCCTGCGCTGGTTATAGTATACTTTTCATCACGCTACAATCAATAGGAGCAGAGCAGTGAAGGGAAATGTTAGGAAAACGGGAGAAATTACTCCATACACGCTAATCTTCGGAACTACTGGACGGATTTGATTGTTTTTTTTTTGTTTGTCAGCTATTAAGTCTGGGCAACATTATAGGCTATAATTTATCTTGGAAACTTGAACACCTGATGCAGAACTGCAATAGATCAGCTAAACTATAAGAGATACAAAAATAGCGCCGTAGCAAAAATTGTTCCACGTGATGAGCATTTTCTGCTGAGAAAAAGATATGGAACACCTGATGTGGAACTCCAAGAGCCCAGCTACACTATTACATATACAGTAATGACGTCTTAGCAAGAGTTGTTCAGCCTGATGAGCACTCCCTATTGTCGTATAAAAACTGAAGATCTGGAACACCTGATGTGGAACTCCAAGAGCTCAGCCACACTATAACATATATAGGAATGACGTCTTAGCAAGAGTTGTTCAGCCTAATGAGCACTCTCTGTTGACGTATGAAAATTGAGATCTGGAACAACTGATGTGGAATTCCAAGAGCCCAGCTACACTATAACATATATTTATGAATAACATCTTAGCAAGAGTTGTTTAGTCTGATGGGCATTTCCTGTTGACTTACAAAAATGAAAGATCTGGAACGTCTGGAATAGTCATGCGCGTCCCGTTGTTTTCCCGTCCCCAGGCTCTAAGAATTCGATATCAGACGTTTCAGATCTTCAATTTTGACGACACCATTGTCGCTGGCATAAGCAACAGGATCCGCGTACGAAGTCGCTGGCAGAAGCTAGTTTTCAATAAGTGTGTTTAACGAAAATAATGTATTTTTTTTTTTACATAAATCACATTATGAATATAAACTCTTAAAAATATTTCACATTTGAGCATGAATGATTAGTTACAACGAAACGTCATTGACACGGAAATACCTACTCAAAACATAACCCTATCATAAAATCTGGACTGAGCACTTCAAGTTACCTAGTACCCAAAAATGAACCGTAATCGCCACCGTTTAGGTTTTTTTTGATTTGCGATAATTAGCATGACGAAAGAGAAGAGCAACTTGGATGGCGCTTGTCCCTTTCCTCCTATTCCCAGAAAGTAGAATGGATAGAAACAGTAAAATATAACTCTTACTTGCTAACCTTATTTACTTTTTCGGCTTTAAAATTGCTTTCAGGTTTATTTTTCAATATTATTTTTTTATTTTTATTCGGGCTATTGTCGCCAATGTCCCTGATATTGTTGTGATAGACAGATCGGTGCGCCGCGTAATGATAAATAATCGATGATACCATCTCGCATGACGAGAACCTTCTGAACTGAAAGCTGAGAAATATAAATAAATGAAATATCTCAACTTAGCACGCGCGGTTGTCGGAGTGGGAATGTGAGCTCGGCTATCATTGTGCCGATTTATCGTTACAGCCAATGGCCTGATGGCAAAGGGCCTCGACGAATACCTTTCGAGGCTCTCTCTAGGTAGTTGGATCAAGGGCCTGATTTTGAAGGCAGTGTTCCTAAATACGGCCCGCATTGTGAGGAGGTTCCTGTTTCTGTAGCCCTAACCACCGGTAGTTTGGACCCCGCTCCCACACCGGCGGACTACTGTTTTTATGTTTAGAAATGTTTTTTATTGTTTTTTTTTAAGAAATATTTAAAAACGTAATAACATGTATTTTGGTTACCTACCATATTCATTATCATAATCATATCAGCCGTAAGACGTCCACTGCTGAACATAGGCCTCCTTTGGACTTGTAGTAGGACCGGTTGTAAGCGGCCTGCATCCAGCGTGATCCTGTGGCCTTCATAAGATCGTCTGCCCACCTAGTGGGTGGACGTCCTACGCTGCGCTTGCCGGTGCGTGGTCTCCATTCGAGAACCTTACGGCCCCATCGGCCATCAGTTCTGCGAGCTATATGGCCTGCCCACTGCCATTTCAACTTGCTAATTCGTTGGGCTATGTCGGTTACTTTGGTTCGTCTACTCATTTCTGAGTCGATCGCGCAAAGAGACTCCGAGCATAGCCCTCTCCATAGCTTGTTGGACTTACTGAGCTTACTAATGAGGCCCATAGTAAAGGACCACGTTTCGGCGCCATACGTCATCACTGGTAACACACATTGGTCGAAAACTTTCGACTTGAGGCACTGAGGTATTTTGGACGAGACCTACCCTATTAGAAAGAGACAACTGGCCCCATCGGAGCTATCTCTCTCAGCACGTTTTTACGGCATGAGTGCTCAGTCCATTTCGTATATTGTTTGTGTATTTTATCCTTGTGTCAAAATGTCACAACTGGCATTATTGACAAATTCATTTGATTTTTGGGTGGCTATTGTGTTTGTTTATTACAAATTATAAATGTGTTTGAATTATCTTACAGCTTCCACCAACATCTGTAATCCGTCAAGATTGTTAGTATTGTATTGTGTGTGCTTTGTGGCTAGACCAGCATTGGGAAATAGGGACGTGACGTTAACGTATGCTCGACATAGGTATCTA